>CM042138.1:34936261-35041214 GCA_023376005.1 Doryteuthis pealeii
TCTGCATTTTTTATTTAATTTCACTTTTGCAAATGCACATGCAATAACACACTGAGCGCAAAATACCTCCAACTGAAAATCTGTGGAGAAATGCAGCTTGAGAGAACACAGTACATCTGGGAAAATGAGTCTCCACCAATAACATCAAGTGGAAAGGTGAGTGTGTTCTATGACAAAAGTTAATCCAGACAGGCACGATTATATAAAAGACAAAAACTTTTTTCCTGAGAACGATACATTTTGCGGACTCTTCTTTTTTTACAATATATACTTATATATAATATATTATAATATATCTATACTATATACAAGGTGTGTTATAAATAGTATCAATTGCCACCTGTATTTACAAGATAGAAAATGAACAATGAATGGATGTTTATTTTTTTCAGAAAATATAAGTGCTGACGTTTGAAGTTGTATTTACTAAGATAAGACACGAACAATGCATGGTAATGTAATTTTTTCATTAAGAAATACCATGTGGTGTGAAAAGCTAACAAAAAATCTCAAATACTTTTTGACACAATCTTGTATATATATATATATAATATATATATATATATATATAATATATTTATATATATATATATATCACCTAAATAGCACAAACAACATGCCACGCACATAATAAACCAGCCCACTTTTGACGCCAATTAAAATCTTAGAAGTCATGCCACAGTTACCGAGAATACTTTACAATCACACCCACATCTCCAGCAGCACATATGTAAAACACATATAGGTCATGATACCAACACCCAGACCTCCCCCCTCATCATATATAAAGGCATTAAAAAACAATCCACCTCATAGAGGTTTTCTTCATTGAACAAATGGGACTTGCTACTACTAACGACACTCGTCTACCCGGATTTAATAGGCATGTCAACCCTCAAAAACCCTTCAACTTTTATAGGTTCTTCTATCATGCTCCTTTCAAAACAATCTTAAAGCAATTTCTTCAAATAAGAGACTTTTCTCCTGACGATGACTAAGGTCGAACTAGTTGAGAATAAACAACATATAAGAAATATTCCTACGCTTGTCTTATTACCTTTTGTTCACTACTATATAATATATCAATAGACTCTTATTTACAAAGCTTTACATTGTATAATGGAAGCAAAAATTTGGGAATAAAATCTTGGTACTACTAAATAATCTTAAGGCAAAAGTTGTTTTCTTTGTAAAAATAATAAAATAGTGAAACATCATTTTCAAGGTTATGAATTTAAATTTTAAAATTTGTTTTTTTTGTATTTATATCTCCCTTGATTTTGTTTATGTTTTTATTTTTATTTTATTTTAGGAATCAGCTGAGAAGTTCATGTGGTCTCCCTTTTTTTGCTTGGATTTTTAGCCCTTGGCTTATTCAGTACTTGCTTGCAGCTATGTTACAACTTCTTTACCAGGGACCGTGCAAAAAAACACCCCAGGAATATATTTCTGTGATCATTTATTGAATCTAGAACTGCTACAACGGTAAAAATAAAAGTTCTGCTAAAATATCTAATATTTAAATATCATTTCTGTTGTTTTTTTTTACTAGATGATTTCATTCTTGCATATTAATATTTTAAACTCCTTTATGCTCTACCAACTGCCATTCGCAATAGCCATGTTCCAAATACCAGCTATTTTCCTAACTACCATTCGTTTTAGGGCTTGTTGAAACAGCGTGATCAAAAACAACTCCCTTGGGCGTGCAGACAGGGCGCCATCTTGGCGTCCAGTTGCAAAGCCCCCATTCTAACTTAATTTTAGCTAAATTACGGTAATGTCATTAGTCCCGATGTTTTCCTCATGTATCAGAACTCCTTTTGGTAAAGGTCAGTCTAGTCTGTACGGCATCCACAGAATCCTACAATTAGTTTGAGTAGAGCTGCAATAGTCCTGTGTGGCATACGAATTCCTTCTTGGTACCGTTCATCCCAGACACCGATCCCAAGTAATGAGATGGTTAGTGATACGCCAGATAGATCAGTATAATAATTCATATCAGCACGCCTAGAGCACCTGCCAGTGATTTGGACAAGCGAACTCATGTCACATGACTATGCGGCCGCAACAGTCTATAACACCTAAGAGTGCGGGCGGATCCTAGGAAACATACACCTTATATCCCAGTAAAAAGTCAACAGGGTCCTTAAAATAATGAGTTTCAGAGAAATCAAATAGCACGAAAAAACATTTTAATTTAATGTACAATCCTTTTCACTGCATATCGGCAAATAGCTTTGTGGTCACTCTGCTCTCAAATCATGGGCTCGAAATGGGTTGAACAAGATAGTATTTGTAGTCCTGATCCTTTATTAACTGAAATAGACAATGACTAATTACACATTTCAACCTTACAGTGTTCTTCTTTTTTTAAAACCTTCTAAACCATTCTTCTTAACAGACACCTTGACAATGCACTTCAGGCGTTTTCAGGGGGATCTGCATGGTTCATCGTATATGGGCCCGGGTGGTTGGGGCACTCACTGGTAGTTAATAATTGTGGCTTGATTAAACAATAGTATTTTTTCAATTTCTATGATTACATTACTCAAATGCGAATTCAAATTTCACTACGAATGAAAAAATTATAGTGAGATAATTTCTACGTCCATTTTCTGTATATCATACACTCTATCATTCATCTAAAAATATATATCCTTATATGGCAACTGTCAATCTGATTACATTTCAACAAATTTTATAATCTGAACCTTGTGAATGAGGGAATCATTCCCATTAATTCCACCTGATTCTTCTCATTCCTTTACAGGAACTTGTGTTATCCTCCATCTTGTTGTTATTCAGGTTCCATCTTTTGTTAGTACCCCTTCCGCCCTATTACTGACGCTTTATTATTGTGCCTTTCTATTTTTCCACATAATGTTCACGAATCATTCAGACACTGCTAAACTCTTACTTTTATTTACCTTCCACCACGGATATGTATTGTACTTCCATACCCAAATTTTGCAGCACTTACCTCACCAGCATGCCTTAGTTTTAGTCACCAAAAACACTAACAATATAATAAAATGAGGATACAATCGAAATATATCATTATGTAACAATGCAATTTATATGGTGCTAAAAAAAAAATTGTGTTTCCTTTATAGCATCGTGTAATCGGCAGTCTCTGTTCAAGTGTTTCTAGTGACAAGAATCGATTCCAAGTACACAAGTAATAACCTATCATTCTCTTAATCAAGAAAAGACTTGATTTAGCAGATTTACAAATCAAAATCACCCTCAAATGCCCATAGAATAAAATGCTAGCCTTTTGGACAAATTACCTGCGCTAAATCTTCGTCAGGCTGTCCCAACTGAACCAACCCCCACCTACTGTTAATGACGCAAGTATACAGGTACCAATATATTATTTGATTACTTTGTCTATGTAAACAAATAATCTTTATGGCTAACTAAGCAGCTGACCAGTACGTCTCGTAGACACAGCTTACCGAGTTACATCACAAGGTCTCCAGTGAGATCTTTCTTTTTCTCACATTTCCAAATATTTAAACTCAATACTCTATTCACATTTACCTTATTGCTTAATCTATAGTACTGCGTAAAATAAATAACATAACTGGAGAACACTCAAGCGCGTGTGTTGAACGGCATGATTTACTTCAGTAATTTGAAATTAATTTGCACAATTGGTATCTTCAAATACAGTGCATATTTCCTTGGTTCTTGAAATGACACTGAACGCTACAAACAATTTAGACGATTTGAACACAACCAAAATTGAGTATAATAAACAAGCCTCGCAGTACCCACAGTTGTCACAAACAAATTATTTCACCCGCACTTTGGAACCAGCTAGCAGAGACGTTGAGGATTTCATAAACAAAGACAAAGTCGTCCTCGCTCAAGATTCGGACCCTTTAGCACCAAAGGCCTATTTTATCCCTCCTGAAAACAGATGCACGACGACCTCGAGTGTCGAATCTGTTCCCTTCTCAGTTCCATCATTCATTAAATGCATTTCTTGTATACCACATCTGATTCTCCTGAATGATATTTATCGTGTCCGAGGCACCGAGGTTTTTCCACTTACGTCGCCTACCCTCTTTCCTAACTACAAAATCACCTCATCGTCTCCGTATTTTTTCATATGTTCCAGCCTCACTGTCATTCTCATCTCCCACTACCCTACTGTCAGAATTCATTTCTATTCCCCTTACTGCTTAACCTTACTGAAAATATCGCCTCATTAAATACAACTTATACCTATTATGTTTTTCACTATGTTTATCATGGTGAAATTGATATTGATTTCTTCTTTTAGTAGACGTTTCTTAAATTTGTCAAAAGCATAGAATAATATACCTGGATAGTTATCCTATCCTCGTTAAAGGCTGCCGCCTGCCTCCCGCTTTCGGATCTGTAGAAGTACAACCCCCGAATGCCCCACTTCTTGCTGCACGTACAGCGTGGTAAGAATCTCCCCTTACCCGTCCCTAATACCGACGGCGCCCGCTCGTGGTCGATCATTTGCCTTTACCAAAGTATATGCACCCAATTCTTAGTAGGCTGGAGTCTCATCTCGGCCAACATAGCCACCTCATGAGCAACTCCTCCTCCAACTTTGGCCCTTACTTAGCTTATTTGCAATACCGCATTAATCGGACTCTGCAACCCTATATTGTTATTGTGAACAGTTCTTTGTAGCAGATCTCTCGGAATGTGTTTCTTTTGTTGAGTACTTCTCCCTTCATCACCATTTCTCCCACCTCTAACCCCATCCGATTTGGTACGCTGGTACGAGTCCACCCTTTGTTAGGGTCCCATCTATGGTTTAAATAGAAATAACAATAAGAGTTTTTAACCAATAAACGGCTTGTGGTTTTAGAAGAACAATTTGTGGCTTAAAACCAAAAAAAATTTGAATTCCCTAAATGACCAAGAATGATTATACTTTACCACCAATTCGCACGCCTATCTTTTACCCTAGGCATTAAATAACCGACAAGTGTGACATGTCTGTAAAATCTAACGCTAACCTACATATTGTTGAAATGCATTTTTAAAGAAATACTTAAAATTCTTTAGTAATGGTATTTTGGTTCAACAACATTATACAATTCAAACATAATGGTATCCTGCCCAAGAGCCAAATTTTTCTTTTATACACCTTTACTTTAATCTGTTTTTCTCCGCTGCTAAACAGCTTTTGTATTTTCATTCTACCTTTGTTACCAACACGGTGAGGTGTCCTATCCACATCGCTCTCTCTTTGAATTTCTGGCTAAGAACCGTTGTTCATCCTCCAGCGTGCTTTCGGTTAAACCCATTTCTTATTTCATCAGCTGATTACCAGAAACGTCCTAGTATCTACATTTGTCTTGCGCTCGCTTCAAAGAGTCACAGTTTCACCACATCTAGGCAAGCCTGACATGTTACTTATTTCTATTTTCTACTATGTTCTTTCGGTTCCAGGTTCACTGACGGAGTGTATTCCCAAACGTTAAGCGATGCTGCTTGTAGGCCAACCTTACAAGTCAAGTTTTTCAATTTAATATTAAGCTATAACATTTAACATATTTAACAAATGAAAGAACTTCAGGCACAGTCCAATGTTTCTCCCGAAAAACTAAGAACCAGGACTGGGTGTATAGAATTATATTATTTTATTAAACTCACTCATCTAATAAACACCTGAGGGCAAACCTGTGGATTTATAATATTTCAGATGATCGTGGACGAGTTCCATTTAGCCAATCGCATTTCATGATGTTGTTGTAAAGAAGCTCTAATTTTCAAAATTGGTGGGGACCGATGGTGTACGTGCTGCATCTCATAGGCGATCATAATTTTTACAAAGGTGACGGGTGTCAATTACTCATTGAAGAAGAGGTCATCTCTGCTAAAAGAGTTGTGTATATTTGGGGGAAGTAACCCGGTAAAAAATGTATGAGAATTTTCTTATCACTGATTATTTTCCACAGATTATATCGGTCTAAAGGAACTGGTAAAGTAATTCTCACATAAACAATTGTATACAATTTCCTTTGAGCCTACCTTTAGCGAGGTGAAAGAGTCACACCCTAATCCAGGTATGACATGACCGTTAATCCATCAAATATCAATCCAATTTCTCTTCTTGTATTGGATCAGTACACTGAGTCCTCTCTTTTGTAAATTTCATTGAAGAAGCTCTACTTTTACAAGTGTTTAGGTATACCTTTGGGTGTTACACACATGCTAAAGGTTGTTTTTGCTGAACTCCAACCTCTCTAGGTGTCAGATTCTGATAACAACTAATTGTGTTAGACATAAAATAGTTGTTCTTGTTCATTTTCTTTAATTATTTTTTGTTTTTTTCTCTGTTGGTTTATCACATGAGGGTATAATAGGTATAAAATCCTGAGAGCGAGAGAATAGCTCTCTGATAACCAATTCCGATTAAAGAATAACTAGTAAAAGTTTACACCTCGCTGGGTGCAGTATTGATTAGTTTTAATGTATAAATCATATTAAATTAGAAAGACTAAAATAATGAAACTATATAAGAATGAATATAAAAATAATTAACATTTTTAATTTCATAACTGTTAACTTCCATCTACACTTGCATTTCTATTATACAATATTTTCCTACCCTACACTATGATTGCTATTTGACATATGCTTTTTGAGAATAATAGCATAGTATTCCGAAATCCGCCCTACACCGGACCAACTTTAGTGTTATGGTATAAACCCAGTTTTTTTGATAAAATCACTACATGGCAATATTCAGTCCCAATCTTAATATTTTAGAGAGATATATACCATGAACCCTGAGTTTGCAGGTGGGACGATACTTTAAACCTCATTCATAATATAGTCGATGATTTGCAGCATAGATTTAACTCAGCTAGACTTTGAAATAACGCACCATATATAAATCAAACTACAGTATGCTAATAAGAATATAATTACGACTATTTGGTTATAATAAGTTTCCCATTGAGTAATATAAACTTAGGCCCGAGTGGTAATATTATTAGAATAAGGAACATCACTGATTGCTCACTGTCAAGTAAAATTTCAGGGTTATACGCCAACAGCCCAGTTTACTATAAATCCTCGCCCAATCATGATGTAGAAGAAGATTTATTATTTTACTCTTTTCAATAATATTACAACTTCTTGATTTTTGAACCGTGGTGGGATACCACCTATACCGTGAAAATCGTGATTTAAATCTAATGGAGAAGAATATCCAAGTGGAAGAAGGATGCTTTAATATATCTGAACATACGTCATAGGGACTAAATTCATTATTCTCCCCGTAAATACCGTATGTTTCATATTCCAAATGGTCTTTACCACTTGGAATTTTTTTGGCTTTTCAAGAGTTCCCTGCGCTGAATTTTATGTACGCAAGGATAGGGCACAAAGTATGAAACGACAGGCATCATATTGGAGTTAATTATTATAAGGCACGAGAAGCGTACTGGCGCGCGAGCGGTTTCCAAGCCCATTTTCTTGGGTGGGATGATCTACATCTCAAGAAGTACAGAACGAACAATTTCAAGTTTTGTCTTAATTTGCTCTTGATAAAATTTCAATTGGTTTGATTAACATGTGACTAGCGTATTGGTACATCTATCTACGGCACTATGTTATTATGATGTATGTAGCTGGTAAGCATATATGTACCATTGCAAATATTTTCACTTCCTTTTTTAAAAAACGATATGTTAGAATATATACCTTTCATAAATAACCTAGGCAATATCGTACAATATTACTACTAGGAAGGTGAACGATGAACCAAACCCAACTTATCCGTATTTAAACAATTAGCACCACTATTTCTTATTGGAAAAAGTCTTCATGTCTAAAATAAAACAAAAATACGGATGCCATTCACCAGCCAAATAAATATTACGGGGCACAGGAACTTTATTTGTCTCATTTTTGGTTGGATGAGAATTATGTGCTTAATTGGACGTCCCGTTACCTAACAGGTCTCCTTGAAATATTTTAACTTGGAAGGGTTAAACCTAGATTAATACATTAATTAATAATGGTGAGATTAGGTCGAGAATGCCTTTATTTAAGTATGTATGGCACTCAGAATCACAATCAATCTGGACGCATATTTAAAAGAGAATATTATCACATTCTCTGATGGGGTACAAGTGTTGGCACTATTAGGACCTTCAATCAGCATGAGTTCTTAGTATGCATAACAGGATAGACCGCCCACCAAGGATCATGTCACTGACACGAATGATTTTGAAAACGCGCCGTGACATGCCAAGCCTGACAGCTGCGTCCCTAACCTAACACTTCGCTCAACACGCCGCCACCATAACGGACTTCTTACGCAGTTCTGTTAACGAATATATTTTATACTAATAACACACCAAAATTTCTTTTTTTGGGTTAAAAGCTGAAATATCCTCAGTATAGAGACTTTTTTCTGGGTTTTGAATTACAGCAATTTTCGGTAAGGAGAGAAACAAAACAAATTTTATTTTGGCACTACGTATACACAATAACAGAGATATGTCCTCATATTTTCAAAAATGATATAAAATATCATATACCCCTTACAAATGGATCATATATTCACACCTGTATTTACTCTCAATCCATTTTACTATTTTTTTATTTGGAGTGGATATTACTATAAATAACACAAATTACAGAACCTACCAATTTGAAAAAAAAATGGCATTTCTTATATTTGGTTATCAAGACCCCACTAATTAAGAGTTATTTTTAATCCACGTATATGTGTTTCTGTGATAAATAATAGACTAGCAGAGTGCATGACCCTAACACTTACCACGAGATAGAAACTAAGCTACGCCTGTTACTAAATGTAATACGCCAACACGTAACACAATGTTTATATTTAACATTGGCCTACATGTGGGAGTCGTTTATAATATATTCTAACCACTCACTAGCACTGTTGGCCCTCGGTACAAACACTTGGTTGGCCCGCACTATGTGTACTGCAGCAATACTTTTAGTAAAACTAATGCAATAAAGGAACAGTGTGGCAACATTCCAGTGAAGGGAAACTGTCTTTGAGTAAGTGTATGCATCAATGTTTATTTGATTTTATTTACTTATCCTTAGTAGTTCAACAAAAAAATTCTCGAGGCATCTCCTTTGATAATTTTACAGGACAAATGTGTGAGAAAAAAAGATTCTTTTTAGGTAAATAAAATGTAATAATATTTTATCTAACAGATAAACAATATATCAGATTTTCAATTTGGAGATTCTAATTAAGTTTAAAATGAGGCTTTAAATAAAGATATTTAAATAACTATTCGGTCCCAATTGCATTTTTTATTATCGCAATTCTTATTTCATCATTATTTTTACAAACCTGAGCCCTTCATCCGGCTCTCCTTTAAAAAAACATGGAGAGGGAGACTCACTAAAATCGGTGGCAAATATTGATTTATCCTACAGAGTCATGATGGAATTATAAGAATTTCTACTCTTATTACGGCTTTAACAGAGGAAGCTAAGATTTTAATTAATATGCACATGTATAGGGAAGTTCCTGTTAAGTGTATCGTATGCTACGAATAGACAGATTAATGTAAAAATACTGAATGTTATCAAAATTTCAGCTAATAGAAAATTAATGGATTTGAAAGACAATATTTTCCTTCAATCGACATATGAGTTTCCGGTAACATCCTTATAGTGCTACTGGATGGGAAGTAGGGCAGCTAACAAGCGGTATAACTGGGTAGGTAACGCAGCTTTATAAAACATAAAAGGATGATGTGGGCAATAGAGAACTATCAGCTAGATAGGAGCCTCATGGACAAAGTTTATGGACTGAGGACATCAAGGTAAATAAGATAATTGACAGCCTTAGGGGTAAATCATTAATACAGATTCGACTAGGATGAATAGATAGGGAGTAGGATAGATTAAAATCAAGTTTTCTAAGTCCAGAGCAGTATTCCCCTATACGAGTAATCTAATGAATTTCAAAAGGAATTGAGCATAATACAGGGCAAAATGCTACCTACATTCATCTAACAATTTAGGAATCAGCAGAGGAGAGTTTAACCTGTTCATTCATTCCACCTTAACGAATCATTATTTGTACGCACGTATCTAAAAACAGATAAATTTTATTTATATATAGACTATTAAGATAACCGAAATTATTGTCTATGCATTTGGTGGAGTTTATTTAATTAGGAATAGAATTTAATGATGATATTGTGACATTTCCAAGTTTGGCCTGACAATAGGAGAGAAGAGGGGAGATTAGATAGAGTAGTGAGAGTATAAAAAACATGAATGGGGGTGAATGTGATAGGTATTAGATGGATAGTTACAGAAGTTATAATAACACACACAATGAATTACGATGGAATGGATATTCAGAAAATACGATCACGATACTACGAAAGTAGGGATAAGACTAGAGAGTAGCTCCGTATAGGTCATCGGGCAGGCAAATATGATTAGATGGATAGATATGATTAGATTATAATAGATGTATCGGCCACTCACCAGAAGTATCTACACACAGACCATCCGAGTGAGACTCGACAAGGACATCCGCTAGTCTGACTGCTGATGAAGTGGGGATAAACCATTCAATAGGCATTGGATCTACACCAAGAGGATCCGCTATCAATATCATAATCCCTGCAGGATAGTGAGTAAATTACTTCTGTGGCGAACCATCCAGTTATGCAGTGGATGCGGAGATTGTCGTGGGCAGGCGATTCTAATTGTGGAGAGAGAACGTCACTTAGGGAATTAAACGGAAACTTTTAGCATTGGATATTTATGAAGTATTGATTGAAAATAGAATATAGATTTTAAAGTTCGTAATATGGATAGCATTTCTTGGGATAAAGTAGTAGAGTTTAATGATAGAAAGATGAATCAAGGTAATAATAGATCTGAATAAGTAGAATAGAATAGATCAAATCGTTTTTTTCTGGGTTGTAATTACTATAACACTATAATAGATTAGTAAACGGATAAAACTGAGTCTAAGAGATTCAGATCAGTGGAATAGATTTTAGTTCTGCCAAAGCTTTTTTTTTTTGTTACGACTAAGTAGGTGGTATTACCATAAAATACTTGGCAAAAAGGTATTTCTAGTGATATTTTTGAGACGATGCTAAATATCATTAAATAGATGTAATATGCATGACATAGTATAATTAAAGTTCATCAATTCATATTTAATTTCAGTAATAGGACTTGATAGGTTTTATAATGCTCAATGTCCCTTGAAAGTAACAACACTGAGGTCAAAAAAGTTACAATGAGGACGTCGATTATGACTGATGGACCGGCGGGAAACACACTACTTAGGAATTTCTTATATACACTATGTAAAATCGACTGGAGGTGGCTGTCCTTTAATTAGATATATTCTTTATTATTATAAAAACGGGTAGGGTATAATAAATTTATAATGTTATCTACAGTGAGTAGTTCTAAATTCGATCGAAGCAGTTTTATGGTTATTAATTTAGAAGGGATATATACCCAGTGTCCATGAAATTAAGAAATATATATAACTAACAGGAACATTGGACGGGTTTGAATACTCAATATTTTCACTAACTAAACACTAAGTCCAGTAAGACTAATTGGTAACCGTATCATTCTATAACACCCCTGAAAAATCACAACAGTCAATACAGCGACAGAACACACAAAATGAATGCTTGAGTATTGGTCTTAAGTTAAATATAATTTGAAATTCAAATATATACATGATTTATTCTACAAGTATTGCTGAAAGTTTGTAACATACATATATATTAAATCAATTGTTTCACATTTTAATTTGTTTATGACAAATACTGACAAGAATTGACTACTGCTCTGATTTCGCCTGCAAGGGGGATGTTGAATCTTGACTTGCTGATCCTGAAGAAGCATAAAATTCATTATAATTAGAGAGACGCGTAAAAACGAGATATTGGGATATCTTATACGTGGATGGGTTTATTTCATTTAATCCCCAATAATCACTTATTATTATTATATGCATGTTAAGAAAACTGATTACGGGTAATAAGGTTGTATACAATTACATAATATATCACCATTTATACTTTCTATTATGACTTTATACAGGCTTGTAGTTGGAAAAAAATGGCTTCGCATTAGGTTATTTTAATAGGTCTACAATGAGCCTCTCTATCAGATAGAGATCATAAATATGATATAAGCATGAGGGACTAGATTAAGATTTACAAGAAAAAAATAGCCTAATTATAGGATTACGTTAGATGATGTGGGATTTATTGTAGATGGGATAAAGATAGATAATCTATGTACTGAGTTTGTATTAGAAAGTATGGATGACCTCTCAGACACCCTCATTTATATCTAACAAGTATATTGCTAACAATAATTTAATAAACCCTAATTAAAAGCTGTGGATACTAATTTTATCACGTTGTATCACATGCTAACTAATATACTGTTTAGCCTATTTATTACATATCATAGTAAGTTAAATAAAGCTTTGTGTGGAAACTGGAAAGGAGAGGAGAGTGAGTAGAAATGGGACTGAGGAAAGAGAAGGAAGAAGAATCGGAGAGGTGATGAATTTAGAGAAGATAGTATCAGGTAGTTTAGAAAAAAAAACAATGAGCCCTTTGGAGAGACCACATCGGTACAGGATTACAATATGTAATCATCTATGAACACTTAACCCATAACCATCTACTGAGGCACTTCGAAAGAAATAATATCAATGATTGGTTCCTTTAGAACGTTTTAAGTCCAAAAATTAAATTTGTTATATATAATGAAAGTGGGAATTAAAACATCTTTATTTATGGAACAGAGCTCCCATTTTAATGTATGTAGAAGGAATATAGGACTGAAGATAGATAATAAATTTGATTCTTAAAGATAGGTTTATCATAATACCAGAAAAGAATATAATTGAAATCGTAATTATTTAAGTAAACACACTATAATTATGGTATAAAACAAACTGGATATAAGCATGTGAACAATCACGCGGATATGAAAATTCGCCGGGAATAAAAATATAAATAGACTATAGGACATAATGAAACTATGAAAGGCAGTTACTACTAGACTCTTCAGGATATGTGCCTGGGAAAGACGGTGTGAGGAGCGAGCACATAACGTAGGTATAGAATTTAGAGAATATTAAGATTAATATTATCTATGAATGAGAAATTATGTACTAAATGGGCTGGATGCTACCTTAGGGTTAGGGTCTTCCATACTTAATGGCTTAATAGAAATTAAAAATGGAGTTTTAAAAAAAGTCACAATTTGCAGTTTTTTCAAAAGAATGTTGCGGATACCTCGTGGAGATTTCAAGAATTATGAAATGATATAACAGGAAATTTATCAGGTAACTCAGGATATTAGATAATAGATAGGGAAAAAATAATTGAGCAAAATGGGGAGATTTTAGATAGGGATATAAGATGATAGGATCACAACAGTAGTTGACTGATTGTATAAAACCCAAACACTACCAACGGTAAATTAGTTGACCGCGGACTTGGTTGTATTAATTAATTTAGTGTTGAAACGTGTTAAGGAGATAATAGAGATTCGCTTACGCCCATAAATCAAAGCTAATAATAGAAAATGGAAAATTATTGCACTTGACTCACACTTTAGGGATATTGGTGGGGCATAGACAAGATATTTACAAGGAATTACATTAAGAAATTAGGTCCATTGAAGAGTTAAAGATTATAATGTTAGAGTATTGTAGGAAAGTATGTATTATACAATAGTTCTGTTATGTAAAACACACGTAACATACTCTCCGCACCACTTTCTTACGAGATCTATAGGCATATTAAGGGTCCTTCTCATATATTTGATATGCGCTCGCTTTCATTGAGGATACTTCTTTAACCGAATCACTCATATTCGGTCACTATAATATTAGGAATCAAGATAAAAGTAAATGAATTTGAGCATGATTATAGTGATTTTTACATATTGGGGAGGGGGCACTAAGCAAAGTAGATGTAAAAGTTGTAGGGCGAAGCCAGACCCTGATGAATTCGATAGAATGATAGGGGAGAACATGTAGTGGTGTGTGAAAAGAGGTGAGGGGATGCCACTGTAATTGTATATAAAATTGTGATATTATGAGATTAAAAAGTAGCTGTTGATACACCACTATTTACGGGATAATTAAATGACATAAATGATATTTATCATAGCTTGAGATAGTTGGATATTATAGTATAATTCACTATATTATAGGGTAATCTATAGATACAATCAAAGTTAGAAATATAGAATACATAATAAACTAGGGAATTGAATTCAGAAAAATATATATTGCTTGTAAAAAAAAGCATGCCGTCATTCGGTTTAGATTATTGTTATTACTATTATATCGATTTAACCATTTTAACCCACCATTTCATAAAGCTTTCATATTTATAGAGTCATGGCTTATAAAATAAGGAAAGCTATGACCTCAATAATACGTGATTGTATAAAAAGAAAAAAGTTACAAAAGGGAAAAAATAACATAATTAACTATTGTTTCACCTCTTATCCGGGTTGCGTGTTGTTTCAGGGTTATTTGGTATTTTGTTTTTTGTGTTTTAAAATGTTTTGTCTATTAATTTTATATAACCAGGTTCCTCGGCCAGTACCCGTATAAAATCACTAATACTCGGTTCCTTCTTCTTCAGTGATTATTCTGAAAGACTAACCGGACCTCTTTTGCGAACTCTGTGAATTTTCTCATATGTATTTCTTAGTGATTTTTAGCCGCATGGCACAGGAGCTTATAATTTGAACCGCTAACTAATAGCTAATCCATTCAGCCTATACCTTTATCACTCCATACATTCATCAGCCAGAAAAAGGTCATAATATCTCTGTATTTAAAATGAAAAGATATAAGTTGCATATTTTCACTTTCAACTGTTCGTTCTTATATGCCGGTAATCTAGGACTAGTACTTACTAAACTCGGAGTATTATCAGAATAACTGTAGAATTATTTTCTACAATAACTTTTATTCATACATTAACGTGTATCATGGCAAAAAGAATCGTCAACAACATGGGTACAGATTACAAAAACTAAATCTCTACAGGACGGGTGTGGATAGAAATATAAAAACATACACCCTTATAGCTAGCGGATACCTTCGTATTTTAGCAGTATGCAGCTTAGATACTTCTTTAACTTACAACTAATCAGCAATTTCTACCTTTTATATTGGAGCACTCCTCTTAATTTGGTATGCTCACTATTTGTTGCCAGTATCTAGAGAGGTAGATATCCTCGGCACATCGCGTATATCATCGCGAGGTTGCTGAGGAGGAGCCCAGCCATGATCGTCATCTGTATTGAGTATTTCGGATGGTTCATTTTTCGGTCCTCGTTGTCTGTGATTTATATTTTCATTCTTTCAAGGGAGCTATTTTATTGGGGGCGCATGGTGGGGGAATGCTTTGTGTTTTTATGGTCTAGCAAGATGAACATTAACCAGTATTTTTAATCCTTTTTCTTATTATAAGATCAAAATGAGTGTTTTCTGCTATTTGGACAACATATCTTCCGAGTGTGTGCAGGAGCGTGGAAAATAAAGTTTAGAGAATTACAATACGTCTTTACAATCCGTATCGGCTACCAAGTCGTCCCGCAGCCACAGCACTTCCAGTTAGCTCTTCTCCCCATCTTAAACCCGAGCATAAGGAGACCTCACCAATAAGATTTTATATGTTGGTTGGGTATTCGTATGGTTTTGAGTTACAAACGTCTCCCGCCCTGTCGGTGGCGGTAACAGCAAATTCCCACGCCGCTGCACGCTCTGCAGAGGGGGGTAAGAGAGCCGCGCTAGGCCGTGAACCATGAGACCACCAAAAGAGGAAGCTATTTGCACGTAGGTGGTGGCGACAGAGATATGTATATATTAGTATTGCTAACTCTATAAAGGGATAATAGAACGTCCAACAGCTTGGTGGAACTAGTAGGGGCAAAAGACTAGTTTTGCTCCAAATCAAAAATTTCACCAATTTTGATCTACTTTTGGACTCCACAAAACTACACCATACAGTTATTTTATTAACGCGCTGATAATATAGGTACTATTATTTTGTTTCTTTTTTTCTATTCGGATAAGCGGGCGGTCGGGAGGGGAGAGAGAGAGAGAGATGAGAGAGAGAACGTCTTTCCTACTTTTGTTCTACATAATGCAAATAAATATAAACTAAGATAAAATTGAAATAAAAACAACTCTAGATACTTCTTGATTGGTGATTAATGTTTACAGCATGTCAACCCTTGTTGAGTTATTTTTAATGCTGAAGAGATTTTTTTAAACTATTGTTTTCTATTAACCATATGATGGGAGCATAACAAATTAACTACACTGCCAGGTCAAGTGGATTCTGGAGAATTAATTGGCTCCAGAATTGGAACTCACTATTAATAGCAGCTTTAACGTATACCTAAGGACACCAACTTTAAATAAATAAATAACCAGCTCAAGCTCATTAGATATAATCCAGTTAACAATCAGAAATTTTGAATTTTCAACATTTGTTTTTATTTCATTATTAATATAAATCAAACAATTATATCTTTTTTAAAGTGATTGCTTTTGGTTTTAGTTAGTTATTGTTAATGAACTCTAGGTTATTTTTAGATCTAGTTTTTCATTATTCTTTAATTTTCATTTTTTTGTTGAATTTCACTTTTCTAACTTCATCATGATTTCAAATATTGAAAATAGTGACTATCATTCTTAATTTCATAGAAGTCAACAAATGATATATATTCATTTCATAAAATATACAAAAAGGTTTGAATTAGTAAAATAAATTTTAACAGAAAAAAAATTATTTTACAGGACCACGTACTGATAAATATAGTTGATATCCCCATTAGTTACAGAATAGTAAGAATATTTTCATTATAAATAAAACCATAATATAGTGACACTGTTTATGATTATGAAAAAAAAATTATGATGTTATTATTCTATAAGATAGATATTAAATCAATTCTGCAATATCTGACCATAATCTAAACGCATTCAATAATAGAAAAAAAGCTCACTAAATTGTCAATTTGAATATACATAATTCAATTATAATTTTTTTTTTTTAAGTTATAAATTTTTCTAATTTGCATTAAAGTATGTTATATAATTTTATTTACTTTTTTTTTTTTTTTTTAAAGATATTGCAATGCTCAAAAGTAATTTTCCAAGGTACTTATTAATTAAAATAGATAATATCCTTGGACAATTACTTTTGCCAATGTAATGAACGCTTCAAAATAAATAATAATATAATAATAAAATAGATAAATAATATATATAACAATCTCTAAAAATTATAATTAATAATTCTCTTATTTCCATGTAAATCTTCTCTTTTTGTAACAAAGATATTTTCATAAGAAATACCAAAGTAATCCAGTATTCAACAAAAGATGATATTTTAAATCATGAATAATATCAAATTGGTTTAAGGCATAAAAAATCTGAAAAGTAATTTATCGAATATATTTTGTATTTTTAAAAAGTTCCCCGTCCAACAATAAAAAATAGAACAATATGTACTTACTCGTAAAGTGATTCTGAAAATAAAAGAAATAAAATTAAAATGGAAGTAGAAAATATATAATTATATTCAATAATATTAAATTTCATTTTCAACGAAAGTTTTGAAATTAAAGTTAGAAAAGGTGCTAGTCTTTGTAAGACAGAATCATAGTGAGTTTTTTTTTTACACTCATTTGGAAACAGATTGTTTTAAATTCCTTTTGATTTAAATAAAACTGATAAAACACTTCCAGAATTAATTCCAAAAATATAAAACATATAACAGTTCAATAAGATCATTGGAAATTATTTTTCAAATAAAAATTTGAAAGCCAATATCACATAAATAACTTTCCTTAAAAAAAAGTTATATTATAATTGTATTACATTTAAGGGTTTATATTTTAATCGTTTTATTTCCTATAAGTCTTAGAACATAAACAAAGGGGAAAGCCTGATAAAGAGGGAACTTGGACTGATAAATTTATTTATTTATTTATTTGATGTACTAGGAAAGAAAGAAGTTAGGGTTAGGGTTTAAGGTAGTTTAATGGAAAATAAATAAATTATCAGTCTAAGCGTAAGTTCCCCTTTGGTTTTAGTTAGACCTTATAGGAAATGAACCAAACTGGAATACCTTAATTAATTTATAGTGAATACTATATATAATAAAAGAACAATGTCAAAATATATCCAAGTATCGTTATTTTTAAAATCATACTCTGTAACGAAGATATTAACAAAATAAGAACCATTGTTTAGAAAATAATTGTTGACTTACATTGAGTTAGGTAGCTTCTATTCTAATAGGTACAATAAGTGTAGCGTAAATTTAAAATAATGGTTTAGTGGAAAACCCAGTAGGAAGGATGGAATGGTTTGAACTTGTGTTTGACCTCTCTTCTGGTTCGCTAACTAACCATCCATGTGATAAGTAACAGGAAATGCAAATTTTGGCAGTGCTGGAAAAAGTTAAGACGTATGGCATCTCTTGTCCAATAGCCAAAATCTCCACATGTTGTTGGTCTGGCGATTTCAAAAAAATAGAAATATGCGCTCAAAAACAAAAAGAAAAGTCTCTGTGTTGTGTTAATTGAAAACCAACATAACACACAAGAGCATCCCAATCAGATCCAGAATAACAGAAGATCCAGGCTAAGCAAAAACCAGCCCAGAGATAAACCGATCGCAGCCCAACTAAGAAATGGAAGATGTAGAAGAAAACAGAAGCTAAGTATCCAAGCAAAGAAGATAAGTATAACGGGTATACAGTATATCTATAATATATAAGAAAATACAGGTATAGTATTATGTAAGTATACTGCATAAGATTTTTAATATGACAGGGATAGAACACAGGATCGGTGATTGGCACCTTTTGTTTTGTGGCTGACTTTTTCGTCGCGATTGTCAAGTCTAAAGAAAACAGAAGCTAAGTATCCAACCAAAGAAAGATAATGTATTATGGGTATTATATATACAAAGAAATACAGGTATAGTTCTATACGCAAGATATAAAGTATTGTATGCAACAATAATTAATTATTTTTAAACACTAAATTCATTTGTTTCATACTTACCAATGTTTATATTTCAGTAAAAGTGTAAGTGAAATGTGAACTAATGAACATTTTCATTCTGAAAATTCCTTTTTGAAGTATTTGAAAACCAAATACATATATAAGTATTAGCAATAGAGAAGGGAATATATATGATTTAAGAAAAAGGATTTTCTTAAAAATCGCAATCAACACCTATTTGTGATATAGAATTATTTAATATTTAGTCAACCTAATATGCATTATTTTGTCTGTATATTTTAAATGAAGACTTGAGTTGTGAATAATTTTGATGTTTCAGACTGTTTTACTCCAAATCTTTATTGTGGGTATGTTATACAACACATATCATTCAGGCTGTCTGTATCCTCAGGCTTTTGATCAGGTGTTCACTGTTTAATTTAGACTAAAGTCTCATCATGCAGACAATAACGCAGTGGTTTGTAGCTTAATATTGTTACACTAATTCGGGTACTCCTAGCAGCATACCAACCGCAGACTTATGGACAGAAAGTTTTATAAAATACCACAATAAAGATGAGGAACAATAGTCAATAACATCAAAATTAATTTTTTATACCTGCACGTTTTTGATTCTTAACGAACTATGCTGCCCAGCTTGCCTCCCTTTTATCTGCGTTATTCGGCACTATCTGGTCCCCATCTTTCAATTGTTATTTTAACAACGTTTCAGCCGATATGTGCGCTCTCCGGCCTTCTCAGTGTATTAACTAACTACCTTATCCACCAGGCCATGTGGTCCAAGTTGGACAATGGCCTAGTGGATGTAAGGTAGTTTAGGTTAAGGAACAGTTCTAAGTGAAGTGTATCTCTGGATTACGGGTTCAATCTTAGTGAGGCAGTAATCATGAGAAGAAATAATTACCACAATTCCACTCCAGCTTGGTTAGCAGAGATGAGAAGCAGGAACCCCGCGTGAACTAAATAAAGGGTATAGGGTTCAAAGTTCCTGTGTTGGTCTTCCGATTAATTCAATTTCACCATAAAGACAGTTCTAGTTGGACACATGACTCGAAACAGAGTATAAAGGCGTTGAGTTTAAGTACAGTCAGTGACAATCTATAGGTTGTGAGTCAACTCCTGGCTCAATGTGCAATAATAACGATAGAATCCATAGCTTAACACTTGTACCGTAGTCATGCTAACAGAAGTGAGAAACAAATCTACACCCAATGGACAAAATACAAAAGTGTTGGTTCAAAGTTACATCAAAGTAAGAGAGAGGGTGTTTGAGGGGGAAAGGAATTTAGGTTTACGAAGAGAGCGGAGGGAGTGTTAAAAGTTAGGGTGAGGCAGTTAACGATTATCAGACGGCGATACAGCCGCACGAGTGGTAGGGAGAAGTGAAGGGTAAGAAGAAGAAGGTGTAAGGAGAAGAAGTAAAGCAGGGTGAGGGAAGGAAGTGAGGAGTGGGCAGAAAGGTTTTGTAGAGTTTGTGGGGTGAGGTGGATGTGGTAGGGGGAGTGTTGTGGGGTAGTTTTAGTGAAGAGTAAGGGAGAAAAGTAAGGGGAGGTGAGTTGTCAAGGAAGTAAGAAAAAGAGGGAAGGTGAAGTGTTTTAATGTAGATGAAAGTTCCAATGTCCATACAAGGATCATTCTGATAGAACCCGGAGCGGCACATTGGCTGAAATGTTGTGTAAGTAACAATGAACAGATGAGGACATATAATCCAATTATTCAAGCCTCATCTAAAAAATTCAGACATAAAAATTCTTACTTAATCTTTCCATTTACCTCATAAGCTATGAAAGACAGATTTTAGGAATTTTTCAATAAATGCACTCTAGTGAATTGTTTTTTTTTTTCAACTGAGAATATGTTTCGTTCTGGTATTTTGGATTTTTTTCTAGTCATATATTTTAAAAACAGAAAATTTGAGAAAATTTAATTTAACATGAATGTTAAAAATACATAAATATCATTATAACAATATGTATTCAAAAAAGAAATATCTGATCTTATATGATGTAGATTTTGGTGTCTGTCTGTTAACCGAATAGCTATGTCACAATACCCTCAGGAATTTGTAAACAAGTTTTATCAATGAGTATTATTTTATATCTCAAAATAATTAATCTATAGGAATAAATCTTTATTTATTAACAATGTCTTATTGAGAAATCTTGAGTTAGATTTGCCTCAAAACATCCCATTTTTAGTGGGCCATTTAAAATGGCTGAATATGTGTCTTGAATATTCACGGTATAGGAATATAAACATTTATATAATATATGTGGTGTGTTAATTTGCATACTGGTTTTAACAAACCATTGATAAACAATTACTTGTGTTATTGATCTCTAATATTAAGTTTATTCTCTATAGCATATTAAAATCAATCTTATGACATGATTTTTATTAAGAATACCAATTAAAAGGTTTAATTTGAAAATATGTGTAATTCTTTTTATATGCGTTTCTTATTTGATTTGTTTAGTCTTTCTAATTTGATATATTTCATTACATTGAAAACTTAAATGAGCTTACGCCCAGAAGGTGCTATTCTTTGTTTAAGTAATTTAGATACTTACTGGCTCTGAAACTCGTCATGCAAAGCCTCACATCTGCTTTTTATTTGGGTGTGTTGTGTTGCCTCAGACCACTGCGCATTTCAATGAAAATTGTCACTGTATCACTCTTCAGACCTGGAAAGATTAAAATTTCATACTGAACAAAGTATTAAAAATTTATAAGGATTGACTATGATTTAAAGAAGGTAAAAACAAAGTTAAACAATTATTTTCTTAGTCAGCTCTCCGACAAAGAAGTTTTAAACAATAAAGAAAACAAAATCTAATCATAAAATTTTATGCATAAATTTAACCGCTAAATATATCAAGTATATATTCAATAAAGTTTATGAAGTATATTTAGATATAAAAATTCCGCCTTTAATATTAATTTATAATCTGCAATGATATCTTAATAAAATTTACATAATTTCTCAGCATAATTTTTAATCGTCAAAAAAAAATTGATATTCTTAGCAATTACATCAAACTCTTTGAAGGAAATAAAAAAAAAAACCCACTACTAAGTCTAGGTTTTGTTTGGCAACTTGCTAAAATTAAGTTTATTGAAAATCTATATATATATACACATTCCATGGTTCCGGAACACTTGTTTTTTTCCCATTTTCTTATAATATTATATATATATATATTATATATTATATAAATTTCTAAGATAACTAAATCAAAATTTTAATTGTTTTCTAATATTACATATTTTTTGTCAACACAGAATATTACAGTAAATTATCTCCTTTAGATAATTGTATGTCTGGAAATTAGTTCAGCAATACAGTTCTTAATCTCATTTTGGCTCTGAGATTTTTGAACCTATACAGAACATTGGTTCTGGCCTCAGTAATAGCCACATGGCTATCTTTATTTTTTACTTTTTAAGCCTTTTGCTATTTTGTACTTGCTGCTGCAACAATTTGTATGGATTGTCTTTTTAATACCACTGGTATGCTAATATGCATATATAAGTTTAAATTTAAATTGTTTGTGGGTATCAAATGAGTTACTCTTGTTTTTCCTTCTGTTGTGTTCTTGTGTTATAATATCATGGATATACTAATGGCTGAATATAAGTTCTTATATTGATTAGATTGCATCCACTGATATAAATTTAGTTGTTGTGAATTCATACATAATTTTACACTAATATTCTTTTTCACATATAAGGTTACTTGAGAAATTTTAACGATTAGATTATATTTTGCAGTCGTAAATCTAATTTCAATGTATGGCATTCAAGGTAAATTTAATAATTTAAAATAGTATAAGGAAACGCTAACTTTTTTTTGTGTGATTCAAGGAGCAATGAAAGCATTGGAAATTTTTGAATGAAGTCAATGAAAAATGTCATCAAGACGATGATGAAAATAAGTTAAAACAAATTCAAGAAAAAATCATGTAGAGTACAACAAAGAAAGTATTTTAAAACATGTAGAGTAACAAAAAGAGATATTAAACTATGTAGAGTATAAAATAAATGTTTTAAAACAATGTTGGTAAGAAAAAGAGACATGTTTATACATGTAGAGTATAAAAAAGACATGTTTAAACTATGTAAGTATAAATCAAAGAAAATGTTTAGAACAATGTAGAGTATGACAGAAAGAAATTGGTTTAAAACAATGTAGAGTAACCAAAAAGGAAATATTTAACCATTTAGACGATGTAGCAATGACATTCAAATTTTTTATATTTTTTAAAATTTGGATTTAGTGTAATATAAAGTTGGATTTTTCGATTAGAGGCTCATTGAGAAGAGGAAATTGCTTTTTTGAAGTTTAAAAAACCCACTGAACGAGTTCCAATAAATTGTTAGATTATTTTTTGACAGATAGAAATATGAAAGTAAAAATTGGTAACATTATTCTGAAAGATAGTATAATACTGTCGGTGTTCCTCAGGGATTCAAATACTTTGGGAATTGTGTTGTTTTTATATTCCTAACAGTGATGTACTATCATGATATAAAATGCTGAAATAGAATAATTTGCTGATGAGTTAAACTACTTAGTTGAAACCATTATAAAAGGAATAAAAAAAGTTTATATCAGAGAAAAATTTTGAAAAAAGAAAAAATAACGACGAGATTTATTAATTAAAAAAAATGTTGTATCTATTGGCTAATATTGCTAATATTTCATCTGTATATAGAGACATCATCAGAGCGATCATAAATAAACGATCAATTAATTAATCATCTGTGTGTTTTTTTTTCTTCAAATTTCTTTAAAAAAACATTATTTGTCTGTAGAAGCAAATGGAATGAATTGGCTGGAATGGTAGAAATTTTTATTTCAAGAGGCAAATGTTTTTTTAAAATATCATCGAATCATTATCCAGAGTGTGATTGCCAGCACAAATTCCCATAGCTCTCTTTGCCACCCATTTCCTATCAGCCACACAATATCCTGGTAATTACTATGCCACAGCACCAATGTCCAGACCAGACACTGAGGGGACCAATTTTCCGGCAATCACGTGAATCGCGGTACGGAATCGCGGAATGTTAATCTGAAACGGAATCTGAGATGTTTTAATGAAGATTTCAATAATAGAATAAATTGATTTTTGGAGTATTCAAATTTTGTTTTTAATTCTTTCAAAACTTGACTGTCCTCTCCGATTTTTTTGGTTAAAACATTTTAATAAATCGAACATAACATTTGACTTAGTTATTCCTTTAAAATTGATTTACAAATATGAGTTATTTTTTTCCTGTTTAAGGATCCGAAAAAGAAATTAAGAGCAAAATGTTTTTACCTAAACAAGAAAAGTGGGTCGTAGATGTTCTGATGAAATTGAATGTACGTCTTATATTTTTGCTAAGAATGTAATAAATGTAAGGAATGAGTTGGTCATCTTCTAGCATTGGTAAAGGGACAGATAGACATGTAGAAATTGGGACGGGGAAGATAATGGAGATCAAAAAGTTTAACAAATCTATTTACTCGAGTATATTTTACCTCATACCCCAACACCCCACTTGTATGGAATAGGCACAAGGCCTATTAATGTGGGACAAACCCACAACTGAGACTCATGGGTGGCAGGTGGATAAATTGTGACATCACAACTGCCCGCTTAAAGATTGATCAAATAATAACTTATCACTACGTACCATATATTAAATACTGAATTAAAAGAATTGCAGAACAATAAGTAGGTTTTTGTTTTAAAAAAATTAAACAGACAACTTAATGATTTCCATGAAGATATCTCATCTCCTTGTTTATACTGCAGATGTTTGCACAAAGTATTACTAGATTTTCATAAACTTACAAGAGATGGGAAAAAAATTCTGTTAGAGTGAAAGTTTTTTAAATTTGGATAAAATTTTTGCAAATTTACAAATGTGATTAAAATTTTTTTCCAAAAAATCACTGAAAATAAATAAGTTTTTCTCATGATTCAAATTTAAAAAACCTGAGCTCAGATTATCAGACTGATAATTAAAAATTATAAATTTTAAAAAAAGAAAGGTTATTGAGAATGTGATTTTTCTTAAAACCAATAACGAGCTTATCTATAGAAAAAAAATAGAACTTATAATATTCCATATTTTCAGATCCTCTCTCTCTCTTCTCACACACACTTAACACGCACAATAACATACATAATTCAATACAAATCTGTTAATTTGCTGGATTTTGGCTGAAGTTTTGTCAAGTTAATCCTGTATCATAAATTAAAAAAAATTCTTTTATCAACTAAAGAAAGTGAGAATTCATTAATGTTTATAGACACAAAAGAAATGAGTTTAGTAATTCTGAAAATTCTTATAATGTTTAATTAATTTAAAATGTAAAAACAATTAGGTGAATTAAAAGGACTTACTCTGACCAAATCTTTTGCCAACCAGATCCAAGAACAACTACGACTTCCAAAACCAAGTGTATTCCTCCATACTCAGCAACTTTTTTTGAATTTGTATTTGGTCCACTGTAAACTATCAGCTGTAAATAAAGCTAAAAAGTAAATCCTATTTCAAGGTAAACTGTCTCTAAAGATATAATAAATTATACAAGCATAAATATTTATTCAACAAAATTTAAGTGCTTTCATAAAAATTTGAATCCTAATCTATTGCTTTAGTGTTGGTTGGTTTCTTGTTAAATAAGGCATATCAAGTAGAAATTTCAATAATGTGATCAGTATCCCAGCTGTGTTGCAAGTTGAATCTGTTCTAAGAATCCTGAGTTAGTAAGGTGGTTACTATTTACAAGTGGGCTATCCACTGTGTACCTTGGACAAGCTTATTCCAGGATTCTGATTGGCTGCTAGTTTTAGTGTGGATACTTTGATCCATATATACCCAACAACATGACAGTGTTCTGTAGTTAGTACGGGCTTGTATTTGGTTCAGTCCCCTTTTTTTTGTCTGTGTAACTGGATGCTAGTTAGAGCGTTCCTGTGAAGGTGATATGACCTATGTTGATTCTACGAAGTAACTATTGCAGATTAAAAAAGAGAGGAAACTTAAGCACCTGAAGATGAACCACCAAGGTTTGGAAGTTCAACTTGACACGAGCTGGTCGTACACACCAGGCCGCAGGGGTGTCATTAATCAGTGATTTATATTTTCTACTTACATTTTGCTTTTGTAAATAAAATGTACAGGGTGTCCAAAAAAATTGACTAGTTAATAATTGATATCAAATTTTAACAAAATATGTAAAACTATGTTTAAAGTTTAATTTTTTTTTCCTAAAAGGTAATGATGACATTCACTAGCAATTAAAAGGCAATTTTGTGTTAGAATCTTCTCAAACACAGCCAAACAAGAGTGTGGGATGCTTGATGAAGTCGATTATAAATTCTATTTCCTTCTGAGTATCTTGTTTAAATTTTGATAAATAAATCTTTAATTTATTCAACATGAAGCCTATTAATTTTGTTTGCTTGGACTTGTAATTACATAGATATTCACATTTCAAATGATGTCAATTTTTCTGGACACTCTGTATTTCTGTTATATGCAAATTTATTTGTGCTTTGTAGGCCTGATATTTTTTGACACAAAAAATGGGCCAACAAGGACATAAAGGTGAGAAAGATTGTTTTTTAGGCTTAATGCAAATTCAGAAGCATTTTTTACATTTCTAATTGGACTAACAAAGATATTACAACCTTCCAGTTCAATTTGTTCTCAATATATTTATTGCTAAAGATCATAGACCATAATTAGCTGCAAGATGCATATCAGGTTTGAACAAAATAAATACAGTTATTGTTATATAATTAATAGGTAGCCTATTTATTATGTATGGTAAGTGTAGATTCAAAACTAATGGTTTAGTGGAAAAACACAGGAAAGATGATTGACATATTTTAACCCTGTATTGACCTCCTCTTCTGGTTCACTAGAGCAAGTTGTGTGAAAGTAGGTAGGAAAGTCAGTTTTTTGGCTGAGTGACTGACGAGATGGGCAGCCATGGCGTCTCTCATCCAAATGGCCAAATCTCTGCATGTTTGACTTAATATAAAATAAAATATCAGCACTAAAAAAGAAAGCCTTGTGTTGTTAATTAAAACCAAAGTAACAACACAGGAAGCCCCAGGAAGAATCCCAGATAGAAGATGACAGAGAATGACAGATAGCAGCGACTCCAAGACGATAGAAGATGAGTATATGACTATGGCTATACTCTACAGGTATATTTATACAAGATGAGTATATAAACATTATGATCTTTTTTATATATAATAATATATAACCATCTTGCAGCCTGACTATGTCTATGATCTTTAAGTCAATAAATGATAATTATGATGAAGTATACAAGATAAGAAGATTCTTTAGTTTTGGTGCGAGTAATTATCAAAGCATCTTAATTTAGTTTGAATATAATATAAATAAAGAAATACAAAAAGTTTTAGAAAAAAACATCTTAAATTCAACAAAAAAATAGATTATTACAAGACTTTTAAGATATTGGTTAAAGAAATTTTTTTTATTTTGTTTAAATTGAAATTTCAGCTCAGTACAACTCTATTATCCAAAAGCAAATATCTCATCTTAAGCCATGTTTGTCCTTTAATAGCTTGCAAATTAATCTTTCTTTATGTATTTATCATAACTGTAGAGAATGAGATGATGACATCAGATGGTTTGGTTGTTGGGTTTTATGGCATATCAACCCTTGTTGGGTTATTTTATGCAGAAGACGTTTTGTTTTATCATTCGTTATGGATACTCAAAATTTTTTAAAACTCATTTTTTTTTTAAAATTCATTTCTTTATTTAAATCCTAACAGGTACTACACACTCCGGGTCAGAGTAGATCTGGGACTAATGGTGAGAAGGAGTACTCCAGATTACCCAGAGCTTCAGAATTTAAACTTTACCATCAGATAGAGTTTAACTTATATCCAGGACAATAAGACCCTCAGCCACTGCCTTCTAGCACATAATTATATAAAAAGGGTTGAGTGATTGCCATAAGTAATTTGAAGAAACAAGTTGGAACATTATAGGTGCTAGGGCTTGATGTGACCAGCCGATTGATCGGGTAGGGGCTCTCCGACCAACCTTCTAGCATATGTAAGGGCCAAAGGGAGTGTGTTACTTGTCATGGACTGCTCAGCCACCAGGGTCCCATCCTTAAACATCACAAGTCACCACTCATGCCAACTGATGGGGGTGGCTTACCCTCTGTAGAGGTGCAGTCAGGTATTTTTTAAAGCCTCAGCCGACAGGGCTGATGATATCAGAGGTGCATCATAGATACAATACATAATTGACTACAAGAGATCCAAATTGAATCATAAATATGAATTTCCTAATAATGATTCTATATTTATATATCAACTAGCTGTACTGATGAAATTTCCATAGAATAAATGCTTAATAACTTCACAAATCTAGACTATAAATAATACTTTTTATTTTTATTTTAAAATTTGTTAAATTAATAACAACACATATACTGACAGATATATATATTAAATATAATGTTACAAATAATAACATTTTGAAAATAACTTGAATGAAAAAAGATTTTAAACTATCTATAATTTTTTTTATATGCAGTTACATTTTTCTCAATTTCTTTAATGTATATTCCTTAATATTCAGGGTGATTGAAAAGTAACTCCAATTTTAAAACTATCTATAATCTTTTTTTTTTACATTTTTTCACAATTCTTTAATGTATTCCTTAATATACAGGGTGATTGAAAAGTAAACTCCCTATTTTTAAATTTTTAATTTTTTTTACATTTTTCTCGATTCTTTAATGTATGTTCCTTAATATTACGGGTGATTGAAAGTAACTCCCTATTTTAAACTATTTATAATTTTTTTGTATATGTCATGTTCATTTTTCTCAATTCTTTATGTATATTCCTTAATATACAGGTGATTGAAAAGTAAACTCCCAATTTTAAATATCTATATTTTTTTATATGCAGTTAGATTTTTCACAATCTCTTTAATGTAATGTTCCTAATATACAGGGTGATTGAAAAGTAACTCCCTATTTTAAACTATTTATAATTTTTTTTACATTTTTCTCAATTCTTTAATGTATGTTCTAATATACAGGGTGATTGAAAATGGTACTCCCAAATTTTAAACTATTCTATTAATTTTTTTATAATGCAGTTAATTTTTCTCATTTTTAATGGTATGTCCTAAATATACATGGTGATTGAAAAGAACTCCCAATTTTAAACTATCTTAATTTTTTTTACATTTTTCACAATTCTTTAATGTATGTTCCTTAATATAAGGCAATTAAAGCTATATTGTTTTTCTTTATTGAGTGTTGTGAATGCTGAATCACCATTTTCCTGGAGATGGAGGGTAGATGTGTTCCACATGAGTAGCCGGCCAGAAGCCCTTGATTTAAAACCCTGTAACTTTTTTCTTTGGGGTTGGTTGAAGAACAAGTCTACTCTACAAAACCAAATATGCACCTATAGAATTTTAAATAAAACTCCATGTTATCTCATTCATTTCTTGTAAAAATAATGATTCAGCAATAAATTATAAGAATTTTAAAATATGGATGAGACTTACTTTTACAATCACCCTGTGTATATATATATATATTATATATATATATATATATATATTATATATATACATTGATAACAGCTTAAATTTGTAATTGTTTATTGCTTAGTTAAAGTTTCTGAAATTCAGTTTTTTTTATTAAGAAAGAAAGAATATAGATGGTTAATATAGTAATATTTCAACATACCTTGTCATAATCATATTGTGATGAACACCTTGATCAAACCTCAAATAAAGGCATCGTGCACCTGTATATGAACTGTCTCTTGAATTTTGTAATTGTCAGGACTGGGTGTATTGTCTCTTACAGTTTTTTTCAGAAGCCCACGGAGCTAGGAGGAATTTTTAGTCAGCTAAAAAACCTTGCTCTTCATCGTCTTCAATTTCACTCTGAAAGTCAGAAATATTTAATTCACATAAAAAATATATAAAATAAAATAAAAAAAGGGTATTTCTATAAGTCTAACATAAAAAAGGGGAACCACTCTTGACTGATAAATTAATTTATTTATTTTTCCCAATTAACCTAACCTAAACACTAACCCAGTCTTTTTTTCTGAGTAGATCAATTAAATAAATAAATAATTTATCAGTCAAGAGTAGTTCCCTTTGTTTATGTTTAGACCTCTATGGAAATAACTATAAAAAATATGTATCAAACATTTTCTGTATTTAATTACATATACCTAGATTTTTTCAAAAATTTAATCTTAATCTATATATTAACCCACAAACTGATACTGGCATTAGACAGAATATATTAATAATAAAATCTAGTATAACTTTGTCAACATCTGCCCGCCCTTGATTTAAAAGGGACAGGGCTGGTTTATTGCCCAGTGCCCGAAGGCGCCCCCACTTGAGGGGAATGTCAATGGGATCAACACATTTTTGCACCTGCCACCCAAGAGTCTCAGCTTATGGGTGGTCCCACATTAATAGGCCTTGTGCCTAACCCGATACGTAAATTTTATCTAGTATAAACTTATCAATGACCTAAAGTTCTAATATACTATCAAGAAGTGTTGTTTAATTATCATGAACTCTCAAGTAACATATAAATTTTAAACATTTGGAGTTGTTGAGTTGATATACTGTTGTAAGGAAAGATATTTCCCCTACAAGATAGTTGGACTCTTTCCAACAGAACACATATAAAGATATGAATCACAAGTGTATTCGTAGTCGAGTCACTACTAATTCAAGTAGCTAGTCATACTGTTGGGAGAACTGCGTTTGGACTCTATTATTTATATTCTGTATAAAAAGTAATAAACTTTTTTCTTCCAGATTTTCAATGTTGTTATTTTATAAAGTCACAACATACACAATTCTTCATTTTACATTTTTCATTTAATTGAAAAGATCAAGTAATTTTGGAGAATTTGTTAATAAAATTAATATTTAAACTTTAGAAATATCTTGGTTCAAAAGTGGTTTTATATCAAGTGTATATTTGGCATATCAAAAATAACTAAAATATATCGAAACACAGAGAAAAAATAGATAACTTACTGTTCAAGGTTAATGGACTCGCCAATAAGATCTATAACATCATCATCTGTACCAAGATCAGAATCTTCTGAATTGCTTCAACTTGACTCTTCATCAACAATGTTGCCTAAAGGAAAACATTAAAACAATTAATAATTGCTTTCATTATTCATCTAAAACTATGCATATCTTTAAAAAATTAAATTTTTTTTTAATTGTATAAAACTCTAAGAATATTTGTTACATGAAAATCTACTATATAAAGACAATTTTTGTCTGTTTGGTATTACCAGTGGTGCTTACATGCAGTCCAATCATGATGAATCTTTACACACATGGTTAAGCTAATATCAGAAAACAGGACTGGCTAATTGATTTCATACAATCAATAATTTAAACTCCTGGGGACATCTTCATAATGGTGAGGAAATAGATGTTTCAGTGAGAGAGAGGGAAGAGAGAGGAATAATTTAAAAAATTCAAATTTAATTTTTTAGTGAAATAACGATAGTGGGCAATATATAGGGAATCTTATATCAAAATTACAAATAATTTTCTTGTGAATAATATACTTTCTTTAATTTTTTTAAACTTAAATTTACATCTAAGTTAAATCCAAGTGTATTAAACAGAAGTATTTTATAATGAAATTTAAATGATCTTTTTTCAGAAAATAAAAAATTTCTGATCAAAAAAATATCAGTTAAGAAAAAAAAAGCAATAAAAGAAATATTCTAGTTAAAAAAAAATTATTCAATACTAGCAAAATAAAAAACGCCCTCCAGGCGATGTAAAAATAGATTTTTGAAACATATTGTCTAAGGGTGGGAGTTAAAAATTAAATTCAGAGTTTGTACCCTAAGTAAGTAAAATCATCAAATTCATTAAAGGATAAAAAATAAAACAATTTAAAATGTAACCAATTTGAGTGTATTTATTCTATTTTATGACGATTTTGGTAATGTGACGTAAGCAGTGATGTAGTTTTGTTACAGACAAAAACAGGAAGTGAATCTCCATTATTAATAGATATACACACCAATAATATAATATAACTTACTTGACTTGTTAAACAACCAACTGCACTAATTGTGGCATTAATGCATCAGCAATCCTTAAATGTCGGAGATTGTTGTGAGTCATAGCCGTAATAAAAACAGGAAGTAAGTGACCAAGTCCAGTTGCTTTAGCAATACGTTCCACACCTTGTAACCAGAACTCCAGGTTATTAGGATATTTATTGATGAGACGTGCACGTCTCATGAGAACTTCAAGAACCTAAAATAATATAAATTTGAAATGATTTATAATAATCATAATGGAATTCTCTTACTTAATTTTTGCTTTAAATCTGAAATGAAAGAATACACATAATTATCAATCAAACAGTTATAAAAAAAGTAAAATTACAAACTCTATTGAAATATACAGTAATCAAATATTAATGTAATTTGTAATTATTTCAAGCATTTTTTTATTACAGATTTTTTTGTTGGTTTAGCTCAGTCAGTAGTGCACCTGCCTAGGAATCATAAAATTCCTGGTCCTTATACCGGCTGATACCAGCATAAGCTACTCCACCAACTTCATTTTTTTTTATTTGTCATAACTGTATATCAATATTATAAATCCTTTTTCACTATCCCTATATAAAAAAAAAAAAGTAAAGTTGACGGGGCGGCCTAAGTCGGTATCACCAGTCAGTGAGGAAGTCTATCCCCTTTTCAATAGCGCTAGACCAAGGAGATTGTTTGGGCGTCTGAGGTGGAGCGCCACACCTACCATCAGCTCCTTACTTTACCGCACAGATCCCTGTGCTACTCATACGCTGAGTTGCGGGGACTGGTATCGAAGGAACCTTGTGGTTTTCTAGCCGAACGCTCTACGACTGAGCTACCCAGCCCCTTATCCCTATATAAATGATAATAATAATCCCTGTAAAAATATTTACATTAATTGGTATTCCCAGAAATTTTCATTAAATTTATGAACAACTCAAGTAATAACAACATTAAATTTTGTCAGGTATCATTGATTTATATCACAATAATTATTTGAATATTATTCAATCTATTTGAACTATTGTCATTAGCCCAGGTGAAAAGTGCAGTAAAGGTAACCCAAAACCAAACTTTTTTAGAGTTATTTTTCCAGTATCACTGCGGAACAAGACAAGTTTTGATAAATGGACCAGGTTTTAGCCTGTTTACCAAAACTCTTCTCATTCCCCAATGATACTTGCATGGAAAAATGAAAAAATGAAGTCTAAAAAAAGTTTGGCTTCAGGTTACCCTTATCACACTTTTAACCTAGTTTACAAATAGACGTGAGAGTTTTCTTGTAGATACCACATAGTTTAATTCCTGTTTTCAAAAAGAAAAAATGTTTTCTTCGTTTCAAGTATTCAACAAAGTTGAGGTATTTTATTTTCATTTAACTTTTGTATACAAAAATTAAAATAAATTGAGCATAAACATCATTTATATTAACATTATATTTATAGTAACATATTATATGTTACTAATTAAAAAAATATTATAACCAACTTTAGAAATTTCTCAAGATTTATGATCACTGTCATTATAGGAATCAAATATTTTAGCCCAAAGAGAAAATGTGATGCTTTTAAAAGATGTAAATATATAGGGTTTCCTCTAAAAAATAACTTCATCTAATAATATAGCCAATTCTTCCTTGAATGATCTCAAATTTTAACAAAGTGGGTAAAAACTAAGTTTAAGGTTTTAATTTTTTTTCCCTCAAAGGAAATGATGACATTCACTAGCAATGTGTATAGAATATTCTTAAACACTATCAAATAGGAGTGTGTGGCTTTTAGAAATTGATTATAAATTCTGAGTATCTTGTTTAAATTTTGACAAATAAATCATTTATTATTTCAACATGAATCCAGTTTAATTTTTGTTTGTTTTACTTAGATATTCAAATTTCAAATGTCAATTTTTCTGGTCATCCTGTATATTCTATAACTGCCTATTGAAAATAATAAAATAATGTTAAGAATTTGTTAAACATAATTAATAAAAATAACTTTAAATATATCTAAATGAAAGTAAATAAAAATAATCTTTTAAATTTGTAAAATAAAATAAAAATTTGTTACATGCATTATAAAACAAATTACCTCATATGTGCCACTGAAAATTTTGGAAGAAAGTTTCAGTATGTCAAATTGAAGTTTCTGAAAAAACAAAAAAAAAAAAAAATTTCAGATTATCAACCATAAAACTCAAAAATAAATTAAAAATCATTTTTTAAAGAATAATCATACTCTTTTAATAAAAATTGATATATATATATTTTAAAAATCCAATATTAACAAAATTTGATTTAGTTTTTGTCAGTTTCGGGGGCAACACAATTTTTCCCTGGATATTATTTAAACACTTTCCACTTGTCAATAGCACCGTCTTGCTTTGAAGTCAGACTGCAATCCCTGTCTCAGGTGACACTGTGTTTATATTGCTCTGTGGTTCGTTTCTAATTGGTTGGTCAACCAATCAAAATGAGAAACTAATCATATAAATGGACTAGTCTCCTCTCGCAAACCTCTTTTTGTCACGTCCATTTTCATGAGAGACAAGTCATTTTTTTCCTGCAGTAAAGGAAAACAATACATATTCTTTTTTGACCATCTTGACAACACCTCACCTAAATCATGGATCTACATGTGAGACAAGTCATTGCCTGCTTCGCTCCATGAAGGAAGTCTCTTCTCTTGCTACAGTTTTCTTGTTTATTGCTATTCAAGTTAGTTTAAATCATTTGTACAACTTTTATTGTATTGATGCAAATTATATTTTAAATGTCTTAAAATGATTCTAACAGCACAATTAATCTGGAATTAACTTTTGACTAAATGGATTTTTGCTTATTTTGCCATGGAATCTGCGACTATTAACTATCAAAAATGTTCTCTTTTTTTCTATAATACAGAAATTAAACCAGTTTAAGAAGTTAAAGTAATATTGATTATTATTTGTATTAGTAGTAATACTATCAAACAGCAACAATAACAACTTACCTGGAGAGCTTCCTCTGTTTCTTCTGTTTTTTGGATTTCAGATTTTTTCAGATGAAAAACAGCTTTTCTCAATAAATTCGATTGAAGAGCCATTAGATAACGTGTAGAAGTGATGCTAACTGAAATATCAAATTTTAAAAAAAATCAAATTTCAATTTATCAATCATATGACAATACTGAATATAGTATAATTTTTTGAAAGCAATGATTAATAACAATAATATAGATAATAAAATATATCAGGGAAAAATAGAAATTAATCTGACGGTATGTAAGTATATAAAAATGAAAAAAAAAACAACATCCTTATATACTTACATAATCGAATATTGCAATCTTAAGCGGGTTCATCCTTAACAAGAATCCTTTGTTTTCACCTGAGTCTCATCAGAAGATTATCACAGGAAGAAGAACTATGATAGAGAACATAAGAATGTCCTAATGAGGGGGGGGGGGTTAAAAATTACTGCGATTACCCAGGATCAGCAAATAATAAGCAAGTAATCACAATAATTTTTAAAACTCCCTCTCCCATCATTATGACTTTCTTGCATTCTCATAGTTTCTCCTTCCAGTGGTAATCCTCTGATGAGACTCAGGTGAAAACAAAGAATTCTTGATAAGGATGAATGCACTTATGATTGCAATTCTCAAATTTTGTACCCACAAAAAACCATTTATAATAGCAATATACAAAGAAGTAATTTTATAATAGCAATATACAAAGAAGTAATTAAAATCATTATACTGTACCGGAATTGATGCAAGTAGTTTTTCAAAATCTTCTTTGTTGACATCTTTAGCCTTCCTCAACAAAATGCAGGATTCTTTAACAGTTATTTTCAAAATCAGTTGAACTAAATCATCAGACAATCTAGAATGATAAAAAAAAAAAAAAAAGAAATAGAAACAGAAGAAAAAATTTCACTGCTTAAAAACTTTTAAAAAGTCTCCTCAAAAAAACTTTCTTTAAATTTACATTTAAGAAAACCAGCAGGTCCCATGGAAATTCCATGAAACGAAGAAAAAAAAATCAAGAGCTATTTAAGCTAGAAAGGATGATTTGCATCAGATCAAACACTGAGTTCAGCTCTAATGGAATTGACCTGTGCTAACTTCATCTATCTTTACTAACATAAATAAATGTATATTGGTTTGCTGAAGACTTAATGAGCTCTGATGATGTTATTGTATATTTTTGTATCATTTATTACAAAGGCAACAAGGCTCTCTAAAGAGTGTTTTTTTTTTAAATTACCTTAAAATAAGTCATCATCAGACAATTACCTTTATTCTAAAGTAATTTAAAAAGAAACACCTAAAACCTAAGGTTACAGTGTTCTGAACTTTCTGTTTATACACAATAAAGATGAGGACAACAGACTGAAATATAAAAATTATTCAAATTGAAACTTGTCTTTATTAAATGAAACTTACCTAAGATCAGCTGTATTGTCTTTTGACATTACATCTGATTTAATTCGTTCTGCAAGATCAACTAAAATAAGATCTCTCAATTGATCAACACCTGTTGACTCTCCTGAAATAGAAGAATAGTTTAGAATTAGAGGAAATCATTTTTAAAATTCTAACATTTGTTGATATTATTTTCAAACTTAAAATAACTCTATTTCTCTACAATAAATGCCATTGATTTCATTAAATACTCAGTCCAACTGAAGTTCATATTAATTGATTAATGAGTTCAAATTTCACATCATTGAATTAAAGTTTCATTATTGTGGGAACAAGATAATTGGGTCTATAAACATTACACTAGAAAGTTATAAATACAAAAAGAAATATATGACTAAGCTACAATTTGGCATTTCCACACTGTGACAAAAAATAATAAAACTTGGACTTGGGGTAAGGAAATTTTCATGATAAGGTCATTGCCCTCTGAAAGTTTTTTTGGCAACACAGTAGCATATCTATTTTTTTTTATATTAGCCAAACAATGAAAGAAGGTATGAAATTAATACAAGGAAATAATCACAAAGGTCTAAATGTAAAATATCTGAATGCTAAAGAAATGTATATTTTTTTTGTTGTTTTTTTTTCTTCAGTTTTCTTCACTAAAATTAGTAAAAATTAGTAATAAATAATAAATGGAATTTTCAGGATTTTGTACATTGAATATTAATTTTTTTTTTAATTATAATGTGGGTGTAAAGTGTGTCACGTTTTTTAACTTACTATTAGAGGCCATAGCCCAACATGTCATACCATTTTCAAGGATTTGTACATTGAATATTAATTTTTACTTCTTTAATTATAAATGCGGGTGTAAAGTGTGTCACATTTTTAACTTTATTCCTAGAGGCCGTAGCCCATGTCATACCATTTTGGAATCAGGCCGACTTGATGAGAAATTAAAAACATTCTGGACCAAATCCAGACCCACAATCCTGAAATTTTGGATTAAGTCTTAATTACTGGAATTATTTTTGCAGATTTTCTACATGATTTTTTGCAACAAATTTTTTTTTGTAAGATAATTTTTTATAACTTGGAAATAAATTTGGGAATAATCAAAATGAATTATAAAATCCACAGGAGCTAGCTTAATTGCTGCCTAAAAGTGAAGCATTTAAGCTAGTTTGCAAAAAACTGCAAAAAAGAAAAAAAAAAGGTCAGTTCCAATTTTACCTTCTGTCAATAGGTTGATTAGTAAAGTATTTCGATCATTTAATGTGGGATACATCTTGGTCCAACCCGTGCTTATCACCAAACATGCTTCATTTTCAATTGTTTTCTTCATCAAGTTGTCAGCAGCCATTTCTTTGACATAGGATGAAAGTAGTTGCCATATTAAATAACTGAAATGAAGGAAATATTAAAATTGGATTTATTAAAAGACAAATCACAAAAATGATTTTAAATTTTTTAAATCTTTTTACAAAAAGGTTCATTACAGCAAAAAAGTGTCTTTAACTCTTAACATCCTGTTGAGAATTTTCTAAGTCCAGAGCCCCATTCCTAAAAGGATTTATCAGTAAATGGCTAAAAATGGCATTTTCATTTAAAGTTAAATGTTATTTCCCTTAAATCAAAGACTTATAAATGTTTCATATTACATTTAAACAAAAGCTATCATTTGGGGTAGATTAGAAAAATGAATGTGACTTCTGGCCGGGTGGAATGAGATGGTATAGGATGTTAAGAGTTGAATAACTTCTATACTTTCTATATAGCTGTTAAATCAAATTAATATAAATTTTACATTTCAGTATTTTTCATAGGATACATCTTTATTGGACATTATCAGACCTGTGGAGTTGGAACACAAAACCTCCAACTCCTTTATTATTGGCACCTCCGACTCAGACTCCTCTTTATGTAATTAAGTGATTATGGCCTACAAATAAACATAAAGCCATGATTTTTTATAATCTATTTATAAGGAATGTGCACTGTATAAATTCACAGACTAAACTAGGGCCATATATATATATATTTACCAACCACTCTGCATGAGCAGGATGCAACAAGGTCAATTTCTTAAGCAAAGTTTAACAGGTTGGAATTCAGAGTTTTCCTTCTCCTAGACCTAGCCATGCTTAAAGAGCCCAGTCTGCCCTACTATTTACCCATAGCTAGAAGGAGAATAGTTGGATGCATACCTTTCCCAAGGATATGAGTACTATGTGAAATGCAAACATCCTTGTCCAGGATTTGAACTCAGGTTGACGAGTCCATTTCCTACAACTCTAACCATTACACCACAATATAATCTATTTATAAGGAGTGTGCACTGTATAACTTTACAGACTAAACTAGGGCCATATAATGTGTAAATTTAACTGGAGGAGAACTCCAGTGACCTCTTAATTGCTTCCAACTAATAATTCTATGATATTTTTGCAGATTCTACAGAGCATAAGAGGTCATTGTATATTAAAATAAATTCTTTAATATTGAAAGTAAACCTTATTTAATCCGGGTTACATAAGACCTATTCACTATTATGATTAATAATCATTTTTGTATAAAGATTATAAAACTTACCAAGAGTCACTTAATATTATGTAAATAATTATATGTTATTAAATATCTATAAATATATTTTATTTTGATAATGCTTTGATAATATTATGCAAATAATCACTTACCAAGTTTCTTTGACTAATTTTATTTCATATTCCTCTTCCATTTTGATGTCAGTAATTTTGAAAATTTGCTAGGGGTAGAAAAAATTAAATTAAATGAGAAATCAAAATGATAAAAAAACAACAACAATTATTAATAAATTCATTGAAAATGATAACTAATTAATCTTTTAGTGTCCAGAATTATTTTTAACATTTTGATGGTAAAATTAAAGGATATAAGTAACTGGAAAATATATCATATAATAAATAAACACACAAGTGGAGTACCTGTTAGTCAAACTGGGCACTGAAGGTTTAAATGTGAATCCTAAAAAAATTAATTCATCCTAAAAATGTAGATGTTTAAATGGTCTAAAGGTTTAAATGTGAATCCTAAAAAAATTATGAAAAATGATAAAATCATTTATGAAATTGAATCATTAAAAAATAATGTGTGAAAAGAATAGTTCATGTAGTCACAATGTTTTTCATAGCATAATGAATTATAGTAATACAGATTATAGTATATATTATAGTAATACAGATTATAGTATATATTATAGTAATACAGATTATAGTATATATTATATTACAAGTCACAAGTTTTGCAATATTTTGGTTCATGCTGCTTTATGGTATGTATATCATGTGGCCGAGCAGTTCAAGGTACTTACTCTGATTGTAGTGGTTGGTTGGGTGGTTTCATTTTATGGCATGTCAACACTTGTTGGGTTATTCTATATCAAAGATGTTTTGTTTTATTCATTCATGATGGATATTCAATTTTTATTTTTTTTCAAACTCAATTCTTTTAAAACTCATTTTTTTCTATTTAACTCATAGATTTCCCTTCGGTTGCAAGAACCTCAATAATCAGGTAAGGTTAGGTATACTTAAAACTGTGGGGCTTACAGTCAAGTCATGTTGAAAGCACCGATTCCTGCTAGATCACCAAAGTTGATTTGGCATTAAATAACCCGAAAAAATTGATATACCATAAAAATAATGATCAAAACCATGTATTTCTTAGCCATAAAGGCAAATTCAATGAGTAGTACTCAGGCAAGCTAGTTATTTAACAATCCATTGTAGTTCATCACCTTCACTACCTTAGCAAAAACATCCGAAGCTGCTGAACTGTACCTCACATTGTAAAATAATGAGATGGAAAATCCAAAAATTGTAGATAAGAGTGGAAAGTTGCTACAATTTTCTGGATGACGGCTACCTGTCATTCTCTGATTAGTTGATGGATGCCAACAAAGTGAGAAGGAGAGTGAGAGAAAGAGAGAGTGAAGAGTTGGCAGTCTGGGATGAGTGCTTGAAGAGAACAAACGTAAGATAAGTGTCTGTTCTCGAATGTATTTTTACTTGGGATAAAAGAAATGAGTTCAGAAAAAAAAACCAAGAACATCTTGTGTTTGTTATTAAAAAGTATCAACAGCACAGGACAAGATATCCCAAAAGATTCCCAAGTAAGTTCCAGACTCCTCAAAGAATAGCAAGAATACCATCCAGACGAAAATGCCAGCCCAACAACAGATCAAGAAATACCAGCTACTCCGGTCCAAAACAGCAAAGCCCAAATTTGATTCAGCCAAGAGAAGAGTTGAACAGTAAGAAGATAAGTATAGAATTATTACTATTAAAATGTCAAAAACTTCTTTCAATCAAGTCTGCTATGCAACAACATTACCAAAATATTGCAAAACTTTTGACTCACCCTCATAATATATATATGATTCAATATTATAAAGTCAGTAATGACTTTAAATGAAACCTACCTGTAAAACCACCAAACAACAAATAATGATATGGTCACAGTGGTTACTTATTGCCCTTTGAAGTATATCACAGATTCGCTGCAAATGAATTAAATCCAAAGGTTTGGTCTCTATTGGCAGGTGTAATACAGAGGTAGGTGGTGTAAGAGAGGACAGTGTGTATTGATAACTGCTAATCTGATGGATGCACATGCTACAAACGTGTTGTAATAATTGATTTACAACCTCAGAAACTGGCAAGTTATTACCTGTAAAAAGAAATGGCAAAATTGTTAATTCATAATTTAATAAAGCAAATAAACCTGCAGAATTTTTTTTTTTTAAATAAAGTAAAACGGATTCTTAAAATTCTGGTGAAGTTTGGTGAACATTTTTCTTAATTTAAAAATATTGAAGAAAATTAAGAAATAAAAGAAGAAAATCATAATATTCATTTAAAAAAAATTACAATGTTGATTTGGTTTGGTTTGGTTTGTTTTGTTTTACGGCATATCAACCTCAGTGGGTCATTTAATGCCAATAAAGTTTTGAAATAAATCAATTCTTAATGGATAATACAATTTTTTTATAAATACATTTTTCTATTTAACCCATAGATGGGACCCTAACAGGTACTACCACTCCAGGTCAGAGTGGACCAGGGAGCAATGGTGATGAAGGGGTGCTCCACATTCCCCAAACCTCCAAAACTGGAACCTCACCATCAGATAGAGTTTAACGTCATTCCCTACAATGTTGAGTTTGACAAGTTGATATAAATAGATAAGTAATTCTAATTAATATTTAATATGATATGCAGATTAATTAATAAAATCATTTTAAGTTTTAATTACTTTTATAAAAGGTTAAAAAATTATCAAATATGAACTGATTAATTGTCTGTATTTTTGAGATGAGGCTTGATGTGAATAATTTTGTTGTTTCAGACTATTGTCCTCATTTTTATTGTGGTACATATAAACACAACGTTTTAGCTGCTGTATCCTCTTACTTTCCTCAGGTGTTCCCTGTGTATCCGATCTCTGTATTGATCAACACTCAAACTATTAAAAATGATTTCCCAGGTCAGATCATTACTATGCTCAAATACATAGGAAGGCCGGAGGATACAATGGCTGAAACCTTATATTTATACATACCACAATAAAGATGAGGACAACAGTCCGAAACATCAAAATTATGAACTGATTAGTCTAAGAGCTGAAGATATAAGATTGAATTGTAAAATATAAGATAAGTAATTTATTTTTTCCCTTGTGTTTGCATAAAAATATATAGGCATATTAGTATTCCTTGAAAATAGTGTATATAAGAGTCTCATTTTTACACACAATTATGAAATTCAGAATAAAAAACAGAAAAATTAATATCAACTATTAGAAAATAAAGTATTTTTTCAATAACAAGATAAATCTTAAGTAAAATATTATTACATGAATATATATCACCCTAGGAAAAAAAATCATTACAGTGAAAAATACATTCAAAAGCAACTTTTCAAAAATAATTCTTTAAAGACAACAATTATCTTTTAATTTAAGTAAATTAATATTATGCAAATATATGAAAAACTAAAACCAAAGACAACTAGTTTCCTCAAAAGAAAAAAAACAATGAACAACTTTTTATAACAAAAAAAAAATATCTAGAGCAGTCAAGAAAAAAAAAATCTAAAATAGAACAAATATTTTTTTAAATATTTAATTTTAAAAGCAAACAGTCTTTTTAAAACCTGAATAATCATAGAACAAATAAAATAGCCCTTCCATAGCCGTTCTTCAACCAATTTTGGTTGCATAAGATAGACTTGCTTGTTTGTTTAACTCTCACTCTCTTTCTATGTATAGGTTTGGTTTGTTTCTTTTGTTTTATGGCATATCAACCTTGGTGAGTCATTTAATGCCGACAATGTTTTCAAATAGATTAATTCTTGATGGGTACTCAATTTTCTTTTTAAACACATTTTTTCTATTTAACCCATAGATAGGACCCTAACAGGTACTACCACTCCGGGTCAGAATGGGCCTGGGAACAATGGTGATGAAGGGGCACTTAACATTCCCCAGAGCTCCAGAACTGGAACCTCACCATCAGATAGAGTTTAATGTCATACCCAGGACACTAAGACCCAGGACCACCGCCTTCTAGCACATATATGATAAAAAGGGTTGCCATAAGAGCAACAGGTGCTAGGGCTTGATGTGACCAGCCAACTGATCAGAGGGGCCTCTCTGACTGCCCGTCTAGCTTAAGTAAGGGCCAAAGTGGAGTGTTACATGTCATGGACTGCTAGATATAATAGAGAACAACACTAAAAGATAAGGTGATTGAAAGAATCAGTGCATATGTTAAGCTCGAATAATCTCCTCAATAAACATAACAGATGGGTGCCTTTAATTAGTAAAACTGAACACTATATGGGAGCCTTTAATAAGAAAGAAAGGGCATTAGGTTTAATACTAAAAGATTTTACCACCTGATTACGCAACAGATAGTGCAAAAAGTTGTTCAAGTTAAAGAGGCAGATAATCAACGTTAGGTTGGTTGGTTGGTTGGTTAGTTGCTTGATTGGGTTTTACAGCATATCAACCCATGGATTATTTTATGCCAAAGATGTTTTGTTTTATTCCTTCCTGTTGGGTATTCAATTTTTTTGTAAACTCATTTTTTTATCTATTTAACCTATAGATGGGACTCTAACAGGTACTACCATTCCAGGTCAGGGTGAACCTGGGAGTAATGGTGATGAAGGAGTACTCCACACTCCCCAGAACTCCAGAATTATAATTACCCCATTAGATGCAGTTTAATGTCATACCCAGGACACTAAGACTCAACATTAGGTTTAAGATTCCAAAATACTACCACCAGAATAAGGGTGTCCCATCTTACTAGTCTAGTAAATCCATTACTACTGAATGTGTCACATCCTACACATGGTGAATAGACTGGGTAAATACCAACTATCACCAGAATGGCCTAAGCATTGGTTAAAGCATATTTCTGTGATGGCATTCACCCTGGGTCGGTTAAGCCAGCTCCATCCAACGAATTCACCTGTGCTGAATTCATGGAAGGAGTAACAAGGGAATAGGAAATTTACAAGCCGTCCCAAACCCAGAAAGTATATCCCAGTCAGGAGATGGAGATACCCTTGTTTGCCACAGATTTTTCACAGAAGCAGTGACAAGTACGCCAAAAGCTGTTGATTCCTGACAATGATAAAGACACCCTTTGGATTTTCGCCAGAGCCGTTTGGCCGGGTTGTGGCCCTAATACCACTGGGTGCCAGACCTGTCTGCCTTGGGTGACCCTACCTGCCATGATGAGGAGTGATTGAACTTTAGAAATAATGTGTTAGTTGACCATTGAGCAAAGAGCTTCCTCCACCCTTTTACAGGTATTCTTTTTCATTCTGCAGGGTGTCTACCAACCCTCCTCACCAGACAAAATCTGGGGGTTATCAGTTTAGTAACCGATGATTCAATTATGAAACAGGTAGTACTGGGTTACATGGTACCAGTAGCACATTGAGTGACCTGGTATGGTTAAAGCATATCTAGTTACCTGGCAGTTGTGAGTTTAATCTAGGCTGGATAGTACAAAAAAAAAAGGTCATATACTTTGGTTGAGTGAAAGAGAGAGAGAGAGAGACAAATGACATCACAAGAACAAATAAACTGATACAAAATATCCACTAACCATGGACAATAGAATGAGAATAATCTACCCTTCCTTGATTGGAGAGTTCAGTTTGAAATGCCTACAACATGTTTAACTAGAAGACATTTGATAAAGGCTGGAGTGGGGTACATTAGTTAAAATGTAACTATAATAACCAAGATATCCAAGGGCATCATTGTATAATGTCTAATTTTTTTTTAAAATGTAAACTTTTTTCAATTAAGAAATCTATGCGACAGTGTAATCACATTACTATATAAGTTTTAAAATAAATTCTAGCTTTTCTCTTATCTACTTGAAAATATTAAGACATAACAACCAAAAAACATGTGATATCAATGCAGAACAATTTTTTTCACACTACACACAGATTTTGTACGTAGTGTATATCTAAGTATGAGACTTTTTAAATTCATTGTGTCCAAATCATACAGCATGAAAAAGTGGGTGATAAATTGAATTCAGTTTATATAGAACATCTACACTACTAGCAGGACCCGTGGATATACCACAGTATGATAATTTAATCATTACGTTTCATATGTTTACTTAACAGCTATTGAAAATACTTCAATATGTAAAAAGTATAATAATAATCTTAATTCAATTCTCTCTCACATTTTTTTTCTTTCTTTCATCTTTTCATTATGTTTGATTGAAACAGATTAGCGTTATCGGTTCCGCGCAGTCACCCCCTCTCTCTCTATCTTTCCCCTACTCTTATATTTTTTCTGTTTATCTTCCTTTTTTTTTTTTTTTTATAATAAAAACGGAATGGTTCATTATTTAGCTGAAGTGACAACACTCATAAGAAATAAGAATTCAGCAGATAAACAACACCAGATAATCAGGATTTATATTTTTGCATTTCATCTTGGATGATTTGGATGGTCTCATTTTTAACTAGAGGGTGTTGCAAGATGATAACAGTCATACAAATAAGGAACACGAGTATTAATATATAGATATTAAAAGTGGTTTTCAAAAGTTTAAAGAAAAAGGAGACCAAGCATTAGCAATGTTGATTACTTTGTGTTGTGTTCCTTAAATATAAAAATTCTTAAACTCTTCTTTGATTAACTCTCCACTCGATATATTGTAAGTTCAAGTAGTGTAAGCAACCTTTAGCCTATTTGCTAGACTAAGCAAATTTCAGTAAATGATTACAACATAGATTTAAGTCATCTTACTGGTGTCTAACTTTTCTGTTTTTAGTAAGTCTAATATTACAGGTTGTTCATAATCATTCTTGCATATCTTGGTTGATATCAACTTACACCTAACTGATTTTTAGTGCAATGTACAAGAAACTTATTGTTCTTACTAGTAAGCATATCATATTCTAGTATTTATAATTTAAATAATCTCAAAATAAATAAAAAGACTTTTCAAAATATTTTCATATTTTCTTCCAACTTCTTTAACGAAATATGTTTATAGAAAATCTCCAAAAGTAGAATAAAATAGCATATCTCATGAGGGGGGGGTAAATAAAAAAATATCATACTCAGTTTGTTGACATTTCTTACACAGTAACAGTGATTTTATAAGTGTCCTATTTTCATTATTCAAAAGTATATAAAGATACACTTATCAGTGAACTTTTATTAGTAAATCTTATAATTAAACATGATTTTAAAATTTGATAGCTTTATCATTTATGTAAATTAATGTTGTTATTTAGTTTATCTGCCAAGTTGATAGTTAAATAAAAATTAAAATACATATTGAACTTACTTTTAAAATAATTAACAAGGTATTTATAAAGCAATATTTTTTTTAGTCAATTTTTACTGTTTTTATTTTAATTTGACATGTTAAGAATTAATCCATACAAACTATTCTTAAAAGAAATAAATTATTAAGACATTACCGAGTTGATTTTTAATATATTTAATATATTTACAGATATATTTAATATATTTACATATATTTACAGATATATTTAATATATTTAATATATTTACAGATATTTTATGATATTATTTTGCGTGGGATTGTTTTTCTTTTTAAAAATTGTCTCTAATGTTTTTAGATTATACAAGCAAATGAATAATTAGATTACTTTTAGAATTGATATTTTGCATAGATTTTTATTCTAATATTTATGCAAATATTTTAATGAATGAAAAGTTAAATGCTTAAAAATAATTCTGATTACAACTTAAATTCATGTTAATGGAAACAAAAATGTATTCCTATATTTACACATTTCTAAGCCTTGCTATCTTGTAGCCAAAATCACACAGGGCCAATAAATATTATGGGAGAAATGTCCACTTTACTCCTCTCATAACTATCATGGCTGCTATAATCAAAACAAAAATTTCAGTGAATTTTATTGAAAATAATCAGTCAAAATATATTACACAAACTACATATATTATTATTTTATATTTAGATATACTAGATTAGTTTTATTTTTCAGTGAAAAGCCTCAGGGTAATAATAATACAAGCATATCTAATTGAATACACATTTTTAAATGGTGCCATTTTGAATGTAATTTTTCATAAATCTTAACTGAATACTGATTAAGAATATTTACATATAAAACAATATAAAAGGCAAGGCAGGCAAACAGCATTTGAAGCTTAAGGTAGAATTAACTGGATTCCATAAATCATTCAAGCAACCTTTTCAGCAGCGAGGCATCGGCATGACAGTTGTAAAATAAGATCTTATTATACAGCTAAAAAGTAGATTTTTCCATTCAATTGGCTATCAGATTACAATAAGATCGCTGATAGCTCCTTTCTGATAAGCTTGCAGTATAATTGTATTCATAAAAATCTAGTCTTTAAATATTTACAATTCAACTGAAATGCTTCATTTTATTTTTCAACTTTTAGCTGAAATTGATTTTGTGAGAATAAAGCTATTTTCTTTCTAAAAATCAGATATTATGGGAGGGGGGGAAGCATTTTTCATACAACATTTTAGACATTACTGTAAATTGAAAAATGAAATTTAAAAATATGAATCAAAATGACAATATCTTATTTATAGCCAGTCTAATCAACAGGCTCTGAATGAGGTTTTTTTTTTTTTAAGTTTTTGTCTTCATAGCAAGAAGAGAAAATTGGCATCAAACTCATGCAATCATAGACTCTTACCATAATATCACACATGACCTGGCATTGGAGAAATTAACATATAAAAATAAATATTAAAATTCTTAAAATAAAAAAAAAATTTCTGCTTGAAAACAACCCTTTCTTTATTAACGTTAATTGACAACAAAATTATTAAAATCTAACTTTTTTTTGGCATTAAAAGTGGTTTGAAAACTTTTAAAAAATGTTAGACCACAAGGTTTTTACTGAGAATTTATTTATTGTATCGTATTTTTTTTTACAGATGAATTATGATCATAATTCATCTGGCAAAAACAAATTTTCTAACTTTTTCCCTATTCTATTTTTAAAATCAAATTATTTTAAAGATGAGCATACATTAAAATCTTTTTAATAAGATAGCAAGAATATTTTTTTTTTACCACTAAGTTCATATATTAAATTTTATTGAAAATATTAAATATTTGAAAATGATATCAATTTTATACAATTCACAATGTATAATGACAACTTGACATCACCTTTAAAATCATCCATTTATAAGAGTTTTATAGTTTGTTTGAAGCATTGTGTGTATATTTGGTTTGTAGATTGATTTTGAAGGTTTATCACAATGCAAAGAAAGAAAAGGTAACGAGTATGTTGTTCATTTACCTGTATTATCATTATTATATTTTTTATGTTTCCTTAATATTTCGGGATTTTTGATTTGATTTGTTCTTGTTTTATGGCATATCAACCTCAATGGGTCATTTAATGCCGACTACGTTTTTGAAATGAATTGGTGATAATGTTTAATTTTCTAAAGGTTTTTTTTTTTTGGACATATTTTTTGTGAATGAAACTTTTAGATGATTTTTTTTAACATATATTTTTGTGTTTTCATTTTTTGGGGAAGATTTTTAGATTTTATTGTAGATGTGTGCTTCTTTTATGTATCTGAGTAGTTTTTCTGGGTTTATTTGGTAGAATATCTGTTTTAGATTTGTTGTTTGGTAGTATTTTTTTCGTATTTGTTTTAGGTTGCTACATTCTGTTAATATGTGTTTGATTGTGTAGGGTTTTTGGCATGGTATGCAATATGGGGCTGCTTCTTTTTTGAGGAGGTATGAATGGGTAATGTATGAGTGTCCTATTCTTAGTCTGGATAATATTACTTCTTCTTTTCTGGATATTTTGGTTTGATTTATTTGAAGTTTTCCTATTTGTGGCATTATTTCATGTAGTTTGTTGTTTTGGAAGTTATTCCAATAATTTTGCCATTTTTGTTGTCCGTATTAATCCATGTTATTATAATCCATTTATATATCTAAACTCGTTAGTCATATCAGGTATGCATTTGTTTGCACATTTTTACTTTAAGCGTTATGTATTATTTGCATGTTGCTACCATTTTAACATTAGTTAACTTCTTATTTCACACAAAGTCACTACACATATTTGTATACAACATAAAACATTCTTTGTCAGAATAAATAAACTCAAAATAGGATTCAGACTGTTCATAAATTTTGACAATATTAATTGCAAACAAAGTAGTGACTAAACAGAGTAATTCCACTCTTTATATACCTTCTCTTATAATGATTATCTTATTTTAACTTAGAATGACATAAATCAACTTTGAATTATGAATGAACTAGAATGTTAACTTCTTATGAATGACTACTAGGTATGTACATAAGGTGGATAGTTTTTCTGGAAAAAAAAGAGAGATGATAAGAACAGAAAAGTGTCATTTTTTTAAATAAATTTTACAATAATGTTTTGTAGTAAAATGGGAGTTGTACTATACAATAAAATAAAATATATATTCAAGCTTTTTACCTACAGAAGTAGAAGCTTATATTATATAAATGACACACAACATCATTTGAAATTTTCGAATTTATCATAAATTTAAATACAGGATAATTTTCACAAATAGTTCAATGCAAGATATTCCTCTATAAACTTTTTTTGTTTAGCCCTACCAGAACGCCCAAACTGCCTGACAACCAAAACACCCGAGATCGTCAGCTCTTAGAAAATGGTTGAGTTAAAAAAGAGAAATGAATTAAATGAATACATTTCTGTTCAGTAGTAAAGGATCAGCGATACAATACTAGCTTGTCAACCATTTCACGGATGGCAGTGGTAGATAAAGAGTTAACATTTTTAAAACATGTATATTTTTGATACTTAAAAACACAGAATTAAAGGCTTTAAAATGTTTTTAAAAATCTTTAAATGGACATCTTTAGTAATTTGTCAGTCTGTATTAAAAGTTTTACACTTTATATTTTACTTTGGAGTTTAACACTAATAAACACTTTTATTTATAAAAACCACTATATCAATCTGTTTATTGAACAGAAAATGATTTATTTTAACTGATATAAAAAAAAAATGTTATCATTTTAATGATTTTGATTTAAAAAGGGAGACATACCTGATGGTAAGTGAGCTGGTCTTATGAAAGGGAAACCTAGTTGTTGACTTATAATATGAGGTGATTTATGTGCAGGATTGTGAAATTGATCAACCAAGTCATTTCCACATGACCATATTAGATTGTTTTTTGAATCAAAGCAGACACCTACAAAAGAGAAAACATCAATTTAGATTTTCATAAAATCTATTTGCTATTTAAACATATAAAAAATAGAATATCTTAAACAAAACTGAAAAGTGTTAGAAAAATGATTGCCAAAATAAAAAGCAATATAAAAGGCTCATTCAATAAACAAGGGAATTTTTTCAAAAAAAGCAAAATAAATTTTATTTTTCATAATTTTTTCCCATAAATGTAAACTCTGTATTGTTTGGAATTGGTTTATAGCAAAATTGTTTTAATCTCACAAAAATATTTGTTTTGAAGCTATTCAAAATGGTGACAAATCAGAGTGCTCCAGGCTTGAATAGAGGTTTGTCAACAAATTTTTGGTGGTTGAGAAGTGCAAACCATGTGAAATTTATAGAATGTATGATGTGTACATGTTTTAGTAAAATAATTTTTTTTAAATGTACAAATAGGCTAAACATGGGTTTGCTATGATTAGCCCGAGTTGAAAAGACATTCCATGGAGCAGAAACTCATTGACACTCTGGTAAAGAAAAAGTTCCAGGCGCACTATTTAGTAAACAGGGGCATGAAAGGACCCATCAAAATTGAAAAGGTGCAACTGTAAACAGTTCTTCTTATTGCTAACTCCTGAGGCAAAATTCACCTTATTTGTTGAATAACTTTCATATTTTGAGCCAGTTCTGCATTCAGAATAAAGAATTAATACATATTTTTGGAATATTTTGGTTAGTAGTTTTATAGAGACATAAAAATAATCATCAAAAAATATTTACAAATCAAACTTATTATTGAATACAAAATTTAACATAAAATCCATATACAAGTTAATATTTGATAATTTCTGACAAAATACAACCCCCAGCCTATCAAGATTCAAGTGGAACAATTTTTACTACAACAAAGAATTTATACATTCAAAAGACAAATGAAAATTAAATTGTAAAAATATAATTTTGAAAAGAAACAACATATGAATTACAAATTTAATTACAGTTTATTTTTTTGGTTATTGTTTATTTATATAAATACCATTGACAGAATTGTTGACAAGGATCAAGAGGATCGGTAGCCAGAATAATTTACTTAAATAATTACAGTTATTATTAAAGATTTTCTAGTAAAGGTCATAATTTATGGATCAAGTCTCCAATAAGCACCCCAAATCACCCCAGTAATAAAAAAGGTCACTTTTGCTTGTCACCGCTTCTGAATATTTGTAAACAAATCAACAGACAATTTTTTGTACATATATTGTAGTTATATGTTTTAGCATTTTTTTTAAATCATACAATTTGATTTTAATCAGAAGTTTATGGATATTTATTTAATTTATCATAAATGCAAAATAAAAACTCCATAAACTTCTGACTAAAATTATGTTATTGTTCTGACTCATTTGGGTTTTTTTTTTTGGGGGGGTTAACAGTCAAAATTGTGACTCCCTAGATTTTTTTGTTTTTCGTTGAGTCCTCCTCCCTTAAAAAAATATATATATATATATATATCAATTATTAAAAAAATGTAAGGCAGGGTAATAATTTAAGACTCTGAGTTTCACGTCTTCAACTGTCAGTGAGCTAGTAATCTGCACATTTGACATATTCAATAGAACTACTGTACACTGTTATATTCTGTTTGAGTCATGTGACTACAATGTGGATGACATAATGTGCCAAATTGGAAAGTAAATATTTACTGTCATGCTACCAACACCAATCTTTTATTTAGTAATTTATTTGAGTCTGAAAATGTTCTCCTATGGATTCCTACACATGGACACACCAGTGTAGATGCCATCTAGAGGACTTGCAAACAGAAATGGCCGATAGGAACAGATGGTGAGAGAGTCAAAGAGATATGTGCTGCCAGCACACCTTGATGATGAGGGTTTTTTTTGTTAATCTTTGGCAATAATGTTGTTATAGTAAAACATTCTGATGTCCTCCAATGATAAATTGATTCAATTTTGTAAAAGTTTTTATTGGTATTGCAAGTCAAGCAATGTTCATAAATAACTTCATTCATGACACATCACGAATGAAAAAGTTGGTCATGAATATTACATCAGTAGAAAGATTTATTATGCACATAACAGAACAAAGGAAGATTTCAATAATACAAAAAGAGTATATACACAGGATTGGTGGGTAAGAAAGAAAAAACTGAAAGTTAAAATCAATCCACAGAGCATGAATTTAACAAGAACAATCTATTGCTTATTATTTAAAGGCCTAACATGGCTGGTTTTATGGCATATCAACCCTTGTTGGGTTATTTTATACCAAAGACATTTTGTTTGATTCATTCTTGATAGGTACTCAATATTTTAAAATTCATTTTTATGATAAAAAAGGTTGGGGATTGCCCTATGGGAAATAGGGTTGGGACAATCATATAGGTGGTAGGGCTTGACGTGACCAGCCGACTGATTATGCTGACTACCCGTCTAGCATAAGTAAGGGCCAAAGTGGAGTGTTGTAAGCCATGGACTGCTCAGATATCAGGGCTCCATCCTTAAGCATCATGAATCAACAGCAACAGCCAACAGGTGGCCCAATTGGGGGGTCTTACTTTAATAGGGCCGGGTTAGCTCAATTGGTAGAGCGTTCGGCTAGAAACCACATGGTTTCTAGTTCGATTCCGGTCCTCGCCAACTCAGCGTATGAGTAGCACAGGGATCTGTGCGTTAAAGTAAGGAGCTGATGGTAGGTGTGGCGCTCCACCTCAGATGCCAAAAAAACAATCTCCTTGGTCTAGCGCTAGTGAAAAGGGGATAGACTCCCTCACTGACTGGCTGATACCGACTTTAGGCCACCCCGACAACTTTTTTTACCCCTTTCCAGAGGTGCAGTTGGTATATTCTCAAGCCCAAGTCGACAGGGCTAAGAATTGTTAGCAACTAAAAAAATATCTATTTAACTTATATTTTGAACCATAATGCAAATATTACAAAATTTATTGAACATATATTTAAATATCAAGGAGGTTATCATTGCAGGAAATGGACTTGGCAATCTGAGTTCAAATCCTGGATGGGGCTGTTTACATTTCACATAGCACTAATACCCTTAGGAAAGGTATGCATCCAACTATTCTCTCTCCGGGTATGGGTAAATAATAGAGCAGATTGGGCTCTTTAACCTTGGTATGGCAACCAGTCTAGGAGAAGGAAAACTCTGAATTTAACTGTTTAAAAAATTGACCTTGTGTCGCATCCTGTTGGGTAATATATATTTAAATATATATTTAAATATATTTAAATAGCATGAAATCAAATATGAGTTTCCTAATTTAAATGTGAATATGATATGCACTATATTGAGCCTCCTACCCAGAGGCTTGAAAATAGAATCAACCAAGAATCACATATTCAAAAAAGATCTAGTAGCATGAATCAAAATGCTGACTCTGCCATTGCTCAACATCTATTGTCTAACCTGAATTGTTTCAAGTCATTTAAAAACAGTCAGTTCACCATCCTAACTCATGCGTGTTCAGAATTTCAGCTCTGCATCCTTGAGGCAATATACATAACATCGTTCAAACCAGAACTCTGTAAACAGAAGGAATTTGTCTACCACCTACAACTAAGCAGCCGTTCTCACATGAGGCTACCTGATCCTGGGTAATCATAATAATTTTTTTACACAATCATTATGACATTCTTGCATTTTCTATCATAGTTCTTCTTCCTGTGGTAATCCTCTGATGAGATTCAGGTGAAGGATGAATCCACTTATGATTGCAATTCTAAAATATCTATTTGTAAAAAAGACAATATGTATATAGAAAGACATGTAGATGCAAGTGTAAATTAACATAATTCTTCTTACCTAGTCCCAAAACAGAAGCTCCACGGGCTAATGAGCATGCTGGTGCATCAACAAGATCTACTCGTGAGTTGAATAAGCCATCAAAAACATTATAGCACATGTTAGTAGCAAGAGCTGAAACACAACAAATTTTAGAATCAATAAAATCAGGTTCATGGAATAAGAAAACAATCAGCACATTTTCAATCACCAATTACAGTGTTCCCCGAAAATAAGACTGGGCTTATATTAATTTTCACTCTGAAATATAACACTAGGGCTTATTTTCGGGGGATGTCTTATTCTTCATATATCTTAAAACGATATTAAGAAGTAGAAAATTACAAAATTTCTAAATAAACAAAAATTACGAAAAATGATCTACATTTATTTAACATTAACATGTTCTTTTATTCAAAAACTAATTAACGACAATTCATTAAAAAATAATCATATCATCATCCTCTGGAATGTTATTGCTTTCAACTAGGGCTTATTTTAAGGGGAGGGCTTATATTGAAATCATCCTGAAAAATAACTCAGTCTTATTTTGCAGGTTGGTCTTATTTTCGGGGAAACACAGTATATACTAGATAAATACATTTTTTAAAGGAAAAATATTATCATAGTTCAAACAACTTTATTGAATCGATTTAATATAAGCCCAATGAGGGCCCTGCCCCAGATGAACCCAGGTTCAAGACCTGTTTATCAAACTTTCAGTGATTTTCCACAGTTGGGCATAATAGAAATTGAATAATGGAATTAATTATCTTGGCAGAAAAGAATTTTGCATGTTTTATCTCTGTTTCGTGATTGCTTATATTTAGATAGATCTTAATCTGACACATTAATTAACAAACGGCATAGTGCATTTTCGGTACAAAATCAACACGGTTCAGCAAGCCGTGGACCACAAGACGTCGACACTGGCTTTGTCATCAACCTGGAGAATATATCCATGAAGCAATCGCTCCAGACCATCCTCCGGACTGTAAAAACCATCATTGAGGTCAACAACAAACATGGCAAATGACAGTGAGGGCTGATCTTGAACAAAATATTAGCCCTTGTATCTACGGATTGCACAACTGGAACCATGACTGGCTGGAGAGCACCCATTCACTCACATCGGTTTGCCAGGCATGGTTGACCTTTGTGATGGACTCAGCAAATTCTATAGATAGAGCTGGAACAACCCATCCCAGGTGAATGCTGCCACAACAACATTAATTATGAAATGCTATCCAAACATGGAATTCACTTTGTGAATATCCCTCCTAGGTAAATAGATATATAATAAGGTATTAATATATAAATTTCTATTATAGCACTTTGATAGTGAAAGTGAAAGAAGGCCATTATAAATTATATTACTACCAGTAAATGCATTAAGTTCAAAATTTAAAAAAAAACTATTACAATATATACAACAATAAGCAACAAAAGAAATTTCATATATTGTGTTATGTCTGAGCACTATTCTATGAAAATTTTTAGATAAGATAATATATAAATGAATGAATATACTACTAGCATGTTTTGTAAAGATATACAAAAACTTAATATAAATTACATGTTTCACTTCAATGTTCCTATTTTTTTATTTTTACATGATATGCCTGGAAAGGATACTGATATTAACTATACACATTAAGAAATATTCCAATGGTCAGGATTAGAAAACCCGAAAATAAGTAATGAATTTTTAAACAGCTTATATAACATGACAGGTCAAAGAAAAGAATTTGGGAGTCAACCAAGCATAGAACATTTCCACCTGTATTTTTAACTAATCAGATTAACTCTTTTTATCATTATTTGAAACTTATATACTTGGCATGATTAGCATATTATGTAAGAGTTATCTATTTGGCAAAGTTTTAAAAGGAATTTTGAAATCCAATATCTTCTCTTTTGAATTACTACTTACTAAATGGCAATTAAGTCAGTTTTATTTGTGGAAATCCATGAATGGTCAATGTAATTTATCACTATCCTCAGTCATTAGTACTGTTAATACAAGCAATACTGCTGAATCTTACCAATCTATATTATGAAGACTAGTACAAAATAAAAAATACCCTCCGGGCGATGTAAAAATAGATTTTTGAAACATATTGCCTGAGGGGCGGGAGTAAAAAATTCAATGTCAGCGAGTTTGTACCCTAAGTAAGTAAAATCATCAAATTCATTAAAGGATAAAAAAAAAACAATTTGAAATGTAAACTTAAATAAAATGTATTAAAATAAACAATTATAATATATATTTATTATTTATTAAACTTGTTTTAAAAAACAAAAAACTTTTTAATTGCATTTCAAATTTTGGTGTATTATCATGTAATGTGATGTAAGCAGTGATGTAATTTTTGTTACAGGCAAAAACAGACAATCTCCATTATTAACAGATAAGTTCTCAAAATTCACACTGAATTTTCCAATTCGACACATAGTGTAGTGGATAAAGGTGGTTAAGACAGTTCTAAGTGACAGTTATCTCTAGAGTGCAGGTTCAATCCTGGTCAAACTATTACAATATATACCACATTAAATGACATTAAAAGAAATTTCATATATTGTGTTATGTCTGAGCACTACTATATGAAAATTTTAGATAAGATAATATATAAAATGTATGCATATACTACTAGCATGTTTTGTACAGATATCATCTCAAAACTTAATATATGTTCAATGTTCCTGCTTTCTATTCTCTGGTGTTTGTAGATTAATTTAAACAAATATATAAGAATGTCTCAATAAATGTCACAAATTTCAAAACAAATGAGTAAAATTGTTCGCATAAAACTTACATCTTATGGCAGCTAAAGATCCTCCAAACAGATTCCTAGCTGGACCTGTGTTCGTACCTCCTGGTACCGGGGTCAAAAGCACTACTGATGTGCCATCAGAAAATATTGGAGTTTTGATCAAATTTTTCAATGTAACACCACAGGAAGTGTTTCCTTGAAAATTAGCTAGAAGCAAAAGATACAAATTGGAAACATTACAAAATTGGAATTGAAAAAGAAAAAAAAAAATTCAATCATAATATTCAGTTAAATTTGTGTAGAGAAAATAAACTCTAAAGCTGAAGTTCACTTTACAAGTTGTTCTGCCTTCATTGAAGGTAACCCTTCTTTGTACACACACATATCTTTTAATAGTAACTGGACCACAAACTAGGTCAAAGTTACTATCTACATACATAACACTTTTTCAAAAACATTCCTGCTCCCTCCATCCCATCAGTGACTGTCCAATTATGACCTCTGTCTCATCTTGGAACCACCAATTTGAAATCCAGCCACATCATCAGATTTTCTTGGTTGGTTATGATTCTTGCCAGTTTCTTCTTATTTGTCAATCGACCAAGACATTACAGATTCTCCAGAAACATTCCACATTCTTTGAATCTATTTTTTACCCGAGTTTAGTTGGAAAGACATCAGATTCTCTTACCCTTTTTCTGTTATTTCTTCTTCTTCTTAAATATATGTATTTGTACATATACACAACTTTTACGTTACATAGGGCAGGGTTAGCTCAGTCGATAGAGCGTTTGGCTATAAACCACAAGGTTCCTAGTTCAATACCAGCCCTCACAAACTCAGCGTATGAGTAGCACAGGGATCTGTGCAGTAAAGTAAGAGCTGACAGTAGGTGTGGCGCTCCACCTCAGGCGCAAAAACAATCTTCTTGGTCTAGCGCTAGTGAAAAGGAGATAGACTCCCTCGCTGATTGGCTGATACCGACTATAGGCCACTCTGCCGCTGACTTATGTTACATTTATTATCATAAGTTTTGCTTTCTATTATTTTATTTCTATTGAAGTCAGTCAGTATACTGTTGGTTTGAACAACAGCAACTAGCTAAGCACAACTGAACCAGTGCCCCAAGATAGCTGGTACTTATGGAACTCAAGAATAGTCCACTCATGTATTTGGGTGATTCCATTTCTTGAGTCCTGATTGGCTGCTTTGTTTCTATGATGTTATGAGGCTTCATAAATACCCTGTCATTTTGCAGTAGTATTGCGACAAGATTAGATTCATATTCAGTTACGACTATTTGTTGCCTTGTCTTACCAATTCAATGGCAATTTGAACTTAGTGTGATTATTCTACAATTTCATTGTTTTATGTTCTTCTGCTACCACTAGTTAAACTGCTGCCCAATCCCTTCACACAAGTGAGAAGGCAGAATACAAGACAAATACTCAATTTCCAACAAAACTTTCAGTCACATGTAAAATTATTTTATAAAAATCTAATTAAAAAACACCATTTGATTTTGTAAGAAAATATTTTAACTTAATAAAAAGTAAATCTGAAAAAATAAGGCATTAACTCACCATCATCCTTACGTGTAGAGACTGTATCTACACCAGAAATAGCAACTAGGGCTGCTGTGCTTCCTGATGGGCGATATGGACGAAGTTTGGATAACAGGGTATCATTAAGTGTCTTAGAGCTGCTCTCTTCCTTTCTTTGTAACAAAACTCGTTCTCGTACAGTAACCATAACATTGCATTCAGTCTATGAATAAAAATATTAATAAACATGATAAAATATTCATGAAACTATTGTATCAGATTAGCATAAAATTATGCAAATTGTAACTTGCTGTAATAAATGAAGTAGTTGCAAATTTTCCACTAACACTATTTTATACTGTAGGATCTGCATATTTTATATATATTGAGAGAAATTATCTGATTGCTGTGAATTAGGCTTAAATGGCAAGACTCTCTATAAAATGGTGACCGTGGCATATATATTTATGTATGTATTTAATGGTTGAATTCTACTCACAATGAGGACACGTGAAGCGTCGAAACATGCTGTCTGTAAATGACTATATATATATATATATATATATATATATATTATTATTATTGTTATTATTATTATTATTTTATTGTTGTTGTTGTTGTTGTTGTTTATTATTATATCTTTATATGCACAGTATATATTTTGGAAATTTTATTTTTGTTTTAGAAGCATTAAATATATAAATTTGATCAGGTAAAGATAAGATTAGCAGCCAGAAACTCTCACACAAGAGTCAACTACATATAACCTGTTTGCTAAGAGTAGGATGTGACACAAAGCCACATGTATGGGGCACCCAGCAAGCATAAAACTCACTATTCAGTAGGAATAGATCTGTGAGACTGGCTTACTAACCATTACACCACAATGGGATGCCCAACTACACACATAAGGGTTAGCTAGCTAGGGTAGCAGACCATTGTTAGGGAGTTTGTTTATCACTGAGTGCTTCATACTTCTGGCTTTTGGTTAAACTAAGTAAATGACAACTATATCTGCTTCCTTTGGATTTTTATGCTACATGAGGTGTGTAAATATGAATTCACTAAATTTTTTGGACCAAGTATCCAATAGGCACCCCATTTGGGAGCTGTTTTGAAAAGAACACCTTTTACTTTTCACCGTAAACACCGTTTTTTTTGTTTACAAACAGCCGATTTTTTTTGCTTTAGAATTTCACTGTAAGATTTTTTAAATTCTGTTCATGTATATTTACAACCCAATGCCACGTTTTTATATAAAAATAGTTTCCGATTTTAATAAAAAAAAATTAGTTATTTCATGTTGTTGTTAATTCAATAGGACATTTTTTTAATTATAAAACTTTAAACAAAAACATGTTTTTATATTAAAATAGTTTTATAAACTCAGATGAAAAGCCAGGAGTTTTCATGCTGATTTTCATGGCAAACCTTTCTCCTGTTAAATATTTGTGCAACAGAATTTTCCAATCTATTAATAATGGAGATTCTCTTCCGTTTTTGTCTGTAACAAAAACGACGTTACTGATTACGTCACACTACCTAAAACGTCATAACGTAGAATAGATACACTCAAAATTTGAGCATGCAATATTAGACAGTCCTCATTGGGTTTTTTTTAAACAAGTTTTAATAAATACATACCTGGTATTATCTATCTATATATAGTGTTTTATTTTGATATTTATTTAAAGTTATCAGAACTAAATTTTGATATATATTTAAAGTTATCAGAACTAAATTTCCATTTCATTTAAGTTGTTAAGATTAATTTTTACATAACTCTAACAATTTTATGAACTTGGAACAATGTGAATAAAATTTATAATCTTCATTGAAAGAAACAATGAATTATTATGAATTTCACTTAAAAAAAGAAAGAATGAAAGTTCATAAACCCCATATAAAATAAGTTCAGGGGGAATTTAAGGATGTTATACAAAACACTAATTAAATAGATATGAACATTTTTAAAAATACTTTTAGTATACAATGAATTATTAGATAATATAATATAAATACTTACATTGTACTTAAAAACTTCAAGAAAAACCATTTGTCCTTTGAATACTTTATCATTCAAATTGGCTTGACACCATATCCAATAAAAATATATACCATCACTGCAGAAAGCTATTGTTGTTTTGATCCCAGAAAAAGGATAATCTTCGGGTTGAAAGACACATTTGATAGGCTAGTAAAAAAAATAAAATAAATAATAAATAAATTTTATCAATACTTGATTATCTGGCTTCATTGGATAATCTTTAGATTTTAAGAAAATCCATAATTTATTTTCCCTATTTTTAAACCTTCATAAATTCTTTCTTTGCAAAAGAGACTTTCACTTTTGCCTTAACTTTTAAAGATTAATTTTTAAAAGTTTTATATAAAATTTAGATCCAAAAGCCTCAGTTCTCAAACATAATTCATTCCAAAATTATGTTAGAGAACCAATTTGTTAGAAAATTGAAAAATAATTCTCATAAGAAATAGTGTAAAGTGGATTTATGTGTTCTTGACTATCAGACTTCACAACTCCCCTATTTTCTCCACTCCCCTATTTCCCTCCCCACTCCCTATTTCCTCCCCACTTCCCTATTTCCCTCCCCACTCCCCTATCCCCCCCCAGTAGTATCCCTGCTGCCTTTCTTAGGATCCATGAATAAGGGTTAAAGTAGCCGTAAAATAGAGAATAAACACTAACGAAGCAAAGAATTTGCACAAAAATAATATCAGACACTCATTCAAGATAGTGACTGATGCTAACTGATGCTGCTTGGGTAGATTCGATCAGATCTTCACCGTCTCCAATTTGCCTCAGCAGTCATTCAAAAATTTGTTCGACAACTAGGCCTAGGAAAACGAATGTGACTTCTGGCTGGGTGGAATGAGGCGGTATAGGACGTTAAGAGTTTAAACAACAGATAACACATTGCCTTTTCACAAATTATACCCTTGCTAATACTTCAGCAGTTTTTGTTTTCTTTAATACATATTATCTCCTTCAATTCTATCATTGCTCTCACACAGTATCACTGCTGTCTTTCTTAGGATCCATGAATAAGGGTTAAAGTAGCCGTAAAATAGAGAATAAATACAAACGAAGCAAAGAATTTGCACAAAAATAATATCAGACACTCATTCAAGATAGTGACTGATGCTAACTGATGCTGCTTGGGTAGAACGACCAGCCATTTAGCCATCTTCAGTTGGGAGTCAGTTGCATGACTTCTGTTTTCATCAGCTTGACTCATGCGTTCAAAATTTGAAAATTTGTTTGACAACTGAAACCTTTTTTACTCAAATTTTTTTGTTCAAGCTCTGAATTGTTTGAATTCAGAGTCGTTTGAAAACCAATGTTCCATTGTATTCATTCTTTCTCAATAAAATCAAGAACTATAATTTTTTAAAATCTATGCAATTAAAACAATAGCATTATGTATGATTCATGAAATTGTAGAAACAATTTTGATGAAATTGGAATATCTGATTAATATAAACATTAAAATATGCAAATTCCAAAAGCTATTTTTAAATAATCCAAGTTATTTTTCAATCAAACTCCGAGGGTGGGCTAAAAAAAACACCAATGGAAGAAGTGTGTGGGCTGCAAGGAGGACTATGTTAAAAGATAAACCTTGTTTGGCCACATTACATTAGAATATCTTGGTCAGTCTATGAACTTTTCAGTCAAGCTTTATATGTATTAAATTAGAACATTGTTTTTTTAAATTTTGGAAATCATACCAAAAGTATTTTTTAATAAATATAATAGTTGTACAAATTCTATGATCAATGAGACTCAAAAAAAAAAAACAGAAGATTTATTTTCACCAGCAAAAATCTTAACAGGATTCAAACTTATGTTATAAATTAAGTTACATGCAATAAAATCATCATAAAAAATTTGGTTATTTCCTATAACTCCAACATAAAAAAGGGGAACCACTCTGATTGACTGATAAATTATTTATTTATTTATTGATCTACTAGGAAAAAAGAAGACAGGTTTAGGGTTAGGGTTTAGGGTTAGTTTAATAGGAAAATAATGATAAGATTAATTAACAGATAAAATTCATTTATGGTGGTTCCCCTTTTTTATGTTGGAGTTATAGTGTTACATAATTATTAGATTCCTAACACTTATGTACCATTAGTGTAGAAACCAAAATGGCTGTTATAAGTTGCAGCTAGCGGCCTTGAAGGATTGAGTGACACGGCTTGACCTCATCCTGATCCTTCCGGTGGATACCGTGAGAATCGGTGGAGAAGACCCTCTTCCGGTTTAGATTAGAAAGAGAGTTTAGTATCAGTATCGGCCAAACCACGAAGGTGTAAGTCGTGTTAAGCACACGGCCGACTCAATCTGCGCAGGTAGTCTGGTGGGGATTTCGGAATAAAATATGATCTAAAGCAAATCGAAGTTATTATCTAAAAACTACCAATGACACAGGGCTTCTGATAAAGAGAAATCCCCAGAGGAAGACCAGACACGAAAGTCCCCAAGACAAAGTCCAGACGCTAGAAGAAGAACGTAAGATACCAAAGATGAGCAGAAGAATAATAGAAGTAAAGAGAGTATACAATAATAGGAAATAACCAAAAATTCTCCATGAATTAGTTTTCTTCATTCATGATTTTAAACAAAAGTAACTTTTGTAATTAAATTCTAAAGAACAATTGAATATTTTTTCTTAGAATCACAATTGTTTTGTTTATAGTTTCTTACAAAAATTTGGAAACCCAACTGAAAAATAAAAAACATACTTCTTACTTTTAAAATTATTGCATACTTTTATTGTGTGCAAAAACTTACTACATAAGAAATATGTTGTAATTACTTTCATTTACTTGAAACAAATAGAACTACTTTAGATGTTTTTCATATAAGCGGCCATATGTAATGTGATAAGCACGCATGCACAGGTTTGAGTCCTTATGTTACTATTGTATATGAATATGAAGGAGTTATCATGTATATAAGGACTCATCCAATGTGACAAAGATTTGACTTCATTACTGACAGTTGCAAGAGAACCAAAACAGGAGACATTTGGTTGGAGTATCATGAGCAGAAATTTGTCAACGAGAGAGAAGGAAAACTAGTTCTAACTGACTTTGTCAGTGAAAGAGAAGGGAAACAAGTTTTGTCTGAATGTGTTGATGTGAGGAAAGGAAAACAAGTTTTGCTTAGAAAGAGCAGTTTTGACAAAAAAAAAAAAAAAAAAGAACAACACTTTTTTTTTAAAATGTCAACCCTTATGAATAAAAGAATATTTCTTATCTGATGAAGAATTGAGTCAAAAATTTTAAACTATACATACCCTTTCATAACTATTTTAATACGGGTTAATTCTTTTGTAATTACATAAAATTAGAGAGTGGAAAAATTTGTTTAAGCAAACCTGTAATGTGTGAGGATCAATTTGTAGTGCAAAAGCTGTGGTTTCTGAATCATTATCAAACAAATGAGGGCGATACAACAGGATACCATCTGCCCAGGCAATTTTCCCAGGTCCACATTCCAGATTACGGCAATACACATAACCCCTGTGAAAAAATAATATAAAAATTTCAATTACATAGTTATTTAGTATTGGAGAATTGAAAATAAAGTGCTTGATTAAAAGTGTAAGAGCTGTATTTATTTGTTATAGATTACAATACATATAAGGGTGGATTGTAACCATTGGTTTCAAAGCAGCGTTTTGGCCACTTATCATCAAGACAACCCACTTTTTTTTCACAGGTGTGTTGTCTTGATGATAAGTGGCCAATATGCTGCTTTGAAACTAATGGTAACAATTTCCCATTAAATGCATTGTAATTTATAACAAACAAAAATATGTATATATATGTTAGCTTGAAAATCACATAGGCAAGTAACCAAGCATTGTTGACTTCATGTCCATGCTACCCTAACTTAGATATATAATGCTCTATATATATATATATATATATATATATATATATATATATATGCATTCATATATACACATGCACATATTTTGCTAAAACATATCTATAAGACAAAGTTGAGTTGCACTGAAAAGATTTTGAGGACATAAAACTAAAAGAAAATTATTTTTAGAATTTACATCTCAGATTTCATTTAACGTTTCCCATTTCAAACCAATCTAATCAAGTGCTTGTGAGGATTTTTATCAAGAGATACTTTGTAATCAATCTAAATAAACAAATCTGAGCGCAAGTTTTTATTATCATTATTCAACTTGAAACAAATCCAAATGTTTACTTAAAGCTTCAATCATTGCATATGGCACTTTTTCAATTGATGAATATTTGTGTTCACTGCTTTTCAATGTCCAACAAAAAATACAACAAACCAACTGCAATTTTGGCTAAGTGTTGTTGCAATAGTGTTATTGGAAAACTTCAGTCTCATCAACACATGCGAATAATCTTCAATCACTAAGGAGGTGTCACCATAGCGTAGTGGCTAACATGCTGGACAGCAACATCTTAGTGAGTACAAACTCCAATTGCACTATTTTGCTCACTTTTGGACTAATAATGAAAGGTATGGGCAAAGGTATGAACCCCCTTATTCTCTTCCAGCAATTTTCAACTCATAAAAGAAAGTCTACAACAAAAATATTTTTAATAGATGATAGAAAAAGTATGAAACCTGATTATTATGGGCTTATATTAGAGATGAAAGAGGGTTATAGTTCCCATTTCCTTTGGTGCATGCATTTTGCGAAGATTTCAGACCTTTGGTTTAATAGCTCTGAGGGATTATGGTAGCATGCGATTGTTAATTTCTCCTCAGTACAAAGGTGGCAGAATCTGTCGCCCGGGTTGTAAGGTCTAGATCTTTTAACGATTTCCCATTTGATTATAGGGTCTGTGCCGTGTTTATTTTTGAAGTCCCAGACGTATTTAGAGAGGGAGGTGCTGTTCTTATACTTAATGATGCTAAAACTAGATGTATGATTATAATACCTATTTTTGAAAGGATTCTGAGTGGAACCAAAATAAACCATTTTCTTGTTATTCTTGTCGAAAGCCGTAGCTTTGTATACCAGGTTTTTGTTGCGGCATTTAAAGTTGAGTGGACATGTTGGTTTATTATTATTAATAATGAAAGGTATGGGCAAAGGTATGAACCCCCTTATTCTCTCCCAGCAATTTTCAACTCATAAAAGAAAGTCTACAACAAAAATATCTTTAATTGATGATAGAAAAAGTAGAGAGCATAAAAAATGAAACCTGATTATTATGGGCTTATATTAGTAAAACCTTTGCACGGACAGGGCAGTAAACACTTCAAGCCACAGCACACGCTTGTCCTGCAGGTTCATAAACTTCGGTGGTGTCCTGGAGGTGAGCCACCGCCACCGCCTGATGTATGAACCCGCAGGACAGGCATGTGCTGTGGCTACAGAGGACCAGGAATCTGACCGTATACAAGCTATTCATCAGTCCAGCGGACACCCCGGTGTGAAGCGCACGCTGTATTTTGTAAAACTGGTCAGGGCATTGCAAGAAATGTCAATCGATAGACCCTACCCCGGTGCATTGGAAGCCAAGCAGGCTTTCTGTACGAGCAGGGTGGGAATGGATGTAACCCATTTCGGAGGCCAGCACTACCTGACGCTGATGGACTGTGGTCCCAGTCGTTTCTTCATTTGGAGGCCATTGCAGCATCAAGACTCCGCCAGTATCATCCGGCAGCTGGAGACAATCTTTTGCAAAAGGGGGCCACCGATTGAACTGCTTACCAACAATCACAATTAGTTCATGGAGGCATGTGGCATAATGGTTAGAGGCGTAGGAAATGGACTCGTCCGCCCAAGTTCAAATCCTAGACAAAACTGTTTGCATTTCACATCGTGCTAATACCCTTGGGAAAGGTATGAATCCAACTACACTCCCTCCAGCTATGGGTAAATAGTAGGGCAGACAGGGCTCTTCAACCTTGCTAAGGCAACTTGTCTAGGACAAGGAAAACTCTGAATTCAAAGCTGTTAAACTCTGCTTAAGAAATTGACCTTGTGTCGCATCCTGCTCGTGCGTAGGGGTTGGTGAATATATATATATTGGTTTATGTGAAAGCTTAACTAAAGTCCAAACCAAAATAAAATTTGTTTTTTAAAGTCCAAACTAAAATTAAAATAAAGATACAAAAAAACAATGTGGCATCTATTCCTTAAACCGCTGTATAAAAAGGGAGGAGTATAACACTGTAAAATATCTACATATATTTACTGATGGTAAATATTTGAAATTTGAGTTTGTGTTTTGTAAAAATTCAATTGGAAATTTGTACAAATTCATTGAAGAAAAACATTTTTTTAAACAGAGGTGGGGTGTAAAATATCTAAATTGATTTGCCGATAAAAAGTGAGAAACACGACTCAGAAAAAAATCTAAATTTGGTCGGAGTCCAGGACAACAAAACATTAAAATGACCAAAAAATTTTTTCACAGATTTGGACTAATTAAAAAAAATGTTTTTGAAATATGTCAAAATGACATGAAAATTTGTGAAAACTTTTTACCAGTTAGTTATACTTATTTCAATTTATTTAAAAAATTGACTGTCCTGACAAATATTCTTGTTTCCCTGAGACACCTTGATATAGTTGATAACCATTTGGAACAATACTAAGCTGTTTATAAAACCAAAGGGTACATGATAAAACTGGTAAAGTCTTCTATTCAATTTCAAAAACAATGAAATGATTGTCTTCTATTAACAGAATTTAATGGTGAGCACTGTGTAATTCAATCATACTGAACACTTTGTACTGGGATGTTTTAAATCAAGTCACTGATATCTTATAGGACAGGGTATGTATTCAGCATGGTAAACCAATCTTATTATAATGGAGATTCAGTGTCTTCTGTCAGTAACCGAAACTATGTCACTGCTTACGTCACATATTTTTGCTAGTTTGTCTAATAGTCACAATACCATCAGCAATTGTGTAATTTTATCAATGAGTATTTAATCTATAGTCAAAATCATTAATATTAATATATAGAATAAATCTTATTTATTTATATCTCTGAAAATCTGAGTTAGATTTGCCTCAAAACAGCCCATGTAATTGATGCGTTTAAAATCCTGCAATGTGCCTTATAAATCACTAAGAAATAAACGTTAACATAATATATTGTGTGATTAATTTACATTCTGGTTTTAATAAACTTGATGTTATTGATCTCTAATATTATTGTTTTATTCTCCAACGTATAATAATCAATCCTATGAATGATTTTATATAGAAACCAATTAAAATATAATAAAAACAAGTGTAATCTTTTATATGTGTTTTTATTTAATGTAGTTAGTTTTCTAATTTAATATAATTCATTACTTTTAAACTTAAATCCTTAGGCCAGAGGGTGCATATTCTTACGAAACAATAAAGAGTATTTTAAAAAGGAAAAATAAAAACATTTAAAATATTCCATAACAATCAAAAAAACATATAGAGTTTATAGTATTTATATAGAAACCAATTAAAATATAATTAAAATAAGTGTAATCTTTTTATATGTATTCTTATTTAATTTTGTTAGTCTTTCTAATTTAATGTATTTAATTACATTAAAACTTAGATACTTAAACCTGCAGGGTGCATATTCTTGCTAGTTTATCTAATAGTCAATTACTATACATTTCTTTTTTTTTTTTCTTTTCTTTTTCTCCAACCTGTAATTAATATCTGTGCTATCCATGTTGATATGCTTGCAAGCATCAGACTCTGAATATTGTCAATACTTCCCAGCTATGGTCTTACAGTTGAGAGGAGGGATTATCAAGTGGCAAGGGATACGGATTTTTCATGATACTTGAGAGTCAGATGCAGTGAGCAGTAGTGTACTCCTCCAAATGGAATCTGAGTGAGAAGTCAAGATATTATATTAGGAAGAAATATTATATTACTAAATAATAAATATTATATTATATTATATCACTTATATAAACTAACTTAGCATCATAAAACTTATATAAAAATTATATAAACTAATATCAAACTTCTATAAATATATTATTATACTATAGATATTAATACGTTAATACTTTAAAATTATATTAAACTAATATAAACTAATATCATATTATAAATAAAAATTATATAAACTAACTTAGCAATAATAATATTATATTATATTATATTAGGATGAAATATTAGATGCAGTGAGCAGTAGTGTACTCCTCCAAATGGAATCTGAGTGAGAAATCTGAGTGAGATATTATATCCAACCCTCATGTTGGTTGATTTTACAGCATGTCAACCCTTGTTGGGTTATTTTATGCCGAAGACGTTTTGTTTTATTCATCCTTGATGGGTACTCAATTTTTTTAAACACATTTTTTAAAAACTTATTTTCTTCTATTTAACCATAGATGGGACCCTAACAGATACTACTCCAGGTAAGAGTAAACCTGGGAGTAATGGTGATCAAAGGGTACTCCACATTGCCCATAATTCAGAACGTCACCATCAGATAGATTTTAATGTCATACCCAGGACACGAAGACCCTCAGCCACTGCCTTCTAGCCCATATGATAAAAAAATGTTGGGGCTTACCATAAGGGCAATAGAGTCAGGACAATCATATAGGTGCTAGGTTTTGATGTAACCTACCAATTAATAGGAAGGGGCTTCTCCGATTGCTCGTCAATCATATGGGACCCTAACAGGTACTACCACTTTGAGTCAGAATGGACCAGTACTCCTCAATCAAATGAATATAAACAAGAAAGGAGTCTTGACAAGGAAGTTTTAAATTTTGTATGTATTGATCCACTTTTCACCTGAATCTTGTTTACGATTTACGCACAAATATTGAACAAATACTTCCTTGTTTGGCTTCATGTAAATTCTCTGAAGAGTCTCATAGGAATGTAATACTGAGCAGGAGACAAAGTTTATTAAGAGATTCAATTTATTTATTCTTGGTTTTCATAGCTATTAATGTGCTTAGCTGTATTGCTTATGTTCAGATCAGTGTTAAAACAATTGAGTTTTAGGAATGTGGTCATGTTGTACAGGGTTGGTTGGTTCATTGGATTTTACAACATGTCAACTCTTATTGGGTTATTTTATACTGAAGACATTGTTTTATTCATTCTTGATGGGTACTCAATTTTTTTAAAACTCATTTTTCTACTTAACCCATAGATGGGACCCTAACAGGTACTACCACTCCGAGTCAGAGTGAACCTGAGAGTAATGGGGATCAAAAGGTACTCCACATTCTCCAGATATGATTAAAAGGGTTGGGGCTTGCAATAAGGGCAATAGGGTTGAGACTAACTTTTTAAAAATCCCCTCTCTACCCAGGTGATGCCGGGTAGCCACTTCTAGTAACAATTAAAGGGTAACTCTTCAGAGCTCCAGAATTGGAGCCTCACCAAAAGATGCAGTTCAATGTCATGCCCAGAAAACCTCTTTTTTTAAGTGTGTGTGTGTGTATGTGTGTGTGTGCATCTAACCCCTTCGTAGAGGATACAATCAATTTATTCAAAGCCCTGCCAAATGGATGATTGTGTTTAATAATATTCTTAAATATTTTCTACTATTCACACTATATTTTGTATGGACTGTTTAACCATTTCATTCTGATTGATTGATTTTAATGACATGTAAATGACATGAGGGTTGGTTGGTTGGTTGGTTGGTTGGTTGATTGATTTGTTTTACGGCATATCAATCTCAGTGGGTCATTTAAGGCCAATAAAGTTTTGAAATAATTTCATTCTTAATGGATAATCAGTTTTGTTTATAAACATGTTTTACTATTTAACCATAGATGGGAACCTAACAGGTACTACCACTCCGGGTCAGAGTGGACCAGGGAGCAATGGTGATGAAGGGATGCTCCACATTCCCCAGATCTCCAAAACTGGAACCTCACCATCAGATAGAGTTTAACGTCATTCCCAGGACATGTAGATCCTCAGCCGCCGCCTTCTAGCATCCATATGATAAAAGGGGCTGGGGCTTGCCATAAGTGCAATCATATAGGTGCTAGAGCTTGATGTGACCAGCCGATTGATCGGAGGGGGCCTCTCTGACCCCGGGAGGTGAGGAAATCTCATTCATTATATTTACATTATAGTTATTTCTTAAGAGCTTTTTTTTTTGCACAGTCCTATCAAATCCATATTTATCTGACCCATAGATGAAACGTTAACAGGTTAGAGTGGACTTGGGAGTAATGGCAATAAAGAGGTACATCACAATCCCCAAAAGTGGAGCCTCACCATCAGATGCAGTTTAGTGTCATACATAGGACAATATATTTTTCCTGTTGGTGGGTGGGTGTTGAAGTTCTAACCCCTCTGCAGGAGATAGTCAGCATATTCTAAGCCCCGTCAACAAGGCGATATTTAAATCTGAGTTGCATTTTTTGTTCTTGAATTTCTTTGGGTTTTATTAATATGGTCAATTATCAAGAATATATTATTAAATACTGCTTTTCATTTCTGCAATTTTTATAAAATATATCTTATTATAATGGAGTTCGGCATCTGTCTGTAACTGAAACTACATCACTGCTTATATCACATTACCCTCAGGAATTGTGTAAGTTTATCAATGAGTATTTAATTTATAGTCAAAATCATTAATACATAGAATAAATTTTATTAACTATGTGTCTATGGAAATCTGAGTTAGATTTGCCTCAAAACGGCCCATGTTATTAGTGCATTTAAAATCCTGCAATGTGTCTTATATATCACTAAGAAATAAACATTTACATATTATAATAGTTAATTTGCGTACTGGTTTTAACAAATACAGGTTCAATAAATAATTACTAGCTGTTATTGATCTCTAATATTATTGTTTTATTCTCTAACGTTTAAAATCAATCCTATGAATGATTTTATATAGAAACCAATTAGCATTTAATCAAAATAAGTGTAATCTTTTTATGTGTTCTTATTTAATTCCGTTAGTCTTTCTAATTCAATATATTTCATTACATTAAAACTGAAATACTTACGCCTAGAGAGTTAATATTCTTGATAGTTCTGCTAATTTATCTACTAATATTTTCATTGTGACTATTAGATGTTTGGTATAGCATTACATACTAGCATGGAGGCAAACTAAATGTTTTGTTGGTTTTGTACATACTAAGTAAAAGAGCATTGTTATTGAACGAGTTTTTTAATAAAGACTCACATCTTTCAAATACATACACTTCTTCCTTCTTTTATTGTTTTCCAATTAATTTGGTCTTATTAGGATGTAATCTTCACAATAGGATAATCTTTTCTAATTAGAGTCAGTAGTTTGTGAGACATGACAGTTTCAATTTCATTGTTGACATTTATATAACACTCGTAATTGTTATGAAATATAATCTTTACCAGTCATGGAAATTGATACAGCCATTATGATCATAATAGTTATATAATTTTTGAAAGATTGAATTTCTATACAATCATACCAGTTTCCATGTCATCAAAAAGGAAAGGTTATAAGGTACATTGGTCAACCAATGCATTGTGAAACATAATAATAATAATAATAATGGTGGGTTGGTTGATTTTATAGAATGTCAACTCGTTGGATTATTTAAAGCTAAAGTCAATCTTTTTTGTAAGCAATTATATGGTTTCTAGTTACTAATAATAATCATCACTTGTAAACAATTATAGCTTCAAGTAACTATTCTTAATACAAAATAATTTGATATGGTTTCAAGTAACTATTCCAATTTAATAATAAGAATTAGTTTGCACAGTTAGATGATTTTAAGTATTCCTATCTAATACAAATGATTTTCAAACAGACCTATTTGATATGGGATTCTAACTGCTACTACTACGACTCTGGGTGAGAGTGGATCAGATAGTAATGGAAACCAAAGATCCAGAACTCAATCCTCATCACCAGATATAGTTTAGTATAATACCGAGTACCACATCTTTTTTTTCTTCTTTTTATATATATATATATATATATATATATATATATATATAAAGGTGGGGAGGGGCTTACCTAGGCCATCTTAAAATACAGGCCAGCTCATTGAAATGTGACATCACAAAATGTAGTCCACAAGTTTAGCCGTCAAACTCGTAAAGGTTTTGTTAAAGTAAATAAACTAAACATCACTTTACACTTCATAAAGACTGAAATTCATTCTTAATTTTATTTGTTTCAAATTTCAGAACAATGTTTTATAAATTATAATCAGCATTCTAAAAAAAAAAAAAAAACTTGGACACTACTCCATTATCTCTCATAGACAGAAGGATGCCAACATACAACACAATCAGCATAATTTTAATTTGCATGTTTTTATTTAAATTTTTTAAAATTATTCTGTATTATAATGTAATTATTAAATGATTATATTTAAATACAGCAACAACTGAATAATGTTAAGATGGCCTTGGGCTTAACCCCTTCTGGATATTCTAGGTCTTGGCAATAGAGCAGAAAAAAATGAAGACAAAGAAACAGGTCCATATTGATCATAATAGTGAAATCTTATCTAAAACAATTGAGACAAACTTTTTATATTTTGATTTTTTTTTACCTATAAGCTGTGCACAGTATTTTTTTAAATTATTAATTTGGACATATGAAGTAACGTCAAGTTTGCTATAGATGATTTATTTTACAATAAATACTTATCTATATACTAATACTCATGTTCCTTAATTTTACAACCCTCTGGTTAAAAATGAAGCTGTCCAAATCATCCAAGATGAAATGTAAAAATGTAAATCCTTATTTTGTGTTGCTTATCTGCTGAATTCTTATTTCTTATGAGTGTCATCACTTCAGCTAAATAATGGACCATTCCGTTTTTATTATAAGGGAAGAAAGGAGGTATGCTACACAGAAAAAATATAGAAAGAAAGAGAATTGGAGAAAGGCAGAGTAAGTGGATGAGTGCGTGGAAGCGATAATGCTAATCTGTTTCAATTGAATATAATGAAAAGAAGAAAAGAAAGAAAAAGAAGAGGGAGAAAGAGTTAAATCAAGACTATTATACTTTTTACATATTGAAATATTTCGCAATAGCTCTTAAGTAAAAATATCAAACACAATAATTAAATTATCATACTGTGGTATATCCACAGGTCCCGCTAGTTAATTCTAATTGCAGCTGATATTTTAAAACAATTACTTACATTCAAATAAATCAACTATATTAATTTTTTAAGAATGTTTATTTATATCACATGTTCTAAATATAGAATAACTTAGAGTTGTTCTTTGTTTTTATAAATTTCATTTTTATCATTTTTGATTTCATTTTTTCATAATTGTTCTTAGAAATGAAATTTTGTTCTCTATATATTCTAATAAACCATCTAAGAATTCCATTGGCTAAAGCATGAATATACTACTATAGCAAGCTCACTTATAACATGAAAACTAGTATCAGAGGGTTCAACAAAATTGAGTTAGATGTCCAAAAATCTTTTTGAAACTAAATTTTAAAAAAAACAGAAAGTTACTTTAAACATTTGAATTTTATTCCTAATTTTAAAGTAAAATTTTCTTTTTTCCCCAAGTCACACAACTAAAACAATTTATGGAAACTTATGTCTTTGAATTTGAACTAAGTTAGAATTTTGAAAATGTTTTGAAAGTTGTCAACTAAAATCCAAACTTTTTGCACAAATATATTTTTTTTAAATACCTTTCAATAAAATGATCTCCTCTTATACTTAAAGCAAACCTTGTATGTGACAAAAATTTACTTCTAATTATTACCATATTTTCCATTGCCAAAAACACAGCAGCTTCCAAGCTGCACTTTAAATTTGTTGAGGTAAGTTTAGGGGGCGGGGGATAAGGTGTTATATTATAGTAAATATGCCTTAGGGGTGGCTATGCTAGAAATTTATATATCTTCTATACATATATAAAGGGCAGGTGGTATGTATATAGGTCCTGAGGAAACTATGAAAAGAAAACAATGACAAAGTTAATAAATATATATATACACATTCCCTATCACCAGATCTTGCTTTTTGAGCAAAACTAATGAAGAATTGATATATATTTTGTGAAGATAATTAAAAAATAGAATTTAAATAATAACAGTATGGAATTCTTTTTTCTTTCTTTCTTTTTTTTTTTTTTTTTTTTTGCATTTAATATTTCAAATAGGAGATATTAATTTCAGAGTGTCTGTGCACTGTTTTTTTTTTTTCTGACACCCTGCCAGGCTGGATCAACACAAGGTTGTTTTTAAGGGGATTTTAATAGGGCATCTTGTGAGGATCCAACTCTCAATTCAGTAATAATGGATTTTCAAGACCAACATTTTTTTTTGCTCCCCCCCCTCTATCCAGGCGACGCTGGGTAACCTCTTTAGTTTATATTAATAGAGCAAATTCAAGTAACCCAAGAATAAAATAAAATCTATTTTCAAAATACCAGTTTTCTGTTGGCACTCCATTTATTTTTCTAACATGAATAGCACATCACACCTAACATCAGTTTGGAAGGAAAAAAACACAATGGCCAAAGTGGTGCCATTTTATTGTGAAAATATTCCTTATCAAGTCAAATTGGATACAAAAAGTTAGTAAAGCACTAATTCATTTTTGGGATTATTATTTATGATGAAAATATTGCTTTATTTTTTATTAGTTTATACAGTTCATTTTGGAGACACAAACTCAAATCACTATTCTATATTTTTTATGTAGATCTAAAAATCAATTTATAATTTTCAACATTGAAGATACAAAGTAGATTTTCAAAGAGCATTTTAATAAAAAAAAAAAAAATTGAAAAAAAGTATTTTTTGATTCAATGAAATATGGAAATTAATACAATTATAAACACATTTTTACAAGTGAGCTCTACATAATTTCAAAGTAATTGTTAATTTGCAATGATCATATATATATTTTATTAAACATAACAAATACAGTATACAAGATAAAGTAAGTACAGCATAACAAAGCAAAGCTGAAACTAAGTACAATTACTAATTCTAGGATTAAATGAATTAAGTTTATAAGTTTTTGTAGTTTGTGTTGAAAACAACATTAGCAACCAAAATGAACAAATAAAAATATCAGTGTTATTATTTATTAAACAAATAATAACTAAATTTCAGGAATAATTAATTAACTAACCCCAACAATTGGATAGTCACAGTTTGAAAAAATAGGATAAAATTACTATACACTTATTTACTGAGATTTCTAGTGTTCTATATCTTGATTGTTATAGTGTTCTATATCTTGATTGTTATAGTCATAATGTTTTGGCCATTGTATCCTCCTCTTTCAAACTTTTTCAGCTGCCTGCTGTAGTTAATAACTTTGTGGAAATTTTAAACCAAACTCTTTATTCAATTCATAAGGGTACTTTAAATATACGCTCCTAAATTTGGAGCGTTGGTAGGTGTCGTCAGTGATGTAGTATGCATGGGTCACTGGGAAGTTTCGGGTCTATTCTATTAGATTATTCTCATTCCAGGATGTCTTGTTTCAGTTAATTCTTCCGGGTTAATTTGTCTTCATGCTGTCTTTTGTTTGCCTCTTTCAACTGAGACACCGGTGCTTTCAACATCACTTGTCCGTAAGTCAAAACAGAAATAGTTACAAGTATGTGTATATAGAAAGATAAAACCAGCACAGAACTAAAAAATGTAGTCGATCAGTTAAGTATCCAAAGTTGAAGATCTGACCTGAGTTAGTAGAATGAGAAGGAAACGGTACTATCACTTAACGCTTCAGAATGTCTGCTACATCTGCAGCCATACACACAAAAAAAAAAAACAAAAAAAAAACTATAGAATAAATATACATGGTAGAGCTGAGCATATGTGGTTTCCAGAATAAAAATTACTTTGCCTTTCAGCCATTTTTATATTCCAGTTTATAATTAATGCCATTAGATAGGACACATGCCTGAGGCCAAAAGCAATTTTGGTATATCAAAACAGAAGATCATATTTTAATTAGTTTTCTTGTGTTGCTGATTTAAATTGCTATCAAAATATCAACTATATCTGACTAAAAACAATATTCTATTATTGAATGATAACAAACATGGAAAGTTAAATAATTTTCTTTCATATCAAAATAGAATATGCTGTAAATAAATGCACTGATTTTAATGTTTTTGTTTTTTTTGCAAATAAGTGTTGTTCAAATCTTGTAAATTGATAGGTTCTGACAGATGGGCTTTTTTTTTTCTACAAGTAATCCACTAATTTTGACTATTAAATTACAGACCAATTTATGAAAAAAAAAATTATTTTAAATGTGTATAATTTTCATTCTATTTAATCTAGAAAAATATTTTTTTCACCTATATAACAATTTCTAATAGAAATTATGATAAGCAATAATTTTAATCTGAAAATGCAACCACACACTTTTAGCTAAGTATGTTCTAAATAACTATAAAAAAAAAAAATCTTCAGTACATTTTTTTTATTTATTATCTTTAGTGTCTTTTGTTTTTTTTATTATCTAAGATAAGAAATTTTGTTTTTAAGCTTAAGAATGTAAAATTTGTTAATATTTCAGTACAATAATTGACAAAAATATCACTCAAAAATGTCAAATATACATTTAATAGGGGGAGCCATTTAATACCAACAAAGTTTTAAAATAGACTCATAGCAATAGTTTGGTAGAAAACAAATGTGTGTGTGTGTGTGTATATATATATATATATATATATATTAAACTCAATTTTCTTTTTAAACACATTTTTTATATTTAACCCTTAGATGGGACCCTTACAGGTACTACCACTCTGGGTCAGAGTGGACCTGGGAGTAATGGTGATGAAGGAGTACTCCTCATTCCTCAGAGCTCCAGAATTGGAAGTTCACCATCGGATAAAATTTAATGTCATACCCAGAACATGAAGACCCTCAGCCACTGCCTTTTAGCACATATATGATAAAAAGGGTTGGAGATTTGCTAGAAGGGCAATAGGGATGGGACAATCATATAGGTGCTAGGGCTTGACGTGACCAGCCGATTTATTGGAGGGGTCCTCACAATGTTTACTCACTCTCTTTGTAATCATTACAAGAGGCAAATGTCTCTCTCTTCCTTCCAATATGTAGAAAGACCTTCTCTGTTGAGGCCTAGGTATTGAGCCACTAAGAGGCAATTCATTTTATCTCAACAATTGCCGAGCCTAAAAAAGCTAAGAAACCTCCCTAGTTGTAGCGTAATTATTAGGGTCTACTGGGAATTCGAGATTTAAAAAAAAAATGTATTTGGATTTCTAGAGAAAGAGAAGAAAAAGAAACAAGAACAAAGAGAGGTTAAAGTTTGAACTCAATGGCTGAAGAATGACTCAGGAAATAGATTTAAAAATAAAAACGGAAGTTCCAGGTTTTGACCAGAAATGGATGTGATGCCGGGACGAGAAACAGAAGAAGAAAATCACTTCTTTTTTTTTTTCCGGCCAGGCTTCATGGAAGGCAGACTGGACCTTCCTGGTTCCCCCATGGGTTTCATACAGTAGTAGCGAACATGATTTACGACCAGGTAATTTGACCGTGTCCTCTCTCTCTTTTCTCTTTCGTTCTCTCTGAAAAAGAACCCACGTGCGTCAAAGAAATAAACAGCCCCTGTGACTATACAACCTGCGTGTGTTGTGTCTGAACTAGCAACGACGACTACTACTACAACTTGAGTTGGCCTATGTGGTACATATGATTCTGGTACACTAGTTTTTTTAGGTTAATACTACTCTATTCAAGTCTTGAAATCTCCAAACAAACCTGAAACTAAATAATTTTGATGTTTGGGACTTTTGTCCTCATCTTTATTGTGGTAAGTAAAAATCACAATGTTTCGGCTGTTGTATCCTCGCCCTTCCTCAAGTGTTCCCTGTGTATCCGAGCATAGCAATGACCCAGCCTGGGAAATCATTTTGAATAGTTTGACTGTTGATCAAACAAGCATCAAAGAACTTTTGAAGATCTTATTCAAATAAAGTCATTGGTTTTTTATGCCTATCATTCCGATATATGTCATGAGAAGAGTCATGATCAACAAGAAAAAAAATGTTTATTGGCGTTTCCTGTACAACTTGAGATGATCTTTTTTTTTTTTTTTTTGATAAAGATGAGGACAAAATTGATGGAAATTTCTTACTATATTGTTATATATTTCCATGGGGATTTTTATGGGGTAATCAGCAAGGATCTCACTCACAATAAGTAATTATGGATCTGCGAGACTAACTTTTGAAAAATCCCCCTTCTACCCAGGTGACACCGGGTAGCTACTTCAGTTGTGAGATAAAGTTAAAATAATAGATAGGGAAGTATATTGGAAAAGAAGACGTCTGAAAAAAACAGCACATATGTTGGGCTGTAGTGACCTCTTGAGTAGACCAAGTATGTCTCAGCTACTGTATCTTCCATCCTTCCTTATGTCTTCCCTGTGTATCCAAGCATAGCAATGACCAAACCTGGGAAATCATATATGTCATGAGAAGAATCATGATCATTAAGAAAAAAAATGTTTATTGGCGTTTCCTGTACAACTTGAGATCTTTTTTTGTTGATTTTTTTTTTTTTTGATAAAGATGAGGACAACAGTCCCAAAAAGTCCCAGACAAACAAACCAGAAGCTGTCTTCAATGAACCACATTCAGTGTAAACAAGACAGTAACCCATAGCAAATAAAAGATGAAAAAAAAAAAAAAATATCCTTTAGATATGACTAATTATACTAAACTTTAATAAAATCAACTATGTCCTTTATTTTTAATAATGACATATCTTACAACCTGTATATAATACGGCTAAGAAGTATTGCTAGTTATGTTAATGTGACATTATAAAAAATGTCATAACATTTCTGCATAAGTAACTGATTCAGATAAAAGATAGTTTGGTTGTTTTGTTTTATGACATATCAACCTCAGTGGGTCATTTAATGCCAACAAAGTTTTGAAATTTGAAAAGGTTTGAGATTCGTAGCAATAGTTTGGTAGAAAACAAGTGTGTGTGTGTGTGTGTGTATTTGGGCAGCATTCTTTCATTTATGCATGTTGAATTAAACAAAAGACATCTCCTGTTTAACAATTTTATTTGAGATTTTTTCAAGTTTTCTGGCCAACTTTTTAATTTTTAATATTTGGGTGGAATTCGTGGAAACTGGAACATATCACCCCTGATGATGGCACTTCGAAGTGCCGAAAGTACTCCAGACATGAACTTTGGTGGACTAATCCACGAATTCCACCCAAATATTAAAAAGTTGGCCAGAAAACTTGAAAAAATCACAAATAAAATTGTTAAACAGGAGATGTGTCTTTTGTTTAATTCAACATTATATATATATATATATATATATATATATATATATTTTTTTTTTAAACACATTTTTTCTATTTAACTCATAGATGGGACCCTTACAGGTATTACCAGTCTGGGTCAGAGTGGACCTGGGAGTAATGGTGATGAAGGGTTAATCCACATTCCCCAGAGCTCTAGAATTGGAACTTCACCATCAGATAGAATTTAGCATATACCCAGGATATTAAGACCCTCAGCCACTGCCTTCTAGCACATATATAATAAAAAGGGTTGGGGATTTGCCATAAAGGCAATAGGATTGGGACAATCATATAGGTGCTAGGGCTTGATCTGATCAGCGTATTGATAAGAGGGGGCCTCTCCGACCGCTCATCTAGCTTAAGTAAGGGCCAAAGGATTGCTCAGGCACCGAGGTTCCAATCCTTAAGCATCATAGGTTACCACCCATGGCCAACAGGTGGCCCCATTGGGGGGACAGGTTTTACCTCTCTGCAGGGGTGCAGTCATTGTATTCTGAAGCCCCAATCAACAGGGCTGGATAAAAAATAGAGGAAAATGTTGATGGTGATATAGAAGAATCATAAAATTTATCAAAAGTAATTTCTTCATTTTTTTTTCAGTTCAGCTGTATATTTTCTGATTTACCTTCATGGAATTCTTCCGTATGATCTAAAATGAAAACTAAGGAAAAAGAAAATGTTCTAATTACTTCCTGGAAAAGATGTGTAACTCCTTTGTATTAATTTTAAAGTTTCAGACTGCTATTCTCATCTTTATTATGGTATGTATAAACAATGTTCAGGCCACTATATTATCAGGCCTTAATCTGGTTTTCCCAGTTTACCTAAAACTAAAGTCATCATCAGACGATAACTCTGAGTTCAAGCATGGTTTTAGCATTTTAATATTGTTACCACTAATTTGGGGTGCTCCTTAGCAGCATAAAATGTCACCTAGACTTACTGACAGAAATGTGATTAATATATTGGCTGAATCTAAATTTATAGTAAATTCTATTAAATGATAGTTATAGAAAAAAAATTGTATTTAATTTCGATATTGACCTAACCTTCCTGCCACTGGGAGGATGTGACTCAAGGTCAAATTTCTTCTTTTTTTTTTTAAATGAAGCACAGCTGGTTTGGATTCAGATTTTTCCTTCTCATCGACCTGTTGACTTACAAAGTTTAAAGAGACCAGTCTGTTTACTAATTACCTATAGATGGAGGGAGAAGAGATACCTTGTCACAAAGGCATTAGTGTGAAGTGAAATGCAAACAGCCTCATCCAGGATTTAAACATGACCTACAGAGTCAATTTTCTATGCCAATAACCATTACACCACATATTCCTCCTTTGTATTTGGTGGATATTCTTCATGGACATACAAGTTGAACTAATTTGTTTGTTTACTCTATTTAAGAATTCCATGTTTTTCATTTTACTTCATATATTCAAACATTTTTTTTTTTCAATACTTTCCATAATTTTACATATAGTACACAGATTACACTCAAATTTTGACAAAGCTTTGAATTGTAACTTCTATCTTATCACTTGGCTCAGACACACTTTAACAGTTGTTATAAAAGTGAAATATTAACATAAGATTACAATTCATTTAATTGATTTTAATATAGCATATCTGAAACAAGGGAAGTTGTCTCTACTCAAAAAAAAAAAAAAGGATCAAGTCTCCAATAAGCACCCCAAGTCACTTCAGTCATGGAAAAGAAACTTTTGCTTTTCATCACTTACATTCATTTCTGCTTATTTGTAAACAAACCAACAGACGATTTTTTGCACTTATATTTTATATGACATTAGAATTGCACTGTAATTTCATTATTGATTTTAATAAAAAAAAAAAACAATTAGTTATTTCATGATATTGTTCTTAGCATTTGTGAAAAATATTATGTTTTAGGTTTTTTTAAAAAATCATACTTTTAATTCTAATCGGAAGTTTATGGACATTTTGCACTTACAATAAATTGAATTAATAAAGATATCTGCATTTCTCTTCTGATTAAATAAAAATCCTAATATAAAAACGTGCCTTTCATTTGTTTTTTGGTACAAATGCAGAAAAGCGTTCAAGGAATATCATTAGAATCACATTTTACATATAAATAGCATTAGATTACAAAAACTCCCAAAGTAGCCTAACCCTAACATCTCAAAGGTTTCGGGTATTTCTGTGAAATGTAATGAAATGTAAGGCTTTTTATACATAATCTAATGATATTATCTCTTGCACACTATTCTGCATTAGTACTGTTTTTGTTTTTTTAATTTATCATAAGTGTTGAAAAATATTCATAAACATCTGAGTAAAAAGTATTTATTTAAAAAAAAAGAAGATAAAATACAAGTGCAAAAAAATCATCTGTTGGTTTGTTTACAAAGAAGCGGAAGCTAGTGGTGTAAAGCAAAATGTCCTTTCCATTACTGGGGTGATTTGGGGGTGCTTATTAGAGACTTGATTTTTAAAAAAAACACAAAAAAAAAAAAAACAATACATTGAATTAAGACTTTTTTTTTAAATAAAGGTTTACTAATTCTATAAATAAATAGCATATCAAAAAAAAATCTACAATAAAAATTAAAATATCAAAATAATTTTTTCACGTTCCAATGAATGCATTATATATATATATATTATATATATATATATATAATATATATATAATCCAAAAGTCCAGAGAAGAAATCTTCCTTACGACACAAGAGTTTTATTTTAAAAAAACCTGTCGCAGTTTAAGAGCTCAATGTGTGCTCTTAATGTTAGAGTCACAGAGCAAATATATAAGTAAAGAAATAACAAAAGACTTAGAGATTTAGCATTATAGTCTATTTCAGGGAGCTTAGACAAAGTGTTTAACTCTCCCGACTCATCAGATTAACCTTAAGTAAAATAAGAAAATAAAAAATTAAATCATTAGACATGCAAGTATATTTTATTTCTGTTGAAACTGTGATAATTAATATTTTTATGATTTATTTTTCATGATTAAAAATTACCCAATGTAAAACATACCAATAAAAAAAAACTTGGATTTTTTTTATGAAAAAGCGTAATATTAAGGAATAATTAACACTGAGAATGAAAATGATGTGCATTAAAGAATTAAAGATTATACCTCAAAGAACCATGTAATCCAGTGCCAAGTTTTGCAAGCCCTTTCCCAGATGCATTTGTTACATACAAATGGACTCCATCACAAGCAATACTGCGTCCATAGTCCTCATCTAAAACAAAATTAAAAAACAAAACAAGGTGAATAGTATTATTCTTCAATGAATTCTAAAATGGAATCATTCAGAGAAATTCATATAAAACATCTTATCATAATTGTGATTCGGTGTCTGTAACTGAAACTATGTCACTGCTTACATCACAATACCCACTGGAAATGCTTAAGTTTATCAATGAGTATTTAATCTATAATCAAGATCATTAATACATAGAATAAATCATATTTATTAATGATGCCTCTATTAAAATCTGACTTAGATTTGCTTCAAAACAGCCCATGTTATTAGTGCATTTAAAATCACACAAGGTGTCTTATATATCACTAAGAAATAAAGGTTTACATAATATATGTTGTGGTTAATTTGCATACTGGTTTTAACAAAACCAGGTTTAATAAATAATTACTTGGTGTTATTGATCTCTAATATTATTGTTTTATTCTCCAATGTATTATCCTATAAATCCTATAAATGATTTTATATAGAAACCAATTAAAATATAATTGAAATAAGTGTAATCTTTTTAAATGCATTCTTATTTAATTTCATTAATCTTTCTAATTTAATATATTTCACTACATGCACCGGAAAGTGCATATTCTTGCTAATATGAATAAATACTGTTATTGTGTAAATCTATCAACTACTTATTTGTCTCATAGTCTTTTGAGGATCATGTTTAGAAAAAAATTCTCTCATACCAAACTCTTCAAAAGTTAAACTAATACTTCTGAATCCTCTGTAAAATCAAACAAGTTAGAATACTAACAATTGGGAAAAATCTTTATCTAATTTTAAATGCTCAATAAAAAGCATAAACATTTTGCTTTTAACTAAATAGATCATTTTGTTATTATTAACTTTAATGAGACTTTAATAAAAGTGTTTTGTTAAATGTTAGAATTACAACTATATTGTAAATTGATTTTTTTTTTTTTAATTCTGAAAATATTTTCATTATTCCATATATTTTTTAAACTACTCGTCCTTTTTTATGTGTTTATTCATATTTTGGTTGAAAAAGAAATAAAAATAAATTACTACATTAATTCTAATGACTTTATATTTAACTAGCAAGAATATACACCCTCCACCGGCCATATTTTAAGTTTTAATGTAATTAAATTTTTTTTTTTTAAATAACAAAATTAAACAAGAACGTGCATAAAAAGATTGAAATAAAGTTGCTGGCAGAAGTGAACAACGTCTATTTTATGATTGTTATAATAAATATTAATATTAGATCAGTCATATTGTGGTTTACACATGTTGTTATTGGGTGAGCCTTAATCTGTAGACATCCTTAAGATAAATAGAAGATATTACAGAAATGTTATCTATCTATCTATATCTACCTATACATATATAAAGGATAGTTGGTGTGTATGTATGTATGTCCAGTGGAGACTACAAAAATAAAACAACATCAATGTAAATATATATACACATTCATTATTACCAGAGCTTGCTTTTTGTGCAAAAATAATGAACATTTTATTTATATCTGGGAAGATACTTAAAAATTAGGATTTGATTAGTAAGAGAAGGAAAAGTCATTGGTTGTATTCGTGATTAAAACATAAACAAATCAATTATGGAAGACTAAAACAATCAATGGATCTGCGAGACTAACTTTTTTATTATCCTGCTCTCTAACCAGGCAATGCCAGGGAGCCACTTCTAAGTAAAAGTAAAGTCATTAGGGCAGCTTAATGTCGGTATCAGCCAGACAACGAAGGAGTCTATCTCCTTTTCACTAGCGCTAGACCAAGGAGATTATTTTAGCGTCTGAGATGGAGCGCCACACCTACCATAAGCTCCTCATTTTACTGCTCAGATCCCTGTGCTACTCATCTGCTGAGTTGGTGAGGGCCAGTATCAAACCAAGAACCTTGTGATTCCTAGCCTAACGCTCTACCGACTGAGCTAAACCTGCCCTCTAATTAGTTTTTCTGATCACAGGTTTCAATATGATGTTAAAATCTATGTTCAATTTATTAATGGATTTAGTTTTTGGTTAATTTCTATAGGCAACTTCTTTTACTTTATTATAATTTTAACATCATTGTTAAATATATTATTTTAACTACATTCCACAGGAGCACTCTCTACCCACCCCCTTCTACCCATTTTCTGCTAAACCTGATTAAATTGTTTCACTTCTGATAAAGGCTTTCTGTCATTCTTTAATGGATTTCTTTGCAGGTGTCAGGATTAAAATATGACCCAATAGGAAATAGAAAATCAATACGTAGCACTAGAAATTTAGAAGAAGTAAAAGAATAACAGCAAGTCCTCGTTAGAAAGTGGGGGGGGGGGCTACTATAATCATTGGTGAAAATCCTACAAGTAGCTATGATGAAAAAAAAAAAAAAACACTCCTTAATTTGTAATATATCAGACTCAAAGTAAATACAAAATAATAGTAATAGATAGGTCATATTAATGAAAATGTTGGTAGGTTGGATTTTATGGCATGTCAAACCTTGGGTTATTTTATGCCAAAGACATTTTGTTTTATTTATTCATGATGGGTATTCAAATTTTTTTTAACTCAATTTTTTTTTCTCTATTTAACGCATAGATGGAACCCTAACAGGTACAACCACTCCAGGTCAAAGTGGACCTTGGAGCAATGGTGATGAAGGGGCACACCACACTCCCCAGAAATCCAAAATTGGAATTTCACCACTAGATGCAGTTTAATGTCATACCCAGGACACTATTGAAAATTTTTTTAAATAAAATAAAAAAAATTACATTACACAAAGTTCATAAACAATATGGCTGCAAGATGAAAACTGACAAAATAAAGTGACATAAAAACAAGAATCAACCTGAACAATCAAAAACTCAGCACTTTCAAAGGAATTATACAATACAAAGGTCTCAATAAGTAAAAAAGTCGACGGGGCGGCCTAAAGTCGGTATCAGCCAGTCAGCGAGGGAGTCTATCTCCTTTTCAATAGCGCTAGACCAAGGAGATTGTTTTTAGCATCTGAGGTGGAGCGCCACACCTACCACCAGCTCCTTACTTTACCGCACAGGTCTCTGTGCTACTCATAACGCTGAGTTGGCGGGGACTGGTATCAAACTAGGAACCACCCATCAAATATCTTATTTGAACATTATTATTTTGATTGAAGAAACTACTTCATGTATAACCACCAAACCATAGGTAGACAAAATGGAAGATGAGACAAACATTTGAATAAGAAAATGATACCAAGTGAAATATCTGTAATGGTCTCTAAGTCAGTGTGTTTCATTACATCTAAAAATAAAATTACCCTTTCCTAGAAAAAGATTCAAGTGTGTCATCATTTCCTAGAATAACTTTTTATCTAAATTTTTTGTTATGTTTAAAAACATAATAAAATAGAATGTAATGAATTATGTGCTGTAATATGATATTTTTCTTTGGCGAAATAAATTTGGTTGTTTTTTTGTATGGATTTTACAGCATGTCAACCCTTGTTGGATTATTTTATGCCGAAGATGTTTTGTTTTATTCATTGTTGATAGGTTGTTAAAATTCTTATCTAAACTCAATTTTTTTTTAAACAATGTTTTAAACTTTTTTTTTCTATTTAATCCATAGATGGGACCCTAACAGGTACTACCACTTCAAGCCAGAGTGGATCTAGGAGTAATTGTGATGAAGAGGTAACTCTACATTCCCTAGAGCTCCAGAATTGGAACTTCACCATCAGATAGAGTTTAACATCATACCCAGCACAATAAGACCTTCGGCCACTGCCTTTTAGTACCCATATGATAAAAAGAATTGGAGATTTGCTATAAGGACAATAAGGTTGTGACAATCATATAGATGCTAGGGCTTGATGTGACTAATCAATTGATCAAAGGTGGCCTCACCGACTGCCCATCTAGCCTAAGTAAGGGCCAAAGTGGAGTGTTGCATGTCATGGACTGCTCAGCCACCAGGATTCTGTAAGCATCACAGGTCGCCACACAGCCAACAGGTGACCCCATTGGGGTGGTCTTACCCCTCTGCAGGAGTGCAGTCAGTGTATTCTAAAGCCCCTACTGACAAGTCTATCAAGTAGTGGAATGATACTATTACAATCTATGATGACATAGTCTATCTATATATAAAGGGCAGTTGGTATGTATGTATGTCTGGAGGAAACTATGAAAATAAAACAATTAACAACAAAGTAAATCTTATTATAATGGAGATTGTGTGCTTTTCTGTCTGTAACCGAAACTATATTCCTACTCAAGTCACAATTCTCTTAGTTATTGACATCACATTCTCCATGATTTTATTTTTATCTAAACCTCAATTATTAATAAAATTGTCTTACATTATTAATACTGTTAACTATGTCTACATACTGACAACATGCAATTATATTTATATATACAACAAAATAGCACTTTACAGTATGAACGGGAAGGCTAATTTGCATATTAATATTAAAAAATCGAATTTAATAAATATGTGCTTAGTATCATTGATTTCTAACTGTTTGGTTTTATTTTAATGAATATAAGCAAACATCTCTTCAATGAATCTTAAATGAAATCCATTAATAAGATAAAATAACTGTCATTTTATTCTTTACTTCCTCTTATAACTAAATACTTAAATTAGAAAAAATAACAATGAAAGACGAGAGTGATGGAAGAGTAAGTTTCAGTTGTTCAATTTTTTATTATACTCCCTCTGTTTCAAATTTTTTTATCTGTATTCTTATTTAGTTCCGTTAGACTTTCTAATTTAATACAATATTTTATTACATTAAAACTTAAATACTTGCACCCGGAGGGTGCATATATTTGCTAGTATATATAAACATTCACTATCATCATATCTTGGTTTTTGAGCAAAAATAATGAAGATTTGATTAATATTCATGAAGATAATAAAAAAAATTAAATTTAAATGATAACAGAATTTTGTTGTTGTATTTAATGTTATAAATAGTAGACATTATTTTTTCTTTTCAGAGTCGCTGGATTAGCACAAGGTCTTTTTTACGTGGGACACCCTGTGGGAAACCAACTCACGATTCAGTAATGGATCTGTGAGACTAAAAATTTTTTAAAATCCTCCCCTCTACCCAGGCAATGCTAGGTAGGCGCTTCTAGTCTATCTATATATAAAGGGCAGTTGTGTGTATATGTATGTCTGGAGGAAACTTTGAAAATAAAACAATTAACGACAAAGTAAATATATATATATATATATATATATACACACATTAAATATCACCAGGGCTTGGTTTTTGAGCAAAAATAATTGAGATTTGATTTATATTCATGAAGATAATTAAAAAATAAAATTTAAATGATAACAGCATGGATTTTTTTTTTCATTTAATATTTTAGATAGTAGACATTAACATTTCTTTTCAGAGTAGCTGGATCAATGCAAGGTCTATTTTTTTTTTTTTACATAGGGATTTAAATGGGGCATCCCATGAGGATTCAACTCACAATTCAGTAATAATCGATCTGCAGGACTAACTTTAAAAAAATCCCCTTCTACCCTGGCGACGTGGGTAGCCACTGCTACTACATATATAAAGAGCAGTTGTGTGAATCTGTATGTCCGGAGGAAACTTAAAAAATAAAACAATTGATGACACAGTACATATATATACACATTAAATATCACCAGGGCTCAGTTTTTGAGCAAAAGTAATGAAGATTTGATTTATATTTTCGAAGGCAGTTAACATTAGAATCACAATAAGATAATATTAGAAAGGTGGAGTGGACATTGTTAAGACGTTCCTAGCTAAAACGTCATCAAATAAGTTATGAAAGATCAAAACAATCAATTTTTTTTCATATTAACTACTGGTTTGTTTATAAAATAATCACGTTAATTTGTTTTTTAATCATTGAGTTTCAAATACTAGATATACAATTCTACTTAAAGATGTCCGATCTAAAATGTAAACAATGTTTAAGTCATTTTTTATTTTGTTTACCTTTTAAACAAATTAAAAATTCTCAAAAAAATAATAACATTTCTTTTTTGCATAAATGAATAAAAATAAAATAAAAAATTAAAGAATTATTTTAAATTTAAATACTGTATTTAATTTTTTTGTATGTGTTTTTTCTTTTTGTTTTTTTTTAAATATCGGTTTAACAAATTGCCTCATTTATATCTTTTTTTTTTAAATATAGTTAATTATTGAATTAAAATTTCTTACTATATCATTATATGTTATGTCATTTCTTCTACCCTGACGAAAAAAAAAAAAATTGCCCCTGCCGACCAAGCTGGATTATAACAGGTTTTTTTTTACATGGGGATTTTTATGGGGCATCCTGCAAGGATCGAACTTGCTAATTCAGTAGTAATGGATCTGCAAGACTAACTTGCTAAACATTACACCACGTTTATTCTATTTTTCTTTCCCCCTCTACCTGGGCTTCACCGGGTAGCCACTTCTAGTACATATATAAAGGGCAGTTATGTGAATGTATATCCGGAGGAAACTTCAAAATAAAACAATTAACAACAAAGTAAATATATATACACATTAAATATCACCAGGGTTTGGTTTTTGAGAAAAGATAATGAAGATTTGATTTATATTATCAAATACATTTAAAAATTAAATAGCATTATAGAATAACATTAAAATTCTACTCTGCCATTTTCGGCGTTTTTTGCTAAAAGTAAACAAATGGAAGCTCAATCAATTTTTTCTTTTCATTTTTTTTCATATTGAATTTACACTTTTACTGATTCAAAGTTGTAGTAAATATTTCATTGTACAGGATAAACATTCGTTTATTTAATCTATCTTTTATTATACAATTTTTATGGACAGTTTAAGAATTAATCAATTAGTTACACTTTTGACATCGAAAATAATTATTACGGTGAATTGATATTTAACTTTTAAACAAAAATAAAATTCTTTCTAATAAGACATGTGATTTTCAGTTTTTTTTTTTTTTGCATTTAATATTTTAAATAGGAAAACATTAATTTCCCACAGAGGTTTGATGCCTGAGCACTATTTTTTTTAAATACAAATAAAATCATGATACTAATGCAGAATAGTGCACAAGAGATAATAACATTAGATTACCTATTACATTTCACAGAAATACCTGAAAAATTTGAGACACTCGAGTAAGTGGGTTAGGCTCCTTCAGGAGTTTCCGTAATCTAATGTTATTTATTTGTAAAATACAATTCTAATGATATTATCTATTGCATGCTATTCTGTATTTGTACCTAAATCAGAACTGTAATTTGATATTTGGCTTTTAAGCACATTCAAAATTCTTTTTAAAAAAGTATGTTTCATTTTTTTTTTTTGCATTTAATTTTCTTTTCTTTTCTTTTCGTAATGTTTTCAAGTCAGTGCACTTTTTGATTAAAAAATAATATACTATACTTAGTATAGTATATTATTTTTATATTTTTTATCAAATTATTATAGTATAGGATACTATAATAATTTGATATTCGATCGGCTACGCTTTGAATTAATAATGTTATGTTTTTTAAGATTATTTATCATTTTAGATTAATTTGATTACTTTATTTATTTATTTTGCTTTGAAATATTAATTTGAAATTCAGCAAATCACGTCATTTATATTTTATTTTAAAAATATAGTCATTGAATTAAAATTTCTTACTATATCATTATGTGATGTCATTCCCTCTACTCTCTCTCTCTCTATATATATATATATATATATATATATATATATATATATATATATATATCACATTAAATATCACCAGTTCTTGGATTTTGTGCAAAATTATGTAGATATGATTTATATTCAAAGATATCTAAAAAAAAAAAAAAAAAAAAAAAAAAAATCAATATATACATAGAAATAGCATTGAAATTCTACTTTAAAAAATTGTAAATCTCAAAAGTGAACAAATCAATATACCAGGGTCCCCCCCCTTCTACCCAGTTGATGCTGGGTAGCTGCTTCTAGTGTTAAATAAGTTTCTAATCTGAAGTAGAGTTTACAGTCTGAAAACTTTATTTGCCAGGAGTTTTTTTCTCATCAAAAACAAAATAATAAAAAAAAAACTCCTACACTCCTTTAAATATATTTAAATATTTACATAAACTTATCATTCTCACCCACAACTAAGTGCTCATTGGCTATGAGAAAAAAATTAAGTTAGTTTGTGGATATATGATCATTGTTACAACTCCAATCTTTTGTTCAAGTAAACACCTGTACCTTCTAGTAGTGTAGGACAAACAAAAAAATTTTCTGGGTTATTTTTAAGGTCTATTTCAAATATTTAAAGTTCATGTTAACTGGTTTGAACTACTAGAAAGTTCTACCTTTAAAGAGGAAAACACTCATTTATAAAATACATAAATTTTATTCATTTATCCAACATGAAATTAATGAATAATTTTGATGTTTCGGACTGTTGTCCACATCTTTATTGTGGTATGTATAAACACAATGTTTTGGCTGCTGTATCCTCCAGCCTTCTGTTCCTGTCTATCCGAGTATAGTAATGTTATTTGAAGTGAGCACACTCGTGCACTCACTCCAAACTAACTTTTTATTTATTTGAAGTGACGTACAACGCATGTGCGCACGAATCGGCATGTAGCCGTATCCGAGTATAGTAATGACCTGACCTGACCTGACCTAGAAAATCACTTTTAATAGTTTGACTGTTGATCAAACAGGCATTGAACAACTTATGAAGATCGTTCATTTTTTTTTTTCTAGATGATCGTGATTCTTATGACAATTGTTGGACATACAAAAACAATGGCATCATTATTTGAACGAGATCTTAAAAAAAAAAAAAAAAGAAAAAGGTAGGCCTGTTTGATCAACAGTAAAATTATTAAAGCAGACACCAATATAGTTACAATATGAAAAACCACACCAAGGGCTCTATACTATGAAATTGTACAATGTTATCATCTTGCAACACCCTCTGCTTAAAAATGAGACCATCCAAATCATCCAAGATGAAATGCAAAAATGTAAGCCCTGCTTATCTGCTGTTGCTTATCTGCTGAATTCTTATTTCTTATGAATGGCATCACCCCAGCTAATTAATGGACCATTCCGTTTTTATTATGAAGAAAGAAAGGGGGGACAAAGAATATGCTACATGGAAAAAATATAAGAAAGAAAGATAGAGAGAAGAGTTAAGTGCGCAGAAGTGATAACGCTAATCTGTTTCTATCAAACATAATGAAAAGATAAAAAGAAAGAAAAAAAAAAGAGTGAGAGAGAGTTAAATCAAGATTATTATACTTTTTACTGCTTTACAGAAAAAAATATAAGAAAGAAAGAGAGTTGGGGAAAGATAGAGAGAGAGAGCGTAGGTGAGTGCACAGAAGTGATAACACTAATTTGTTTCTATTGAACATAATGAAAAGATGATAAGAAAGAAAAAAAAAGAGTGAGAGAGAGTTGAATCAAGATTATTATACTTTTTATGTGCTTTACAGAAAAAATCTAAGAAAGAGAGAGAGAGAGAGAGAGTAGGTGAATGCACGGAAGTGATAACACTAATCTGTTTCAATTGAACATAATGAAAAGAAGAAAAAAAAGAAAGAAAAAGAGTAAAAGAGTTAAATCAAGATTATTACTTTTTACATATTGCACTATTTAGCAATAGCGCTTCAGTAAACACATAAAATATTGTAATAATTAAATTGTCATGTTGTGGTATATCCACAGGTTATGCTAATACAAATAAAAATGCTATTAGATTCAGATGTAAGTGTAAACATTGTAGACAGGGACACATGGGTCAAGTTAAAGGGGAAAAAAAGATAAAATGCACAAACAATAAGGTCGACCAACAAAGCCACTGTTCACTTATGGATGTCCCAAACCACTAAAAATACTGTAAACCTTCATGGTAGAAGCTGAAATTGGTGATAAAATATGTACTACTGAATTCTATGTCATAAATAGTGTTGGCCTATCATAGCTAGGCCTGAAAACAGCTACACAACTTCAGCTCAAAACATTGCAAAGGTGAGTCCCAATTAACATTTTCAGAACTTCCCAGTTGAGGAACTTAAAAGAAATTTCCAAATTAATTTTTAAAATGTATCGCCTGAAGTTGGGAAGAATAGTTACTGAATCAAGCCAAAATCGGATACATCAGTAAAGCCAGTAGATAAACCTGTCCATTGAGCCCAATTCACTGGGAGAAAGGGTGGAAAAGAAACAGAAAGAACTTGTGGATGCAGATATAATTGAACCTGAAGAACTGACAGTTAAATTAAAACCTTCAGACCTTTTTTACGACATTAAATTGTCGGCAAGCCTGTTAAATGAATCTGAAAAATCTGAGACACTGGCTGCCTTGAGAATAGAACTGTATACCAAACAAATGGCAATGAAGGCAAATATTGCTGAAGAGGGAGGTGGTGATAGCAAAAAGGATCTCTTCATAACAGAGACAATCAAAACAGATGAGAACACCTACTACTACTAGTGGTGAGCTAAACTGTGGCATTGCTAACATTGTGGGACAGAAACTGACTTCTAATTCAATGAAGATGTCTAAGCAAGATGCCATGAATTGAATGGATAACCTGCAGTTATTTTCAATAACCACAAACACTATAGTAGAAGCCAATCAAGGTGGAGAGAAATGGGAACAGATTGCAAGAGACGGCTAAGCAAGAATCTGTGGAGAGTACAGTGGTTGCTACAGCTGCAAAATATAATTTATCAAAACCAAAGAAGACAAAATGGAAACAATTAAAACCTGATGATATCACTGAAGAAAATAAAACAAGTATTTAAGCTGAAGGAGAGACAGCATTCTCCCAAACCTTTAATACCAAGACCATCAACTAGCAGTTCTGCAACAAATGGAGCAGAAATGAATGGAAATAGCTGGAGGGAAAATAGTTGGATGCATACAGTTCTGCCTTCATCAAAGGCAACTCTTCTTCCCCTACACACATATCATCTCCATTTAGCACATTTATGTCTAGGCTGTTATTCATAGATTGAAACTACATACCTACATACATGACACTCCTTCAAAACAACCTTCTCACATAAGCCCATCTCAGTCAAGGCTATGAACTCTGACTCATCTGTTGAAATCCCAAAGAAAAAGACTGGAAAATCCTTAAAACCGCCAATTCAAAACTAAGTACATCATCAGATTTTGGCATTTAGTTTTAGATTTTTCTTCAGTTCCTTCCAAGTCTGTCGTTCAACTCAGATGCATCTACACGACCCTCCAAATAGACATTCCACATTCTCTTTTTAACTGAGGTTGGTTGAAAGACATTTAACTTTTCTTTACCCTTTCTGTTATTCTTCTCTTTAACTCTTAAAGTCCTATACCACCTCATTCCACCCGGCTGGAAGTCACATTCGTTTTAACTAATCAGCCCTAAACAATAGCCTTTGTTTAAATTTAATATTAAACATATGTAGAAATCTTTGATTTAAGGGAAATAACAGGTAACTTTAGATGCAAAGGTCATTTTTAGCCATTTTTTTATATATCCTTATAGGAATGCTCTGGACTTAAAAAAATCTCAACAGGATGTTAAGAGTTAAATATATGTATTCATTAATAATACCTAAACTTTACTTTATATTTATTGTTTCCAGTTTTGTCTTTTATTTTTATTTCATTGTTTTATGTTCTTTCACTGCTGTCCAATTCCTTTGCGCAAGTGAGAAGTATTAACACAAAGTGAAATGCAAACAGTCACATCCAGAATTTGAACTCAGATCACCAAGTTCATTTCCTAACAAAGATAACCATTATGCTACGAGCAGCTCCATTAAAGTACATGTATACCCAAACTAACAACAAAATAAATATATAAATAATTCAACATGACTTATAAACAACACAATAATCATATGAAACCACATGCAAACATTCATATACTTAATTAAATAGGGAATAACTGGCAAAAGACATGATTATATGTTAATTTTGAAGCAACTTTTTTTAAAAATATGTCATTATGGTTTCAGCTGTTTTTTTTATTCTTTAATGAACAATTGGATTGGAGAAGAATCATTGACACACTGTTCAAGCAAGATGCAGAATCTCCTCCTTCCAGCAGGCTCTTCTTGAGAGACATCTTCACTGGCTCAAGTCATGCTCTTCATTGAGAACCCAGTGACATCATCCATGAATCCATTGACTCAGTATTACCTCAGGGCTGGAAGAAACCCGAAGGGGGTCAACTGAAAACCTGACTCAAAACAGTCAAGCAAGATGCTGAGCTCATCCGGTGCCCAGGTCTTTATGGAGTTCGTCGATGGAAGCGCGAATGGGTCACACTCATAACTTCAATTGCATTGGATTGCAGTTCATGGTCTGCCTTTTTCTGGGATACAGTGAATTTGTTGGGTGGAGCTGACTCAACTAACCCAGGGTGAATGCCATCACAGATAAACAGATATTAAAGCCAAATGTTATATGAAAGGAAGAGATGAGATAATATATCTCATCAGAGATTAGTATTATCTGCATTATTCAGACTATTGTCCTCATCTTCACTGTTATCTGTACAATGTTTTGGCCGATATGCCCTCCGGCCTTCTTCAGATATTTCTTCTCGGACTCAGGAACCTTCTTGTCGTAATCGGAAGCCATCACGGAACTTTGAACCCAACCCTTTATTCAGTCCACGGGGATATCCTGTTCTCATTCCGCTAACCATAGCTGGGGTAGAGGCATTAAGCTGTGTTAATTATTATTCTGTTACTGCCGCCCTTGACCAGCATTGAACCTGCAGTCCAGAGATAACTGTCAATTAAAACTGTCTTAACCTAACTCCTTTATCCACTAGGCCATGCGTCCAATTGTAATATATATCATCAGAGATATATTAGAGGACAGAGAGTCCTTAAGTGGTTAATAATGTTAAACTTGGTTGTTGGAATTATTAATAAGCTAACACAGGTTGCTAAGTCTGGCAGAGTGTGGTAAACTCAACATGAGTTGGCTATAACATAAGGAAAGGAACTGTTAAAGAACATACTTCCTCTAAGAAAACAAACTTTGTCAATAAAAAAGGTGTTTTAATGTTATTGAGCACATATATGCAATTGAAAGAACACACATTACTTTAAAAGATTTATTAACATGGTTACTACAAAACCAAACTGACTGCCCAGAGAACAACCAAAAATCCAGTCATATCTTTGTAGACTACTTATCAACTGATAAAAGGGACAGAGAGAGAAAGCAAGTCCATTCTCCTACAACAATGGGAAAACACAGCAATATGTTTGACAAGAATGAAAAAGTGTATCTATTTTGGCTTTTTAAATAACACCCCACAAGATAGCAACAGTACGGGCACCGCCCCCTATCACACAAACCATCTGAGTAAGACGAACAAGGCATGCTGGACACTGCTGGAGAAGCAAGGATGAACTTATAAGTGATGTTCTTCTGCGGAAACCTACAGATAGACACACCAGTGTGGACCACCCAGCAACTCTGCATGGATTCTGGACACTGTGCAGAGGACCTCCCCAGAGCAATGACATATAGGGAGGGTTGGCAAGAGATTGTCATGGATATCCGTCCTGCCAGCATGACTTAATGGTGATGAATTAAGTGCCATTCTTCTATGAGATACTTTTATCTTTTGTTAGTGGCCACTGACAACTTATGCATTCTGGTAGACTGTCTATGCTCAAAATAGAATACACTGAATCATGGTGTCCTATATTGAAGGCCTATTCATTGAGTAGGTAAAGTCAAAAACTGGGAGCCAAAAATTTACTTCTGGTTTGCTTCTGTAGTTGGCTAAAAGAAAGTTTTGCTTTTACAGTTGGAATAACTTTTACCATTATTCAATTGAAGTAAGTATGAGGTCTATTTATTTTATATCCTTCGACTTAACAGTATTATTTTACATTTATTGTAAAAAAAAATGTAAAAAAAATAAAAACTTTTTCTCAGCGAAATTCACTACTTTAATTGTGGTTGCCCTAAAAGAAAAAAAAAAAGGTTCAGTTTCTTTTTAAATTCCAGGTATTTTTTTTTTTTTTTTTTTTTTTACAAATTCTTTTCTCTCCCACACTACACACCTAAAATGATTTCACATGAAGAAAATATTCAGAACAATGATATCCTAACTGTATCACATACATTAACTTAATCAAACTATTAATTCATGATTTTTTTAAAGTCTTAATTGAAATCAATATTATAGCAATACTGTTTATCATGTGACATAACAAAAGTTTTAAACATCCTTAAAGCAATCTTCACCTTACTTTATTCAGCAAAAAACAAAAATTACCCACATTTAATATACACTAGTACAAAAAGGCAAATTTTTTTTTTATTAATGATGCTTATTTTAAATTTTATTTTCAAAAAGTGAATCTAGAGGATTTATAATATGTAATATATGGGTAATTCCATATCCAATCATCCAGAAAAAGTAAAACTGTCACCCACCCCCCTTCAATTTTTCTGTAATTTTGTACAGGTGTGGACTATGTTAACATTAGATGATCCCCAAAATTTGAGCTTCCAATTCCAAAAATTGGTGGAGTAATGTCGATTTTTAGTTCTCCAAATTTGGTGGGGTTAGCAAAGAATGGCGACTTTTTGTAACCTATTTTTGTCTGTAAAATGAGTTTTAGAGCTTCCCTACTAATAAAAATTGGTTTATAAAAACATTTTTGCCCATAAAATCCAAAAATTCTATCAAAAAAGTTTTAAAGTTAACCAATTTTAAGTTATTGATGATTTCTGATTTTTTCCTAGAAGATCAATATCCCAATGTGGCACAGCATCTATGACAAAATGTTTTTCTATTATTATTTCACATATATTGAACATTATTTGTACCAAAAAGATAGTTTTGTTTTTGCTCAGAATCAAAGCTACAACATCATTTAAAATTTTGCAAATCAGAAATCATTAATAACTTAAATTTTGACAGCAGTTTTGGATTCCTTGGGCTAAAATGCTCTTAGAAACCAATTTTAAGGAGTTGAGAAGTTATAGAACTCATTTTACAAACAAAAATAGATTACAAAAAGTCGCCATTTTTCACGACACCCCACCCAAATTTGAAAAGTTATGTCAATTTTTAGAATCAACATAACTCCGACAAATTTTGGAATTGGAAGCTCAATTTTGGGGATTGGCTAACTTTAACATAGTCCACATCTGTACAAAATTTCAAAAAAATTGAAGGGCAAAATTTTAACAAATATTTGCAAAATGTTGTAGCTTCGATTCTGAGCAAATATCAAAGTATCTTTTTGGTATAAATAATGTTCAATATATGTGAAATAATAATAGAAAAAATTGTTGTCGTACACACAGTGCCACATTGGGATATTGATCTTGCTAGGAAAAAATCAGAAATCTTAACTTAAAATTGGTTAACTTCAAGACATTTTTTGTTAGCATTTTTGGATGTCTTGTGCAAAAATGCTTTTATAAACCATTTTTTAGGAGTAGGGAAGTTCTAAAACTCATTTTACAGACAAAAATAAGTTACAAAAAGTCTCCATTTTTCGTGACCCCCAACAAATTTGAAGAGCTAAAACTCAACATAACTCTACTAATTTTTTGAATTGGAAGTTCAAATTTTGGGGATTGGCTAACTTATAATCCACACTTGGACAAAATTTCAGAAAAATTGAAGGGAGTGGGTGACATGGCCTGGATGATTTGACATGGAATTACCCTACAGTATCTGGTAAACATTCTATCATTTTTAAGTAAACATATGTATATAAATAACAGATAATCATTACTGATGTCCATCTTTAGGTAATAACATAAACCAAACCGGACATGAAACTTTTTAGTATCATAATCACAAAACTATTTTGTACATTTAATTGATGTAATTATCTGAATATAAAATTACCAGAGAAGTTTTGTAACACTATACCAACAATGATTTAAAAGTTATTTTTCCATTGAAATACAGTTAAATTGGCAAGCTTGTTAGAAATATTTAAAAATAAACTGCCACCATTATTTAACATCAACTTAGCAACAAAAACAAAATAATAGTTTAGTCAAATAATAAACAGTCTTGATAATGATTGTTTAGAAAAATAATTAACAGCCTCGATAATGGTTCAGAAAAGAACCGAAAGCACTTGGTTTACTAATAATAACTCTTTTGGACAACTGATAAACGTCTTTCAAGATAACATTAAAAAAATTGTTAGAAAACTGGAAAGAAAAAAACTTGACAACAATAAGGATTCTATTATTTTCAACAAAATTTGTTTGGTATATCTTATTATAATGGAGATTGTGTGTTTTTCTGTCTGTAACCGAAACTATATTCCTACTCAAGTAACAATCCCCTTAGTTATTTACGTCACATTCTACATGATTTTATTTTTATGTAAACCTCAATTATTAATAAAATTGTCTTACATTATTAATACTGATAACTTTGTCTACATACTGACAACATGCAATTATATTTATATATACAACAAAATAGCGGTTTACAGTTTGAACGGGAAGGCTAATTTGCATATTAATATTAAAAAATCGAATTTAATAAATATGTGCTTAGTATTATTGATTTCTAACTGCTTGGTTTTATTTTAATGAATATAAGCAAAAATCTCCTCAATAAATCTTAAATGAAATCCATTAACAAGATAAAATAACTGTCATTTTATTCTTTACTTCCTCTTTTAACTAAATACTTAAATTAGAAAAAATAACAACGAAAGACGAGAGTGATGAAGATATTTCAATTGTTCCATTTTTATTATTCTCCCTCTGTTTCAAATCTTTTATTATACTCCCTCTGTTTCAAATCTTTTTATCTGTATTCTTATATAGTTTCATTAACCTTTCTAATTTAATACAATATTTTATTACATTAAAACTTAAATACTTGCACCCGGAGGGTGCATATATTTGCTAGTATATATATATATATATATATATATATATATATATAAACAGACACATATATATATACACACACATACATATATATATATTGTGATATCCTACTAGTATGTCCATTAGTATACATATCGCTGAGATCAACAGTCGACTCAGTCTGAAAGTAGATTCATGGGTGCGTGGGCGGCAGGCAAACCAGAAACTTAAAAATTCATTTAACCCTTGCATTTTTTGTCTTCGTGACGAGGACATTCCTAATGCTACTGTGCATTCCTTCTTCTTGAGGTGGCCTCATGAAGAGTGCAGGCGACCAAGTGACCTCATCGTCATGGCAACCAGTGTATTCACACCAAAAATCCACGCAAGTCCAAGAGAAAAGATCACAATTCACCGAACTCAGCTCAAGACAAGAGGCACATTTTTTTGCTCTGGGATCTGACTGATCATTTTGACAGGATCTTACTATGAAGAAGATTATTTGAAAAGAATTACCAATATTAAGAGGAAAACAAAAAAAAAGGGGGAGAAAAGAAAAGAAACTGAACTATGATTGTTCTGATCGGAAATTTTCCTTCTGGATTGATTTGATGACTTTATGATTTTGAGAGAGAAAACTTTAGCAGATTTTTCTTAATCGTTTGTGAAAAGAGAAGAACATTCATTTTTGAAACCCAGTGCAACGAATCGTGAATTGAAGAGAAGTGAAATGTTGTTGTCATATTCTGTATTTGCATGAATCATTTTTCGATTGTACTTTGTGTTATGTAAACCCTATTGCGGTGTTATTATATATTGCATGATATGTTTATTTTCTTTTTTTTCCTTTTTCTGATGATTGTAATTATAAGTTCCTCCACCTGTTGTGGAAATCCTCAACTATACGTTTCCATGCATTTTTGTCCGGTCGATCTTATATCTGTATCTACCCCACCCCCTTTTTTTTTCTAATGTAAAAAATTTTTTATACTGTTAATCAAGGCGTCCAGTGTTGTCGTCAATTCAGTTGCTGTTGTGATGTTTCCGTTATTCAGTTACCATCCACCTACTGCGAGCAGAGAGAGAGAGTGAGAGAGAGAGAAACGGGAGTGTCTGAAATACCATTTCCCTTTTATTTAATACCACCTATTTTATAACTGGGACCTATTTCGTATATTTTTGCTTTTTTTTTATTGTTGCTTGTTGGTCGATCCCAACGAGTACACGGGTGTATCAATATATACATACACATTTATACATACACACACACACATATATACATACATATACGCATATACATATTATACATACATATCATACATACACACACATACGCAATACATATACATGCACATTACACATACATATACCACACACACACACATATACGCATATACATATAACATATACGCATATACATAACACACACACACACATATACGCATATACAATATACACCACACCACACACATACGCATATACATATATATATACAATACACACAAACACACACACATACGCAACATATATATATACATACACACACAACACACATATAATATATAATACATACACACAGAACACATATATATATACATACACAATACACACATATACATACATACACACAACATTCATACATATCATACACATATATATATGCATATATATATATACACACACATACATATATATATGCATATACATATATACATACACACACACACACATATATATGCATTATACATATATACATACACACACACACGACAAAATATATGCATATACATATATACATTAAAACACACACACACACACACATATATCATATATACAATATACAATAAACCACACACACATAATATGCATATATGCATATATATGCATACATACACACACACACACACACACACATATATGCATATACATATACATATACATACACACACACATATATATGCATATACAATACATACATACACACACACACACACCATATAATATGCATATACATATACATACATACACACACACACACAATATATATGCATAACAGTATACATAACATACACACACACACACACATATATATATATGCATATACACACACACACACATATTTATATGCATATACATGTTATATACACACACACACACATACACACACACACACACATATATATATGCATATATACATGTATACATATACACACCACACACACACCACACATATATATAGCATATGCATATACATGTATACATATACACACACACACACACATATATATGCATATACATGTATACATACACACACACACACACATTATATATGCATATAATTATACATACTACTACATCACACATGCAATATATATATGCATATACATGTATACATACACACATATATATATGTGCATATACATGTATTACATACACACAACACATATATATGCAATACATGTATACATACACACACATATATATATGCATAATACATGTATACATACACACACAACAATATATATGCATATACATGTATACATACACACACACATATATATATTGCATATACATGTATACATACACAGCAGTATATATATGCATATACATGTATACACACAGATATATATATGCATATACATGTATACATACACACACAGATATATATATGCATATACATGTAACATACACACACACATATATATTATCATATACATATACGTACACACACATATATATATGCATATACATGTATACATACACACACACATATATATATTGCATATACATATATACATACCACACACACCATATATATGCATATACATATATACATACACACACACATATATATGCATATACATGTATACATACAACACACACACATATATATGCATATACATGTATACATACCACACACACACATATATATATGCATGCATATACATGTATGCACAATTACATATACATGTTATACATACACACAACATATATGCATATACATATATGCATATACATGTATACACACACACATATATATGCATTATACATGTATACATACACACACACACATATATATATGCATATACATGTACTACATACCACACACACAACACGTGTATAACATAACATATACATTGTATACATACACACATCACATATATATATATGCATATACATGTATACATACACACACACACATATATGCATATTACATATATACATACACACACACATATATGCATATACATATATATATACACACATATATATGCATATACATATATACATACACACATACTTATAAACAATTCCTATATACATAATATAACATAGCATCACAACACATATTGCATGCATATACATATATACATACACACACACATATATGCATATACATATAACATACACACACACATATATATATGCATATACATATATACATACACACATATATATGCATACACATATATACATACACACATATATATGCATATACATTCACACATATACGCATATACATACACACATATACGCATATACATACACACACACGTACACATATATACATACACATACATATACGCATATACACACATATACATATATACATATACATACACACACACGCATATACATACGCACACACGCATATACATACGCACACGCAAATATAAATACAATACATACACACATATACGCAGTCTATACATACATACACACACATAAATAGACGCATTATACATACATTACATACACAACATAAAGCATATACATACATACATACACACACACCATATAAATGTTGTCATAACGCATTATATACATAATGCATATTATCATACCTAACATACACACCACACACACATGTGGGTTCACACATATCATATAAATGAGCCATATACATAGTATAACATACACAACTACACACCACACATATAAATATGCATAAATGCAGTATACATATATACATACAACACACACACATATATAATGTGCAGTAAAGATATATACTATTACACTGACACTACATCATGTGTTATATATATTGCATATAAGAATATCGTATTACAATTACACCACATATATATATGGTTAGCATAAAGATAACTAGAATCATGTCACACCCACACTACGCGACTGCTGATCGAGTAGTATCTAATATATCTATCTATATTACATACACTTAACACACACTATTAACTACACAGTAATATGAAATATAGCAATAATCAGTTACTATACAACACAATCACATCATCAGCTAAATCGCCAATTGCCTTAAGTGAAATGAGCACATACAACACACACAGTCATATTATATATATTCGCATATAGATACTATAACAACCACACACACCACACCTATATATTATTAATTGTATCGACGAGAATAGATAAGTTCCATGAACATACACACACACAGTTATATCTATCTATAATATGGCTATTTTAGATATATACAATTACACAACACATATATGATAGTATGCATATTGAATAAGCATACACACACACAGTATATATATAGTGCAGTATTAATATATTAGCGATACACACACACAATAGTATATATGCATATAGATATATATATACACACACCACACACAGCATGAGTATATTAAATCTTATATTAATTGAATAATACATACGACTACACACACACATAAGCCGCCCCTTTAATATATATTTTTTCATATAATATATACATACACACTACACACATATATATATATGCAATAGATATATTAACTCCTGACAGCACATATAAAAGTATATAATATGCCTATATAGCATAAACTAAACATACACTACAGCACACTATTATTGTAACCTATATATTTGCAGTATAATAACATAGCGTATACCCCAACTACCAAGCATATATGCATATAATGAAATATAATATGAGCAATATTGGACACAACAACACAATACCAAATGAACTTATATAGATAGGGGTATGACGAGACAGCACTACACAACGAATATCTAATTCCTATCTTGCCATATATCGAGTTA
>CM042138.1:35041314-35123814 GCA_023376005.1 Doryteuthis pealeii
CAAGTAATCCATATGTAAAAAAAAAACGATTGAAACCACTGTAACCAGCAGTCATGATGATATAACGCCTTCTATTAGGAAGGAGTGAATTATTTTATATTAGCATCATTGCTATCTTCCCTTATATTGGAGTTATTGTAATAATATTTACCAACCATCCCGCCACGACAGATGTGACACAAGGTCAGTTTTTTAAGCGGATTCAAAGTGTGATTCAGAGTTTCTTTCTCCTAGACCGCGGTTGCCTAACCAAGGTTTAAACAGCTCAGTCTCCACTTCTTTAGTCCATAGCTGGAAGGAGAGTACGACATACGTTTCCCAAGGTATTAGCGCTAAGTGAAATGCAAATACCAAGTTCCCAGGACTCTTGAACTTCGACGATCGCGAGTCCCATTTTTCCATTGCGACTGTTTAACCATCACGACCACCCTCCTACTTATTTCCCTTAATTATAGTTGAGAATTTAGATGTTTAAACACATTACAGTTAAATTTAAAAGTCCGGCAAAGCAATATCATTTCAAGAATTCAAAAGAAACATTGATTTATTCTTTAAGTTTTAATTTGCTCTCACTAGAATATCTCGTCCTCTGATGAAGCATATTGTTGAGTTAATGAAACATTATATGAGGTTCTGTAATATGGAGTATATTAATGAAAGTTTAAATTCAGTTAGAATATCAAATGACAAAAAAAGAGAAAAGCAAATAAATTAAAAAAAACAGAGGAAAGATATTGGGAAAAATTAAGATATCAAAATGAAACTGAATAATGGTAATACTATTTTACCCAATCCCATTCACTATGGATCAAGAGGACCAATGGTAGCATCTAGCGAGGACGAAACTGCTTTCAAGTAGCAGGATTTTGCAAGACCAGCTTCCTGAACTGCGCTTGTATTAATGAAAAGACATGCATACCGTATAAAATCGCGTTTGAAAAAAAACAAAAAATCATACCCACACTTGGTTTTAGCACACTACACAGCCACACGGCACATTTAGGTGAGTGGTGGGGCTATTGCAAGAAAAGACAATCGTGTTTCACCTAAATGCGCCAACATTTCAAAAAACAAATCTCCAAATTTTCATAGACAGTGATGCTGTATGCTTTTTGCATTAGTCTGTTCGGGATTTGCATATATTGCTTTGAATGAGTCCCATGGTAAATTATGGTCCCAACAAAAGTTTCTTTAATAGAGAAGAGTTTTCTATTATGATCTGGTATAAATAACATTGTTATATCGTAATATGACCAGTTATACCGAGTGTTCTCACGGAGATTATGAAGAGAGACCTTCACATAAGTCCACACATCCTAAAAAATCTGTTTGGTGTACTTAAATATGACAAGCACCACAAACCACTGCTGAGGTACGGGAAGATGGCCATTCCATTATATCATAAACTAAAGCCCGTTAACTCCTACCTTGTAACCCACCTGCTGAATTAATTTCTAAGAAACTATTGAAATGTATTACAGTTAGTTTGAAATGGTGGGTAGAAAGAATTTATCTTTGGCATTAATTACACATGAAGTTGATAACGCATTAAAAAAAGAAAGCAAGACACTCACATGCAAAGATCTAGGTCGCGTGGTAATTTCTAGAAAGCCAGACTAGAAGGTATTCCACTTCAACCGTAATCCTCATAAGATCTGACACAAAGTCGTATGAGATATCCAGATATTAGCCCGAAGGTTGAACGTAATAGAATGCATTTTTTTTTCAGTCACTTACTACTATGTTGCAGTCCAGCAGCTAGCGACTAACGCTTCAGGGAATCCACAAACATTTTCTCAGCAGTATTTCTATCTCAAGCTTTAATAACTTTCTACTACTTCACTACAGTCATGAAGAATTTAAATAATCCTTCTACAAAACATCTTGAATTATCCATGATTATACATTTTATTCTATTTTTGTAAAAAACTCTAACTAAGGTATACCCAATTTGTAAAAACGTTACAAAACGATTTTCTAACCTCCCGTTTGAACATTTTTACCAAAATCAGGAATTATCCCGAAATTTAATGAAATTTTCAGTGTTAATTTATCAATGAATGAATTATAAGCATCAGTTATTTCAGTGTTCAAAATTTCTGCCGATTTTTTTCATTCCACTTAAATTATTGGGTGTAAATATCGTGGGGTAGATAAATTCAACATTATTTCTGCGGTTGTTGTATAGCTTGCACTAGTGTTTGGGTTTAGTTATCCTGTATACAGCAAGAAATTCTGTATACTACAATTTCGTCAGATCTAGTCCTGGTTCTTTCTGAATGCTCTTTGAAGTATCCACGAACTGACCTTGGATTGTAGGCAGGTGTCATGATTTTCTCTACGCCCATGGCCAATGATGAGCAGTAATCTTTAAATTATACCTGTAATCATGTAGCATGTCACTGACCAGTATTATTAGGGAACCTCCAAAGCGACTGAATACTTCATCCAATGCTTTGATGGTGTTCGTATGTTAGGTATCTGAACTTGTAAATTTCCGCCATTAGAAAAACTAGCAATGATGATCAAGTAATAGTATCCCGTCAGTGGTCCTGCATAATCTATATGCACCCGCTCCCATGGGATGTAGCGTCTTGCAGGGTTAGTTTTAATCGGGGGGGGCTTTACGCTGGCCTAGTGAGCAACCCCTGCATTCTTTCATGCGTGCCAATACGATAAACTCCTCATCAAGAATTTCATAAACAGACATACCCGGATGGCCTGTTGAAACTCTTTTAAAAAATCTTTTTGTAAAGAGCTGTCGGCATACCACCTATCAGTCGTACATAAGCTTTGAGCACAGATTGAAAATGGAGATACTGTTGTTCCCTTTCCGTTTCTTTTCATTCAATCTGACTTAACTTTGTTTCTTGCTGAACTAAAATCATCCTTCTTCACGGCATTTTTAATGTCTTCCAGGGGTGACCGGTAATTTCTCGAATAGTATTAATCAGTAACCCTGTGAAAGCTCTTGTTCCTCCTTCAAGTGATGCTATCACGTTCTTCAAAGTTGGTTTGTTTGGGAATTAGTCTCGAAGACCATCTGAGTGACCCATTTTTTTGATAGATCATACTCCATTTTGAAATTGTAGTTTTAGAAGATAACCCATTGTTGAACCGTTCGCTGTAGTCGGTATACCTTTTTTAGATCCAAAAGATCATTAGTGGTTCTTTGTAGTAATGTTGCTGGATGCATTAAGCCTATGGTCTTTCGACCCGTCTTCAATCTATGCATTAGAAAGCCCGAGTCGCATAGCATGGCTTATGCGTCCACTGGCTTCGATCAAGTTCTTTAATTTGTCGACAGGTGAGTGTTTAGTCTGATAGTAGACATTCTTTTAATCCTTGAAATGCCTTTTCGCACTCTTCTAGACCAACACCATTTGTTACCTTTTTAGTTAGTCATTAAGGGGGCCTTAGCTCATACTATTCTCGGAAATAATATACTTATAACTAACTTGCTAGACCTTAGAAATGCCTGTGTTTCATTACACTTGTCCGGTGAGGCATATTTTTTATGGCTTTCGCTCTATCTGGAGTGCACGTCAGGTTTTCTACCTTTTGACCAATTATCTGTCCCAGAATTCCATTCTATCCATAAAAAATTCACACTTTCAGGTTCTAGCTTAAAACGCGTATTGTTAATGCTTTCAAATACTTCCCAAAACATTTTCCTTTGTTGTTTCTGATATTTTCGCTTTTTCTCATCAGCTATTGCGTCCACAAATTATCCTCCTCATAGCGTATTCTAGGAGAAAAAAAAAAAAAAAAAAAAAAAAAAAACAATAAAAAAAAAAAACTCACCTAGTCAGACATAGACCACTTAAGACATCTGTTGGAACAAAGCTTGGTACTTATCTTTACGTCACACAATGGGAGACGTTAAGGGTATACAAACCCCAGGTGCGTAGATGGTTAAGTATTTGAACATTCCTCATCGACTTCATTGTAGGATATAGCTTCTGACAACTCGATTTTATAAAATAACTTGCCCCGTTAAGATTTGAAAAATATATCTTCTGCAGTCTGGCAAAGATAGCTAAACGCTCATACAGTCATAGTGCCTGTTGAAACAAATCAGCACAACTCTACTATTTTTTATTTTTTTATTTATGTATATTCGGGGGGAGCCCAATCTAATAATCACCTCTTTCAATCACTCTGACTTTCTCTAGTCTTTTGAGTCTTTGTTATTACCTCCCAAAGATTGAAAAGGCGTACATTTCTTTGGAGGTTGAAAACAGTTTTGCATTTTCTTTAATTTTGAATCTTACTTCAGTTTTCGGTGCAACAATCCTAAACCTCAAAAAATACTGAGGAAATTCGTTTTCTAGTTCAGTTTAAAAATCCTTTGTTGTCGGATTTATTTTTTCGAGCAATCTAATTTATACTGAAGAGTTTATACGCACTCCCATAGTCAATAAAATTATCCAACTCAACCGAACAGACACAAATTCTTACTGGCTACAACGATATACTTTGAATATGCGTTTTTCCACACAAGACCATGCTAGACTCGAATTCGCCTTTAATTTTAATCTATATTCTTCGATACCCTTAAGCGACTTTACCTGTATTCATAGTTTTGGTCACCTATTTTTTCCAGTTGACTCATCAAATAATTAAAGTCACTACCTGTCTAACAAACATCATACCTATTTTCCATTAAATTTTAATGTCAACGATTTTCTTTTCCATGTCTTAATTCTTTTTTGGATAAAACAACTATTACCTTATTGTTGAGCTTTTGTTCTCTTTCTTTTTCGACATACGGAAGCTTTGTGCCTATAATTCCACATTCCAAAACATCAGCATACTTTTAAGAATAAACAAATCACTCTGTATGATTTTTACCCCCCACAAGCTTCATTGATAATTCTTTCTTTACTTTTAAGACCCTTGTCTTATCTTGAACCTGCCAGATATTTTTTCTTCGTACGCGAGTTATCGCGTTTGACATTAATTAATCTTTGACACCCTCAGTACTTTTGTAATGTAGGTTTCTGTCCTGTTCCAGATTGTAATAATCTGAACGTATGGTCTTTGTCTTTTGGTGCAGTTAACCCTTGCACAAGATTAAACATGACATGTCCTCTGAAATTTGTTTATTTAAAACAGTTCACATGAGAGTTGACCATACCAGAGTAAGCAACAAGATCATCATTTTCCAGTTTGACGATATTAAACTACTTATATTGCGTATGGAAAAGGCTAATCATGTGCAAAGATTTTGACGATAAAGGGCAGTTGTTAGCAATACCCAATTTGTCGTCTGCTACGAATTTTAAAAACGAATTAAAATTAATTAAATTATTATTTAAGGTCAAACTTTTGTCTAAAACGATAAGTAGTAACATAATGACCATCATTAAAAAAGAAAAATATCATTACATTAGCAATTTATTTTTAATATATTTAAAATGATTTGTTTTGGTCAATTTTGTTCGCCAACACCATTTTGGTTCTTTTTAAGTGGTTTTATTGGCTTGTTTACAAATTTAATGTAACATTCGCTATTGGGTCATTCCATGTCAATTCACCGGGGTGTTACACCCACCGACACCGAATTACTTAAAATTTGGCACAAATGTTCCCCTTCATGAGTTAGGAAAGTGTGCCAAATTATTTTGTTTTAAACCTTACAATTCCGATTTTAGAGGGGGGATATAATTTTGCTATTTTGCCTCAAAATTAAGACTGTGCGGTGTCGCAAAATCTCAGTGTTTTTTTTTAATTTTTAAAAAATACTTTCATACATTCAATATTTCTGAAATTTGGTATGTAAGGCAAATAAGGACTATAGAATCCAAATATCCAACTATTTTAACCCTATACCTCACAGAAAATTTTATTTTGCCCACCCAAATGCATGACTCCAAAATCAACAACTTTTCACCTATGTAGCTTACGGTCAGTCTATCGAAAATGGGTCCTCTTCAATTTTCATAATATTTTTTTCTTAACATCTACTATGTCTGCCTAAGTTCACCAAAGAATTTCGTGAGGGGGTTAAGTCTACTTTAGAAGATATGAACCTGCCAAGTTCAGAGTTTTTTTTCCTATGTACGTGCAGGATTTCAGTGAAAGATTATAATTAAAGACAATCATCCTAATGCTCCATGAACTCTCAAATGTTGATATTGTGCTCAGTGACTTCTTAAACTATTCAATAATATTGTTTTATCAATTAAAAAAAAAAAAAAAATTAAATACGAGGGTGAGTCAAAAAGTAATGCCATTTTGTTTAGTACAGGTATAATTACCGACACAGGAACATGTATCATGAATTAAAATGAAGTTGGTCCTCTGTGGATCACCTCCCTACTTTCCCACAGTCACTGTTTTTTTTTTTTTCAGTAGCAATGTTCCACCTTCAAATGAGAGTATGTATCCCTATTCTGTTAACTGTTCTTTGAGCCACTTCTTCACTATAGATTTCACTTCCTCATCACTGGAATAATGTTTTTATTGAAAAGAAAGAATGAAAGATAGTTTTAGAGGCAAACATTTTTTACTATTTACTGAGCTAACAGTTGAAAATGTTATTCCATGATAAACAGGTTGGAGTGATTCCAATTGATCAGTTGGATGTGATGGATATAAAGCTTATTGCCTATAGAACAAGATTGTGATGAGGATGAAATACAGTCTATCTGTTGCTATCACAAACAGACCTTGTTGACTAAATATGAATGGCTTGAAAAGAGATGTTGTATTCCATTTAAAAATCATAAAAAGCAAATTAAAGGCAGTTTGAAACCAATTTCATTGGTGATGGCAGACAAGGTAAAGGCTAAGTTGGTACTAATCCCAGACAAGAAACTCTGCCCTAATTGTCAAATATAAATCCACAAACTTCTTCCTGATGAGGAAATGAAAGAGCTTGAAGCAGGTACTTCTGCAGAATCAGAAAAGAGTAGTAATAATGAAAAACCAAGACATGTATCAGATCAGCAATGAAAAGCTTGATACAAGTACTTCTGCAGAAACAGAGAAGAGAAATATCAATGAATGTTTCTCTGCTATTGGAATTTCTCCAATAAAAACAAAAGGACATCATTACTCTGGAAAAGCTCATTTAGGTAAGAGAAAACATTCTTCTGTATTGCAATGTATAAAGACCAAAGTAGGCAGGTCGTTAAATGTTGACTCTGAGCTGTTGAATGATGAGGCTTTGAAATTTTAGATAAAGCTAAGTACTTTGATAAAATGATAAAGCTTCTTGTAGCAAAAATGAAGAGTGGAATCAACCAACATAAAAATACAAATCTTGACACTTGCTCTCCTACCGACTGGTCACACAAAAAAAAAAATGTGTGTGTTTGGAGTTTCAGAACACATTGTACGCAAAGCTCACAAATTGTGTTCGTAAGAGGTATTTTAGCTGTGCCAGAACCAAAAGGGGGCAAATCTTTGCCTGCTAATATTGCACAGCTAGTGGAAGCATTTTTACTAAGATGATGAATATACTCAACTGATGCCAGGCAGGAAAGACTATGTTAGTATTAAACATAATATTCATCAGCAGAAAAGACTCATCTTGTGCAACCTAAATGAGCTCTTCAGACCATTCAAGGAACAGAACCTGATAGCATTCTTGGAGTTTTCAAAATTTTGTAGTCTAAGTCTGAAATGCTGTGTCCTTGCTGGTAGTGCAGGTACACATGCTGTATGTGTATGTACCATCCAACAAAACATGAAATCATTACTGGAACCACTGAATGTATCATATAAAGATCTCTTGAAATATATTGTCTGTAATACCAGTTGCAGAGAGTATATGATTCATAGGTGGCCAAATTTTCCTAAATCATCAGGGCAGCTTGAATAAAAATTTATGACATCATCGAAGGAAATATTGATAACACTGAATCAATAGAGTTCTCCCAATGGATAACAACTGACCGATTGACTTTGACAACACAAAAGGAAACCTGTCAAGCTTACATTTATTTAGTTGTTTTGCAATTGAATAAATTAGCACCTCATTCTTAATTGGCTAAATCACAATCCACTTAAAAGAAAAGAAAGGAGATTTGATTTTGTTTCTGGTTTTGCTGAGAACTACAAATTTGTAGTTCAAGATGAGATCCAGAGTTTTCATTGGAGTACCTCACAATGTACTTTAAATCCAGTGGTACCTTACTTTAAACTTGAAAATGCAATGCAAAATCATTGTTTCTGCATTATGATGAGTGATAACAGAAAAAAAATTGAGGTAATCGGGCCTACCTTGCCAAATATAAAAAATAGTGAGTATTTTACTGATAGTTGCACAGTACAATACAAGAACTTTGCCAATTTTGCAACCATCAGAAATATTTGGGTCTCAATACAAAATGGAATTCTTTGCAACAAGTCATGGTAAACAACCATGTGATGGTATAGGTGGGACAGTGAAAAGGATAGTGTCAAAAGAAAGTCTCCGAAGACCAACTACCAAAGAAATCCTTTCCAAAAATCTATGTTTGAATATTGCAGATCTGCAATTGAAGGTATCAAATTAATTCTGGTTGAAAAGGAGGAAGTTGAGAAAGCAAGGAGGAGCCTCAACATGAGATTCAAAAATGCATCCACAGTCCCAGGAACAAGAAGTTTTCATCAATTTATTCCACTCATCAGAGATAAAATAGCCATAAAACAATGTAGTGAAGATGAAAATTATGACCTAATACATGACTTCTCTATTGGAACTGAAGAAAAACAGTGAAATTTGTTGTTTCAGGATATGTTTGTTGCAGGTGTGACAATAAAATTTGGATTGATACAGAGAATGACTTGCTGATTAAGTTAGTGCGCCCAGCTCTTCCATCTTGTTCATTTTACTGGGAAGAGAATTTTAAGGATATGTTTTGTGCCATTCACAAATATTCTGTGCACTGTTGATGTCCCTATAACACCAAATGGTAGAGTTTATCATCTGTCCAAGATGGTCTATACACAACAAAATTTATGGCACAGTGTAGTTTAAAATGTAATATTTTAAAGACTCCTTATATATTCATTTTTATTAGCACTTTCTTTTGATTGAAAAATAGTAAAAAATATTTTTTTTTTAAATAACAAAAAACACAACAAAAAAAATAAACAAAGTGAAATCTGACGTGAAGAAGTGGCTCAAAGGACAGTTAACAGAATAGTGATACATACTCTCATTTGAAGGTGGAACATTGCTATTGAAAAAAAAAAACAGTGACTGTGGGAAAGTAGGGAGGTGATCCACAGAGGACCAACTTCATTTTAATTCATGATACATGTTCCTGTGTCGGTAATTATACCTGTACTAAACAAAATGGCATTACTTTTTGACTCACCCTCGTATTTAATTTTTTTTTTTTTTTAATTGATAAAAACAATATTATTGAATAGTTTAAGAAGTCACTGAGCACAATATCAACATTTGAGAGTTCATGGAGCATTAGGATGATTGTCTTTAATTATAATCTTTCACTGAAATCCTGCACGTACATAGGAAAAAAACTCTGAACTTGGCAGGTTCATATCTTCTAAAGTAGACTTAACCCCCTCACGAAATTCTTTGGTGAACTTAGGCAGACATAGTAGATGTTAAGAAAAAAATATTATGAAAATTGAAGAGGACCCATTTTCGATAGACTGACCGTAAGCTACATAGGTGAAAAGTTGTTGATTTTGGAGTCATGCATTTGGGTAGGCAAAATAATATTTTCTGTGAGGTATAGGGTTAAAATAGTTGGATATTTGGATTCTACAGTCCTTATTTGCCTTACATACCAAATTTCAGAAATATTGAATGTATGAAAGTATTTTTTTAAAAATTAAAAAAAAATACTGAGATTTTGCGACACCGCACAGCCTTAATTTTGAGGCAAAATAGCAAAATTATATCCCCCCTCTAAAATCGGAACTGTAAGGTTTAAGACAAAATAATTTGGCACACTTTCCTAACTCATGATAGGGAACATTTGTGCCAAATTTCAAGTAATTCGGTGTCGGTGGGTGCAGATTTCAAATTTTTCTGGTGTTTTGACATGGAATGACCCTATTGCAAAAAAGTCTACCAAAAATTAGGGAATTATCTGATTTTAATGAAATTTTCACTGTGGATTTATCAATTAAGGAATTTTATTATGCATCAGTTATTTTATTTCAAAACTTTAATTAAATATTTTTGTTATGAAAAATTAATATATAAAATTCATTTAAATTAAAATTATTCGGATTTTAAGTTTAAAATGTTATATTTTTAGATTCTAGAAATAAATATCTATTTAATGCAAACCTTATTTTAGTCAATCAAAATATACGTTTTGAAGAAAAACTATTGAAAATGTACCCACCCCCTTTTTTTAAGCAGAAAAAATATCGATGTATAATTTTTTCTTTTATAAGATAATAGCCAATTAAATAATTATCGAAATGAGTAAAAAAGAAATCTCCAAAAAATTAATTATTTATTATTTTTTTACATTTTATTTTCCGATTTTCGGTACTTATTTTCTTATAAAATATTCCACTTAAAATTTTTTTTTTTTCCTATTTACGACTTCGGTTTTTCATCTTTTTTATTTCTACTGTAATTAGTATCAATCAAGGACCAACTCGCCAATATTTTACACTCCCAAAGTAAAGGTGGGGGTCAAAATTAAGTGACCAAAAAAAAATCAGGAAGTTTTTAAATAAAATAAATAATGCATTATAAAGATCATTCATTGATAAATAAACACTGAAAATTTTATTAAAATCCGATAATTCCCTGATTTTTGGTAAATTATTTTCTGTAGGGGGGCTAAATTCATTTTGTCAAAAACGCATTTTAGGCCAATTTTGGGTATACCTAGTGTATCTGTATGTCCGGAAGAAACTTTAGAGCAAAAATAATAAAGTTTTGATTTACATTCGTGAAGATAATTAAAAAATAAAATTTAAATGATAATAGCATGAAATTTTTTTTGCACTTAATATTTTAAATAGGAGACATTATCTTTTCTTTCAGAGTGGCTGGATCAACGCAACGTCTTTTTACATGAGGAGTTTGATGGGGCATCCTGTGAGGATCCAACTCGCAATTCAATAATAATTGATCTGCGAGACCCTCTTTAAACACACACACCCCTCTACCCAGGCGACGCTGGGTAGCCGCTTCTAGTATGAAATAAATGGCAAAGTTTATATGTTAATTCAACAATTTCATCATCAGGCAATGCTATAAAAATTGCATCTTATGTAATAGATTTAAAGATAAAATACAAATTGATCAGTAGTTTTAATATTGCAATAGAAATTCTAAGCAAAATAAAAACAACTATATCAAAATTATTTTCTTCATTTTTTTACTTCAAATTTAATCCATATATAAATCATTGATTTATAATCAATTTATAGTCTCAATCTTTTAAAATGCATTTGCTATACAGCGCTTAAATATAATCCTTTTTTTTTTTCTTTTTTTTTTTAATGTTAAAATAAAATAGAATTTAAGTTTGATCGGTTCATATTTTTACCTCCGCTCACCGTTAAGGTAATCATAAAAAAAATTCTTTAAAAAATAAAATAAAAAATTGATTGATATTGTTAGACACTTGAAAGAAAGTCAGTCAAGCAAACAAGACAAGCTTTTTAAAATAACAGGGTGGTATTTTGATCTATTTACCGAATAAATGGTTGGATTCAGCTCAACATCATATTTTACACACACAGAAAGAAAAAAAAAGAAAAAAAAAAACAAAGGGTTTTTCACATTTTAGGGATCGATAGGATATTTTGAATAAAACAATATTGTAAATGAAAATATAATAAAAGCGTTTTTTTGTGGCCATTTAATAAATCAATGACTAACATTTAAACAAGATGTAGTAATAATTACATCGTACCGATTATTATACAAAAACCTACAAACGAAAAACAAATTATTATTTAATGTTGAAAATGAAGCATCTGGGTTCGCTTTACGGATAAAAATAAAATGCCTTGTTGCAGTAAAGGAAAGATTAAACACATTCATTATTTAATGCAAAAAATTTAAATTTCGTAAACAATCTTTAAAAATGTTATAAATATTTTTTTTCTTTTAATATTGTGATGTAAAAAAATGAATCGGAACAATATTGATTTTTTTTATAATGTCAATGTGAATAAACAAAAATAAATAAAAAGGAGGAACTTAAATGTAATCTTGATTTAAATTATGGGTGGAAGTAACAAATGTTAAAAACTCCAACGTTCGAGGATGTTGAGATTATTAACATTTAAACACATTAAAATGTTCAAATATATTTTATTTCAACAAGAAATAAGAAAATTCGGAGAAGATTTCAAAATATCGATTTATATGGAGAAGGTAATTATTGTGTAAAGAAAGGATATTAAAAACGGAGGAAGTGGTTTGCAAAAGCACATCTCATTTTGCTGGACAGATAACAAAAAAAAAAACATTATTAGAAAAAAAAAACATCAATGTATCAACTAAAAAGATTTGCAATTATTCTAGATATAAGAAACTAAAAAATCTCAAGGAGAAATGCTGAGCCAAATCAGGACAACGAAAACGATTATTGGTAAATACGAGAAAGACGACTTAGAAAAAAAATAAATAAATAAGATATTTTTTTTTAATTATGTTTTTGAAGTTTGTTTGAAATAAATGTTAAAATTGGAAACTTAATATCAGCTCAAATACGAATCTTTTATTATACCGACAAATGCATCTTAGATTTAGACCAATATATAATTATATATATATATATATATATATATATATATATATAATGTGTGTGTGTGTGTGTGTGTGTGTGTGTGTGATATAGGAATTTTGCATCTTTCAGAAGTGCCTGGACAGCTTTTAATAATAGGTATCTCCACACCTACAGAATTAAAAAAATAAATAAAATGTATTCAAACTGCCAATAAGCATCTTGTTTATGCTTGAAGTGTTTATTTTGTTAAGGTGTCAATTTCGTTAGATTTCGTAAAATTAAATACAGCGAAGCTTGATTGACTTAAATTTATTTCATTTTATTTTGCTAGTCCTTTAGTTGAAATAATTGGTATATAGATAATTTTAATATAGGTGCTTTTGTTTTTATTTTTTCAACTTTAAATGTTCTCATACAAATTATTACGTCACAATCTTTTATACAGTGTAAACAACTTTTTCAGACACATATCTCCGTTTCTATATACAAGTGGTGACATAATTTTTATAGACAAATTTTCTATCTTCTTACTAAAGCTACAAAGATTATGACGATAACATTTATTTTTATACACATTTTGGGTGTTTATTTATTTTCGCATTTTTTTTTTTTTTTGGAAAGTGCGTGAATGTACTAAAAATCCTATTATTTGCAAATCTTTCCAGCAAATTTATTGATTACCTCAGAGAATATGATTGAATGTGCACCTACAGATATTTGTTTAATTTTTACATGAATATTTTTTGGTTGAAAAAAGTACTTATTTTTAAAAATATTTTCATAGATTTTTTTTCAAAATATCAGAAACAATGGTCGAATTTCCGGGTTTCCTTTTCATTTGATAAATTTTTGTTATTTTAAAACCTATTTCTTTTTTCTTTTTTTAATCTTTAAAAATATTTGACATAAGCATTAAATTTGAGTTGAATATGTAAAACATGAAAAGATATCACTCTTTTAAATGCATTTTGTTTTTAAACTTACTTTTAATTACTAGTCATTTCACGTTTTTATTTTTATTATGATTATTATCTCCTTTTTTTTAGCCTAAATTACAACCAATGATGATTGACTAAATTTATCACGTCCACTGCAAAACGTATCAAGTTGACATTGGCAACTTAATATCAGCTCATACAAATTACCTTTAAAAAAAATATAAAAAAAAGAATTGAATAAGAAAACTCGTGACACTTAACGAAAATATATAAATATATAAATAGCACGCACTCGATTGATCTGTAGTATACTATTTAAAATTAACAATAATCAGAAAATAAATTGATTGTTTTGTTTACAACTCAGGAATATAAAGTAAAAACAAAAACAATAATAGAAAGCAGTCGACAATCACCAGAGAAAAAAAAGAAATTGTACTTGTCCAGAATAGCCCGCTGAAGAAACGTCTACAGTTATGTAAAATGGCCGACTTTGGACGACTTTCAATATGTCAATTTTCTCAGCGGGCTATTCTGGATAAGTAGTAAAAAAAGAAAAAAAAGAGGAAAAACTACTTACCGTGCACAAGCCAAAGCTACAAGTGCAGATGCAGCATTTACACGTTCACATTGTTTACTGATTGTAGACATACTGCAGGCTGCCACTTGTAACGTATCTGAATTTTCAGGACGTGTTTGCTGATGGGGAGAAGATGATGACTTCGAGTAAGATCTTTGAGAAGACTGGCTAGATTTTTCCTCCAACCAATTACATAACAGCTGTTCCAGACCTTTCATACAATCTGCGGGTTCCTTGGAAAGGCTAAAAGGAGGACAGTCTTTTAGACACTCAAGTAATACACTAGCAGAAACACTGCACAATTCCGGATCGTTTCGACTCATAGATTCCAGAAGTGGTAGTACAAGCAATAAGCTGATCCGTGTGGAAAACGAAGCCTGCTCAATGTCTTTGAGAGCTCCTTGTTTTTTCCAAATCGCGGTATCGTCGGAACTGTCCTTTTCGGTTTGTTGGTCGAAGACGGACGCAGCGACCTGGCGCTGGGCATTCCAAAAACCACAGAGTGCATTTAGACGGTATTCAAGAAGTCGGGAATATGCATTGTTCTGGGTGCCACAGACCGACATAATGTGTTCACTAAGTTCAGCTGGGGTCTTTGTATCCAGGGTGACCACTTCGTGTTCGCCACTGTCTCTGACATTATTAACATCTTGAGGAAGCTCAACGATGTCTGAAAGACGAAGTAGACCATCGTGAAGAAATAGTGTTTCCTCCGTGATGGACAACCACTGGGAGAGATCTTGTTGTTCTTGACTGTTACAGCAAGCATTAGTGCCAGCACTTATACCAATACTAATGCTACCATTACCAGAGCTGCTGACCCCGCTGTTAGGTGCACTACTGGTACTGTTATGTTGTGTACTTGTATTATTCATTATCAAGCAAAAAGTAAAAACAGTATCACAGGGATAAGAATAAAGGTAAATAAAAGATGTGAATTATTTAAATACGTCTATTTAGATATATAAACGATAGATTTCGAAAGAGATAGACGAAAAAAATAAAATTATTATTATTATTATTAAAATTTAGTTGTATCATGTGTTGATATAGTTTGCTTATCAAATAATAATGTGTTAACAAAAATGAAAATAGTGACAATTTGCCATTAATTCCTTGCTAGGAACAAGCAACTAGCTTGTGCTGATAAACGTTAAGAAGAGTAATCTTAACATTATGATAACCGGTAAAATGCAATATAACTATTAATTGTTGTCTTTTCGTAATAAGCCAACATCTTCATGTACTTTTTGCAGACCATTTCACGTAGACTATAAAATTCCCCAAATCTCCCAAAACTGGAAAGATCGAGGTGAGAGCTGCTGCTAACCAATGGATTCATCTGTCTTCCATATTTATGACGTCACAACAGTAACAACAATAGTGTTAAAAAACAGTAATAATCCAAACTTTTTCAATATATACAAAAGTTAAACAGCTAACAGCAAAATAATTAAATAACTGAACTTCTCCAAACAAAATTATCCTGAATACGATAATTAGGTCCTTTTCATTTCGTTATACTTGTTTTGACGAGACGTTAGTAACATGGAGTCTTCATGACACTGAAAGTCGTAAATAAGCTTAGATTAACCGGTGTTAACTTGAATATTCCCCTTGTAAAATTGTACCCCCCTACATAAACACTAAACGTAAGGGAATAACTTATCAATGCCTTACTAAATTTTATGTAATAGAAACGCAATAATAATTATGATAATGAGTTACATTTTATTTCAGTGAAAAAAAATCAGAGTATCAAATATAACATACAAAATTAAATCGTTGAATTATAGTTATCAATGAAAATAATTCAAGTGTAATGAATGAATGAATGTAAATAATATTGACATGCCTTAAGCTTTTTACACTCGTCTGCTCCATGGTAATTTTATTAAACATCCGATGTTTTAATACCCTTATTTAAACAAATGTTTTTTGGTTATTTTTAGTAAATTGCTATTTTTAATGCAATGAATACGGTCCCGGAAGTAAAATTAAGGTTAGTTATTACTGGCTTGGGCTTATTAAAATAACTAAACGCTTGAATTAAAAACTTTTAATTTTTTAAACTTTCGGTTTTAGTAACAATGTTATTGTTTACATTAAGTTTTAATTCAGTAGATTACTATTTAATGTATTGTATGAATAAACTCGGATTTTATTTTTATCAAATATTTTTCATGCTCCACACGGCTTAAATTGTATTTATTTATTTTAGCATTTTGTAAAGGACGATTGGCTGCAAATGATGCACTACTAAATTTTTACAGCATTACTTACTGTTTTCTCTACATACAACAGTAAAAATAAAATAAAATGAATTAACAAAAATATTGCCATAAAATACAAATTAGTAAAAATTTAAAGTGATGTCATTGTTGAATGAATATTTAATCTACTTCAAAAAGTTGTAATAAATTGGCCATTATAAGCAAATTTAACGAATTTATTCCGCATATAAACTAAGTTAATTACTCTAAATCTAAAACTTTTTAGAGATTTTTTTTTAAAGTCCTATTAGGACTTTTAAAACTTTGAAGCATCAGATTCTTAATTTTTCTTCTTTTTTTTTTCTCCTTTTTTTTTTTTTTTTAAATCATCATCGCCCTGGACAAAATGAGCTTGATTTTAGTTTCTCTTTTAAAGCTACTATTCAAGTTCATGCAAATGAAAATAGACAGAAAGTGAAAGCAATTTTAGTGGGCGACGAAAATCTACATATCATCATTTTCAATCTTTAAAGATAATAAATGCGTAAAACTTTATAAGTTAGGAAAATTAAATGACAAAAATAATCTAGTAATAGTGAAGGAATAAACATTTTAAGAGTTGTTCGTATATAAAAGCAATGCGCTAAATTATTTCATTTTTTTAAGGAAATGACAGTAATATTCGGCAGAGAATGGTCACGTGGATTTGTTTTCTGCTAAACGGTGCTTCAACAACATGTCCCCCTTGGAACTTTCTATTGACTAAAATGCAAAATAAGGAAAACCGAAATGTAAAAAATTGCAAAAGCATAATGACATGGTCTACAGCGAATAACGTGATTATAATTTGATATCCTTCTTTGCATTCCTGCAATCATCGTACAGGTTGTAGTAGGAAACACGATTTCAGTGTCATTTCTCTTTTAAACAAATTAAATGTTGCTAATTAAAAAATTTTTAAAGTTTTTTTCTGGATTTGTGTCTAGTAGTTCTAGTTATTCATTATTTTCTTTAATTCTTTATGCAGCAATATGAAAATATCTAAATAAAATTAACTGTCTACGAAATGCTAACCAAATCGACTCTTGGAAGCTTGGATAAAGCCTCTACCTCTGAAGAAGCAAGACTGTTTACCACATGACATTCAAAGATGTCATGTTTTGACTTGTGTTACCTTCAAATGATGCTGTACATGTCAGAATCAACTTTTAATTGTATACAATGGGATCTACCATTTCATTGTAATTGTTATTTGTTTGTTTTGATTCATCTTACTACACTTTAAGAAAAATGGTTACTATGACACCAACAAGCATTTCCTTAAAAAAGATACATGAAAGGTCAAGTGGGGTCATTTAGTCTAATCATCTTTTCTGTCCATTCAAAATGCAACAATAGTAATAAAAAAGCAAGTGGCAGATCAAAGAGCATTAAAATGAAATAAACAGGTTTTTAACTTTAACAAGCAAATGTGCTTATGTATACAAAAATACATCAAATAAATTTGTATGAAAAAATATGCTGAGTGTAATGTGTGGATTAATGTTTATTGTTACATATATTTTACAGCCCTGTTGGTTGGGGCTTTTGAATACACTGACTGCAATTCTGCAGAGGTGTAATACTCCCTTCTAGAGTCTGACGATATAAGTGATATGGTAGAGTCAACAGCCTTGATGGCAGCATTTGAAGGCAGCAATAATATAGCCATCAAGTCACCAGATCTAATCCATGCAGCAGGTTATAGTGATCTACAATAGAAAGTTGATTAGTGTGATACAGCAAGGCTTCTCAAAGACACGTAATCTTACTGAGCCTGAGGTTGCGTGAATATTGGGAGGTAAAGCACCATCTCAGCACTGACAATGGCCTGGTATTGTTTGATCGAAGGATTGTTATCCCCAGAACTAAACTCATGATGCTTAAGGATGGAACCCTGGTGGCTGAGTAGCCCATGACATGCAACACTCCACTTTGGCCTTTACTTAGGCTTGGAGGCAGTCGGAGAGGCCCCCTCTGATCAATCGGCTGGTCACATCAAGCCCTAGCACCTATATGATTGTCCCAACCCTACTGCCCTTATGGCAATCCCTAACCCTTTTTATCATATATGTGCTAGAAGGTGGTGGCTGAGGATCTTATTGTCCTGGGTATGACGTTAAACTCTCTGATGGTGAAGTTCCAGTTCTGGAGCTCTGGGGAATGTGGAATACCCCTTCATCACCATTACTTCCAGGTCAACTCTGACCCAGAGTTCTGGTACCTGTTAGAGTCTGATCTATGGGTTAAATAGAAAAAAATGAGTTTAAAAAAATGTTTTTAAAAAGATTTGAGTTAGAAAAAAATTAAGTTTGAAAAAAATGTTGAACCCCCATAAAGAATGAATAAAACATAACCCAATAAGGGTTGACATGCCGTAAAATCAAACCAACCAACCAATCAACAGATATTTTAATTTATTTGAGAATTCATGTTTTAGATATTCAGTAATTCAGATAAATACTAAAAGAACTTGTCTGATATTCAAAGACTGAGTGTATGTTGGGGGGGGGGTATTATATATCCAAAAGATATCAACAATTGACTTTGCTAGGATAACTTTCGGAAACATTTTTTCGGAAACATTTTTTCACGCTCAGAGTTGCGGAGACATGGAATAAACTCCCCACGTCTGTTATAGGCTGCCGAAGCACTGAGTCTTTCAAAGCCTCCATGCTTCCTGTAGTCCGCCGACACTATACCTGATGCCACTCTCCACATACATATGCACACACGCGCACACATACATGCATATTACTACTGTAAACTGTTCATGTTCCTGACACTAATACATTATTCTGTGTACTTGACATGAGACTTTGATGAGTTGTGGCGCACCTGAGCACTGTACACAATAAATTTCATTATTATTTATAATCTGTTATTCAATGGTGCTATCCTTCCTAAAGTATATATATATATATATATATATATATATATATATATATATATATATATATATATATGTGTGTGTGTGTGTATGTGTGTGTCTGTGTGTGTGTTATAGATATATAGTTGGACCCCAAGATATTTCAAGTTTTATCAATGATTTTAGCAATTCCCAGAAGCTTTCATTGAGAAAGTCTTTAGTGTTTTTTGATTAGTTAAAAAAGTTTAGTCCTTAGTCACATGACCTGCCCCTCAATATATCCAAATGTGAGAAAAATGTATAAGCCAGTTTCTGTTCTTGCTTTAGCTATGATGCAAGGAGTTTAGTTTAGAGTTATTTCTCTTTTATTTTCTTTACTGAAAAGGGCTATTGAAATTTAATTGTAGAATTGTGTTACCATGTTGTTTTCCATAGCAAGGAGAATGTCATTGTTGTGAAAAACTTAAATGTTCCAATAATATCTCCCTTGCATATGTTTTACTGTTTCCTACTATGACATCATAGCAGTAGGAGACAGTGCAGATGATGGCAGAAAAAGAAAAAAAAAGAAAGTTATTAGACAAAATACATCTTGTATTTTGTCAAGTTTTGTTCCTATACTAACCCTGAATTTGGCCTATAGGCTACAGTCCCAGGCATCAAAAGAGGCTTAGATTTCGATTTATGTAGCCGAACCACCTATCAAAATAATTCTAACGTAATTATTAATAAAAAATCAAAAAAGACTAATAACCAATGTTCGCAAATAGGACCATTCATTAAAATTATGCAAAAAGTACCATTTAAACGGGCTAATTTGTTGTAAAATACATATAAAAACTAAGTAGCTCCGAAATGAGAATTAGCCAATGAGAATCGTGTATTCGATATATAAACAAAGTAAAAAAATGGCCACCTCGAGTGAAGAAGAAGCAACAGTGCTTAGCGAGAAAAAATGTTTTATGCGCATTTTACCTTCAAAAAAGTATAAAATTGCATCATTTTCTTTCGCGTAGTGAACTGGCTTTTTAGAACAAATAAAAAATAATAGTATTTCGCATACATGTTACAAGTCACACTTCTAAAAAACGTAAATATTTATTGTTTAAACAATCTAGTGCTTCGATCGCGTAGACGAACTCAACACTATGAAATTGTGTTTTTCAATTTTTTTATATTACATATAAACAATAAGCATTTACATTTTTAATATGTGTGATTTGTTGTCACATGTATACAAAATACTATTCATTTTTTTTTCCTGATTTTCTAAAAAGCCAGTTCTTTTTTAATTGAAAATTATATTTTGAAATTTTTCCTGAAGAAAAAAAAAATTGTTTGCTTTAGTAAAGGGATTTTTTGGGGGTTTTTTGTTTTGAGGGTTGCTCTACAATTACTTTTTTTTTTCATAAACACAGATAACATTAGCTGATGGTTACATTCCAGATAAAATCTGTAATCTCATTGGCTAATTTGAATTCGGAGCTATTTCCGTTTTATACGTATTTTACTCACTTAAAACTTATTTAATTAATTCTCCATACAAGAAACCTATGCGCAAAAAAAAATTGGAATTTTGGGGTGAGTTTATTTTACTAATAAAGGACAATTTATCTAGCCACTTTTTACATCCGACAAAACTGAACGATAATCGGCTTGGGACTGTGGCCTACTAGGCAAAAACTACTACAAAGCACTCCCACACCCCTCTAGCAAGGGCATTGGAAAAGAGGGAAGGGAACAGGCGAGAGATTACCTTTCTCATTGATCCAAACGTGGCAAGGAGAAAGAGAAAAAGATGGAAAAGAAAAAGGGAAGAAGACACAACCTCACCTCCAGGTGCAATACACATGTGACCGAAAAAAAAAAGCAACAGGATGTGGGAGAGAAAAAAGTAAAATCTTTCTCTTTTTGTGTTGGTGTTTGGTGAAGGCAAATGAGAGTCTGTCCACTCGAACTTTGTCATTGGAAAGGGGTAGGAGGCTCTGAAAATCCACAGCACCAGAGACTCATGATGAGAAAGTCTAGCTGGGATATTTTCCCCAAACGGAGAAAAAAAGAAAATTGGAAAAAAGAAACAGATATATCTCAAGAGAAGGGAAAGAAAGCAGAATATCCATTATCCAGAAACCGATGTATGAACAAGAAGATAAAAGAAAAGTTGATGAGAGATTTAAAGAAAGCAACATCTCACCCTTAATGAACCCCTTCACAAAGTGAAGTTATCTACGCTTCAATCAACAGGTTGAATAGAATTATTATTATTATTATTATTATTATTATTATTATTATTATTTATAATTAATATTTATATATTAACATATTCATATATTAAAATATTTATATATTAAAATATATTTATATATTAATATTTATATTATATTGTTATATATTTATATATATTTGTTATATTATTATTATTATTATTATTATTATTATTGTATACAACCGAAACCAACAAAGAGCAAGCCTCAAACCATTTTACTCCATATTCCATCCGGAGAAAAGAATTCATCAAATTCTTAGAACTTTCGTGAAAGCTAAGTAATATTTTCATTCCATCCACCCATTTTTTTAAAAGACTTTATAGGAAACCCCTAAGGGCCGGGCTAGCTCAGTCGATAGAGTGTTCAGCTAGAAACCACAACGTTCCTGGTTCGATGCTGGTCCTCGCCAACTCAGCGTATGAGTAGCACAGGGATCTGTGCGGTAAAGTAAGGAGCTGATGGTAGGTGTGGCACTCCACCTCAGACGCAAAAACAATCTCCTTGGTCTAGCGCTAGTGAAAAGGGGATAGACTCCCTTGCTGATTGGCTAATACCGACTTTAGGCCACCCCGATGACTTTACTTACTTACTTATAGGAAACAAATTATCAAACATATATATTTCACATATATGTGTCGGGGCCAAAACAGCCTTGACCCCTTTCTCTGAACGAACGCACGTAATCAGAGCACGCGTGTGCATTTTCGCACGTAAGCAAACCCCTTTCCATTTCGGACCAGATATATCCAGTTTTGCCCAGCCTTAACCCTTTAAGCTCCACCCACTTTAACGTGTATTGGGTCACGTAGCCAAAACTATGTCATCATCATTTCTAACGAACTTTTCCCTGACGTCATTCGATATTTCCGGCAAATTTCGGGTATTTAAGAAAGTCGTTTGCGATGACGAGGACAGTTCCAGCCAGCCACCGACAGTTAACGATCCTGATTCCTATTCTGAACAAATGGCCTTTCCTGATTCCTGACCGCCCTGCCTCTCTACGCTGCTGGAACGACCTGCCTTTCTGTGACGCTAGACGACGCTGTGATGACACAAACATTTCCAGTCCAGCAATATCAGCCTTTTTCAAGGCTAAACAAACCCAGCTCTTTTCAGAGCTAACCAGTCGGCCCTTTTCACCTCAGTCTTTCCTTAACCACGAATGCGATCCTAGGGCTAAATCCCTAGAAGATCTGGATCTTACGACCAGATAGGCGTCCCTCGCCGACAGTACGCTAGGTCCTAGCTTGGTAGATCCGACTCGATCTTCCGCCGAGCAAACACCTAGCTACTCGAGGCATTTGCGCACACGTACCAGCCTGGTCTGAAATCCCGCATAACCGCGGCCAATCAGACCCAAGCAACGCACGTGCTAAGCGAACGGTCCGTCGCTGTTACGTTTCACGCTCGTACCCAAACAGTCCTCGACGGGACTACGACCGGAGCTCGCAGCCGATACAACCGCAAGCCGAGACCGTTACCGACCGACCACGACGTCAACCGAAACCCGTAGACGCACTGTATCCCGATTCCGGATTCCAGTTGCCTATCCGACAACGGACGACCTATCCACCCAGATTAACGAAAGACTGACCGAACGTTGAGCGACCAACCTCGAGCGACGAAAACTCAACTTGCCGATTTACCTTTGTCAATTCTCGTGAATAAATTGACCACCTGGTTACTTCCTGCCATCTAAATCCTCTGCCTTTGTCTCTTTCATTGCCTCCAGTCGTTTCACTTATTCAAAAGTCTGTGGGGTCGACATCCTTATCGGCCCCGCAACATATGCACACACCACAAAAAATTTTTTCATTTTGCCTTAAAAATAAAATTATAGTTTACATTTAATCTACATGTTGTAGAATAATCATACTAAGTTCCAATTAGTGTCGAATTGGTAAGACAAGGCAACAAGTAGCCGTAACTCAATACGGATCTAATCTTGTTGCAATCTTACTGCAGAATGCCAGAGTATTTATGAAGCCTCATAACATCATAGAAACCAAGCAGCCAATCAGGACTCAAGGAATGGAATTTTTGTTCTTTCACTGGTTTGTTAATATGTTTCTTGTGTATATTGTATGTTTCCTCATTTAGACCTTGCAAACTCCATTCAACCATTTTGAGTGGAGAAACGAGCCAGAACCTGGAAATTTTATTTTTTCTTTACTTTAGTCCGACCTAATGAAATATTTGAGAATTTTTATTGCAGTTTCTATATAGAACGATATTTTGTTGAATTCAGATGAAACACTACAAATGGGGTTTAACTTATTTCAGGTGAAATGTGGAGTAGGTACATGTGTGTTTTCATATATATATATATATATATATATAAAAACAATTGGGTGTTAAATTATCCAGGCTATATCACCCACCCACTTCAATTTTCCTGAAATTTTGTCCAGGTGTGGATTATGTTAAAGTTAGACAATCACCAAAATTTGAGCTTCCAATTCCAAAACATTGGAGGAGTTATGTGGATTTTTAGCTCCAAATTTTTTTTTTTTGGGGGGGGGGGCGAAAAATGGCGAATTTTTGTAATCTATATTTGTCTGTAAAATGAGTTCTAGAGCTTCCCTACTCCTAAAAATTGGTTTATAAAAACATTTTAACCCAAGGAATGCAAAAATGCTATCAAAAAAGTCTTAAAGTCAACCAATTTTAAGTTATTTTCATAAAAATTGAAGGGGTGGGTGACAATTCTATTTTTTCTGGATAATTTGACATGGAATTACCCAATTGTTAAATAAAAGAAGCAACACAATGTTGAGTTTTGCTATAGACCATTTATTTCTTTTGGTTAGGTTAAAGGGAATACAAAATTCCTAAAGTCTTTCTTGTGAGTCCAGAAACCCTTTTGTTATTAGGGTTATTTCCTAAAAGTGTAATATAAATAAAGGGAACCACTCTTGACTGATAAATTATTTATTTATTTTCCCATTAAACTAACCCTAAACCCTGATCCTAACCCTAACCCTAACCCTAAACCCTAGCCCTAACCCCATCTTATTTTTTCCTAGTAGATCAATAAATAAATAAATAATTTATCAGTCAAGAGTGGTTCCCCTTTGTTTATGTTAGACTTATAGGAAATAACCGTTGTTAGTCTTATGAGCAAGAAGTAAGTTTGGATAATATCCATAAAAATGTATTTATTGGTTGAGCTCAAGTCAGCCTGGCGCTGAGTTGAGAAGAGAATCAAATATCAAAAGTTTCTCTACTTACTTTGATGACATCTTCTTTTCTTTTCTTTTTTTTTGAGCTCTTGAAAGCATGATCATCTGCTAACCAGTTCTTTTATTTTTTTGTATAATGGGAAAAATATATTTATTCTATTTTAATTCTTTACTATTATTTTATTTATTAATTTTATTTATCTTATTCTACCACACTGCATGAATGTATTTTCAATCTTGCTAGTCTTTCTTCATATGAATAGTCAGACAGTCTTGGCAATAGCTTTATTGTCTTCTGTAAAATTCTTTCTACTAGATCTTTGCCCTTTTTGTATCATGATGATTACACTGTCTTGAAATTGATAAATTCAATCAAATACCTAAATGTTTTTGCAGTGTGGACAGAGCTATAAATAGTTCCCCTGGATCAACCAATGGCATGAGAGACTTCAAGTCATGTGACCTATGTGTTCCTCTACAGTTGGGATATTTTCATTGTAACATAACAGTCGAATGCCCAAACACTAAAGACATTTCAACAGTTTGTTTTCCCTAAGCAAATAAGCATAACTAACAAATACTTGGACTCTGACCTGAAATCTTTACAAAAAAAAATCCTACTATAAAGGAAAAAGTAAATAAAGAGAAAACATTGTAAATATATCAAGAGTTCGCTATTTTTACTTGGAGATGAAAAGAAGATTACATCTTCACAGTCTCAGAAGACCATGGATTTCTTGGACCCTGAAGTTATATTCTAGCACAGCACCTTCGGTAACTATGAAGGCCAATGTTTGAAAAACAGTTTTGACCACAGATGAAGGTCGAACCTGAAGATATTGATGGTCTGTCATTGCTCTATTGCTTTCTCTTGGACCTCTTTGCTTCATGGTGTTGCGCCAGGGTGACTTTAGACATGAATAGCCCATTATGGAGAGCCTGCTGCCGCCGAGGCGGTCCTGAGTCAAATTTTCCCAGCAGACAGTGTTGATGTTAAAGGACTTGAGATCATACTTGCAGGCATCCTTAAATCATGGCTGGGGGTGACCAATCTGTCTCCTACCAGATGAAAGTTCTGCATAGAGGACGTCCTTTGGATGTTCTAAAAAGTAAAAGAGCAGATATAATATGACAGCATCCAAAATGTTTGTTTTATTAACCTGAAATTTGAGTTTCCTATTGACATGTAATCAATTTGAGGTTATTTCCTATAAGTCTAACAGGATCAAAGGGAAACCACTCTTGACTGATAAATTAATTATTTATTTTCCCATTAAACTGACCCTAAACCCTAACCCTAACCCTTAACCCTAACCCTAAAACCTAACCCCATCTTCTTTTTTCCTAGTAGATCAATAAATAAATAAATAATTTATCAGTCAAGAGTGGTTCCCCTTTGATCATGTTAGACTTATAAGAATTAACCCAATTTGAAGTATGTTTTATGAAACTAAAAATTTTGGCAATTAAATAAAATAGGTTTGAGCTTTGTTTATTTTTCATGGATTAAAGACAATGGTGAGTCCATATTTTTTGCCAGTGATTGTTTACAAGAAGGGGTCAATAAGTTTGTAGCTTGATACATCTATTACTAATGGAGATTGTCTGTGATATATAATGAGATATCTCTAAAAGCGTATGGTTTGCAAAGAAGAAGTAATGGATGAGAAGGTTTTGGATTAAATTGTTTATTTTAGAATAAACAAAAACTGGAATCGTTAGTATTGTCGTCGGCAGTAATAGTAGTAATTCCTTTTCACTGCTTGGTGAAATGAGGGTAGGCGTAGGGTTAAAAAGTCAGTTCTGGCTCTGCAGAACGCAAGGTGTGGTGTGGGTGTGGGTATAGCGGCTCTTTGATCCTGTCTGTCGGGTGATGTTCCTTGCGTGGAAGCCCTCGGTCAACTGACTTAGCTTTAAGCCAGCTGTTATTTATAGCAAGGCACAGGATCCAAATACTTTTGAAGTGTTTTGGGGGGAAGTTTTTTTATTGGTTGAAAAACATTAAATAGAGTATATTTTTAATTGTTTATATTTAATGTTTTTCGACCGGAAGTTATTTTGGAGCGTATATCCATGTTAATTTGGTCACTTTGTTTTAGGGTACCGTTGGGTTAACTTCCGCTTAGCGTCTGCGACTTGTGTTTTGTTTTGTTTTTAATTTGTTTTGTTGGCGAGTGGATGTATTGTGAAGTAAGGATTGTGAATCATAAGAGATATCTATTTCTGTTATAACATCTGTATTTCTGTCTGTAACAAAAACTACGTCATAGCTCTACGTCACAGCTTACATCACAATATTCTTATGCTATATACACACAAAATTTGAGTAAGCAATTTTAAAAATTGTTTTTTACTCTCATCCTTTTTTTTTTTTTTTACAGTAACAAGAAGCTAACTAAAAACTTTACAAATAAATAAATACTTATGATTTTGTGGAAAATTGATGTGGAAAATATTAAAAATAACTGTTTGATTATTACATGCACGCAACATTCTATTTGAGAGGGACGGGGCTCAGTTTTCATTTCAAATTGTTTTTTTTGTTTTTTGTTTTTTTTTTACTCCTTTAATAAATATGAGGATTTGTCTTACTTATGATACAAACCCTCTGACATTGAATTTTTAACTCCCACCCTCTCAGGCAATGTCTTTCAAAAATTAATTTTTACAATGCTCGGAGGGTGTTTTCTGTTGCTAGTATTTATTATGAGCTGAATTATGATCTAAAACTTTCAATGTAAAATGTTCAATTTGTGTGATTGATATTCACCTCTGAATTAAGTACATTGAAAAGAAAGAAAGATCATATTTAAAAATAAATACTTTTTGTGTAAAGTAAATTTTCCTCCAATTACCAAGCAATATTGATGTACCTACATAGCAGGTGTTTTTCCAGGTGAGATGATTCTAGAAATACCCTATCACTGCTGTTATGAAAACTTATGCTGTAACTGCTGGTTGAATTGTTATGTCCAAGTTGAAGGACTTAGCACTATTCAGTAATAAAAATAATAGCTGCCAACATTCTCATGGCTGAGCAGTCCATGACACGCAACACTCCACTTTGGCCCTTAGGCTAGATGGGCGGTCAGAGAAGCCGTCTCCAATCAACCGGCTGGTCACAGCAAACCCTAGCAACTATATAATTGTCCCAACCCTATTGCCTTTATGGCAAGCCCCAATCCTTTTTATCATATATGTGTTAGAGGGCTGAGGGGTTTTAATATCCTGAGTATCCTCTATCTGATGGCAAAGTTCCAATTCTGCAGCTTTGGGGAATATGGAGTACCCCTTCATCACCATTGCTCTTAGGTTTACTCTGACCCGGAGTGGTAGTACCTGTTAGGGTCCCATCTATGGGTTAAATAGAAAAAAATTAATTTTAAAAAATGTGTTTGAAAAAAAAAATTGAGTTTTTAAAAAACTGAATACCTGTCAAGAAGGAATAAAACAAAATGTCTTCAGCATAAAATAACCCAATAGAGGATGACATGCCGTAAAATCCAACCAACCAACCAACCAACCAACTGTTCAGTAAACTAGGTTGTCAAGATCTTACTGTAATCTGTATCTTTTAGCATCTGAATCCACAGTGATAAATCATTGTGTTATCTGTGCCTATCTCCCAAAGTGAGTTGACTAGCTTTGGCATATCATTCATGAACATGATAAATAAAACAGGACCCAACACACTCCCTTAGGTTACAGGCACCTATCTGGAGGGAGTAACAACCATTTATATAAACTAGCAGGATCTGTGGATATACCACAGTATGATAATATAATAGTTTGATATGTTTCATCAGCATCATGTCGCGCATACAGCACGGGTATCCATGACAATCTTTCGCCAACCTTCCCTATCATTCATTGCACCTGGGAGCTCCTCTGCATAGCAGCCAGCATCCTCACATAGCTGGTCAATGTAGGTCCTTGCTGGGCGCCCCACACTTGCATGTCTATGTGTTGGCTTCCACAGGAGAACGTCGCTTATGAGTTCATCCATGCTTTTCCAGCAGTGTTTTGCATGTCTTGTCCGTCTCACTCGGATAGTTTGTGAGATGGGGGGCAGGTGACCGTACAGCTGTTTCCTTGTGGGGTGCTGCTTCCATGACTTATTCAAGACTGCATGCAGCATTCTTGTGCAGCTCCCATCTATCTTATTCTCAAGATGCTTTGTTAGGGTCCAGGTGGTGCAGCAATATAGCAGCACCAGTATTCACCTGTACTGTAAGTTGAATCTGCTTCTGAGAATCCAGACTTGGTAGATGCTTTAAATAGCAGGTTGGGCTATTCTACTATGCAGCATAGCCAAGTCTTTTTCCAGGATTCTGATTGGCTGGTGGTTCTACTGTGGATATTTTTATTCATACATACTAAACACTTGACTCTTCTGTCAGTTGCTACAGAGTGTATTCGGTTACGCTCTGTCTTTTTTGTCTGGTGACTGGATGCTAGTCACAACCTTCCTGTGAAGGTGAGTATGATGTTTATTCTACAAGTACCAGTAGAACATTGATGTGACTAATTCCATTTCCTACAACAATAACCGTTATGTTAAGTGTGCCTGCAGTTGGTCAGTGTAGCTGGCACATTTAAGCAGGCTTCTCAAATGCAAAGGGAATGTGATTTGAAATATTAATGAGGAAAGCTTATCTCTTTATTATTTTTAATCTGTGCTGTTCTTTACTGTCATAGGCTGATGAGCTGAATGAGTTGCAATAAAAAAAGGGATCTCTTCGCAGAAATGCATCCCGGTCTCCTGCCTTAAAAAATGCTAAGTGGTGACAGCTCAAAAAATAACCTAAGCTTAAACAGACACAGACAGCTTTGCTAATATTTTGCAACACATTTCACAATTGTACAATGTAAATTAAAAATTGATTTTTTGTAGCACCTAAATTTATGTTGTACAATTGCAATGCCATAAAATAAAAGATATTTTTTTTAATTAAAAATGACGTGACATTTTTTTTATTAGAATAAAAAAGAATATCTAAATATTCAGATTTTTTATTTATGTTTGTTTAATGTCTTGATTGATTTTGTGACATTTTTTTTTAGTTAAAATAAAAAAAATCTAAATATTTTGATTTTTTATTTGTAATTGATTGTTGGAAATAAATATATTAAAATAAAATAAAAATACCAAAAAAATATTTCAATATTTTCATTTTATTTTAATATCTTTATTTGAATTTTTTTTTTTTTTTCGACAATCAATTACAAATAAAAAAAATTAAAATATTTTTTTCGGTATTCTTATTCTATTTTAATATATTCATTTCCAATTTCTGTTTAAGCGCTGGTTGTTTTTTTAGCTGTTACTGCTTTACTCAAAATTAATGAAATTAATTTAAAAAAAAAAAAATTTTCATAAAGAAAAATTGTGATGTAGGAAAAAAAACAAAAACTGATTCAGGTAATCAATTTCCCAACTGCAAAAGTCTGCTAATAAAGTCTTTCCACTTGCATATTACAGTAGTCTTCAACCACATTCCATAAGCATCTTGCCTGTGAATAATTGGAATGGTCTCTCTCAACCTTTGCTGTGTACTGCATCAATGAAGCAGGCAGTCATCCTTTATCCTGGTGCCTGAATTCGCAGCTTCCATCATCCTGGTTCTTCACGCCATGATTAAGACCTACCACCAGCCACACAAAAGTTCAACACCAAGCCTACATCCAGGACATCTCGCAAATAGCAGTCAGACACACCAGGCAACGCTGATGCTTCAAATAAGGTGAATGTCTATCATGTTTGGTTAGTTGGTTGTTTGATTTTGATTTTTTTTTAAACCATTAATAGCTTAAAAGTATATAAAGAAAAAATACCTAAGTCTTCTTCCCGCCTCAAATTATGTTTCTATGTATTAATTGACCCTGTGAAATATTCAAAATTAAAGCAGGCATATATAAATTTTATTTCTGTCCAACAAATGAAGAATTATTGCCTAGTTTACACACTTGTAAGACTGCATAATAGGAAACTGGAAAAGGGGAAAAAAAGCATGAATTCAAAGTAGGCAAACTTTAACATTCCTAGCATGTTTTATTGTGTTTTATTTTGTTTTATTTCAAAGGGTGGATAAGCTCCAAGGAAGTCAATGACCAACCACACCAATAGTAGTAGGATTGGGGTACTTACTACTCACATAAATCCCCAAATACGGTAGATGGGGCTCTATAGCCTTGGATAGCAATCCATCTAGACAAGGAAAGGTCTGTTATAAAACCATTCCAAGGAAAGGCTATAGGGAGTAAACACGAAAATCAAATCCAGAGCTGGGGTTCCTAAGGTGGTATGATGCTGAACTTTAGCGCTATCCAGCAACTCTTGCGACATTATTGTTGCCAAAACTGCATTGTTTTTTTTTCTTTCCTTTGGGCCACAATGGCAGTGTGATGAGGGGTGACCTGCTGCTTGGACGACAGCTCATTCTCCATATCAGCCCGCCCAGGCTATGTGGTTCCACGTTTATTTGGATAAAATGCAATCGCATTTAGTAGATGAATGGATGCCAACATATTTTATTTTATTTTGTTGTAAAGTATTATTAGTTCAAAAATATAGTGTATAAATTGTTTGTTTGTTTGTTTTTATGGCATTTAAACTTCCATGGCTCATTTAATGCTGACTAAGTTTTGAAATAAATTCATTCTTGATGGGTACTCAACTTTTTTATAAAACCATATTTTCTATTTAACCCATAGATGGGACCCTAACAGGTACTACCAGAGTGGACTTGGGAGTAATGGTGATGAAGGGCTGCTCCACATTCCCCAGACCTCCAGAACTGGAACCTCACCATCAGATAGAGTTTAACATTTTTTGTGAAGACATGAAGACCCTCAGCCTCCACCTTCTAGCACATATATGATAAAAAGGGTTGGAACTTCACCATCAAATAGAGTTTGATCCAACCAACCAACCAACCAACATCTTTCAGATGGGATGAGAAATGATCCTGGCATCTTGGCCATTCTGTTCTTCATGCCTTTTTCTTTTATACTAGGCTCTGTTGCTATGGAAACTCTGTTGCTATGGAAACTCTGTTGTTTTGCCTTCTGGTGATTATTTGTAGAAATGTTTCAGAAGTCTAAGGGAGGTAATCACACTTAGGTTTTTGGAAGAAATTAAATTGAGGCAAATGAATACATATAGGCTACAGTCCCAAGCCGATTATCGTTCAGTTGTGTCGGATGTAAAAAGTGGCCGAATAAATTGTCCTTTATTATTAAAATGATATCACCCCAAAATTCCAATTTTTTTTCGCGCATAAGTTTATTGCCGCAAGAATTAATAAAATAAGTTTTAAGTGATTAAAATACGTATAGAACGAAAATAGCTCCGAATTCAATTAGCCAATGAGATTACAGATTTTATCTGGAATGTAAACATCAGCTGATGTTCTGTGTTTATGAAATAAAAAAATGACCCTCAAAACACCCCCCAAAAAATTCCTAATAATATGCTTTAGTAACTAAAGCAAACAATAATAATGCTTTAGTAACTAAAGTAAACAATTTTTTTTCTTCAGGAAAAATTTCAAAATATAATTTTCAATTAAAGAACTGGCTTTTTAGAAATTTTTTATTTATTTTTTAATGAACCTAAAAAGCGTATGACTTTAGCCCCCCTACAGAAAATAATTTACCAAAAATCAGGGAATTATCGGATTTTAATGAAACTTTCAGTGTTTATTTATCAATGAACGATGTTTATAATGCATTATTTATTTTATTTCAAAACTTTCTCATTTTTTTCAGGTCACTTAATTTTGACCCCACCTTATGTTGGGGGCGTAAATTGTTTTGGTCATTTTCGATACTAATTATAGTATAAATAAAGAGATAAAAGACTGAACTTATGAATAGAAACAACAAAAATTTACGCGATATGCGAAATACTATTATTTTTTTATTTTTTCTAAAAAGCAAATTCGCTTATTACTCATTTTATTTACGTGACTTGTTGTCACATGATGCGAAATACTATTATTTTTTTATTTTTTCTAAAAAGCAAATTCGCTTATTACTCATTTTATTTACGTGATTTGTTGTCACATGATGAGTCCACGTTTTCTTAGAAAATTTTATGCTTTTTGGAAGGTAAAATGCACATAAAACATTTTTTGTCGCTAACAACTGTTGCTTCTTCTTCGCTGGAGGTGGCCATTTTTACTTATTCGTATTTCGAACACATGATTCTCATTCGCTTATTCCGTTTTTGGAGCTACTCCATTTTGCTTCATATTTTTTTACAAAGTAGTCCATTTAAATTTTACTTTTCGCATAATATCAAGATATGCCACCGATTGCGAAAACTTTTTATTCGCCTTTTTTGATTTTTAATCAATAATTACGCTAAAATTATTACCGCTAGTTGTTGAGCATCGTAACTCGAAAACTAAGCCCTTTTTGACGCCTGGGACTGTAGCCTAATAGGGGAGATGCTGAAATGTATGAGATTATGGGGTAAGGTAGTTGGTTGGTTTATGTAGATTTGGAATTTTGGTCGTTTTTGGTATGTGATCACAGGTTGTTTCTTTTAAACCCCATTATATTTGGTTCTTCCTTCTTATGGGTTGTCAGGCTGAAAAGGAATTAAAGTGTTGGGTCAGTAAAATGGTTATTCCTGTATATAGAGTGAATGAGGGAGAGGCTCTGTGATTGGATTTACCAATCACGTGATAGCCCAGAGTTTTGGCGCAATATCCAAAAAGTAGTCAGACAGAATACACCCGCGGTACCACGAGGCAACGAATTCAGGGGCTCCAGGAAACCACCCTAATAACTCTTCTCCAACACGCCGGTAAGTCCCTTAAACTCAACTTTATATACAGGAAGGACTTTATATTGTTGTTTGTGTTTTATGCCTAGCAAATAAATTGTTTGAATTAAAGGATATATTAATTCCTTTCTTGTTGTTGTTAGTCTTAGAATTGAATGTTATACTAACACAATAAAAGAAAGGGAAAGGAAGAGACAAAGACAAAAGGCATTTTATAGGTTCATAGCTATTTCATGGAGAGGAAATTTCTTCCTGTGCCAGTCATTCCCAACTCTGGTCTTGACGACCAGAGTTGGAATGGCCAAGGCCAAGGGATTTCTTTCAAGATGGAAAAAGGCTTACTTGACAAGTGTGGTAAATGTAGCCATGTGGTTTTAACATTCTGTTAAGTATCTGGCCACCATCCTTGGCCAGTTGAAAAGAACTTAAAGTAAATATGTAAGTAAGTCCTGAGTTATAGAATCCTTTGGCAAGTGAATAAGTCCTGTGATACAATACTACGTTCCGTCGTCCAAGAAGATCCAAGTAGTAATGATAGTATGACCAGAAAAGTCAACATAAATAATAATATCAGCAGCAGAATACTGCCAGTGGTTGGTCAATTGGTTGGTCACATGTTTATCGGTGAGTCTATAAGTAGAAGTGGTCATTCACCACACGCCTTATATACCAAAAACTCCAACATTTCCTGCCAGAGTCAGAGATCATGTCTCTTTTTGTTCCAGAGACAAAAAGAGGTTGAAAATGGGTTTCTGAACTGTCATGTGACATCCTATTGTTAACACGAGAAGAATGCTGGAGAGTACAACAGTCAAAACATTGTGACCAAGATTAGGAGATTAGTCTGAGTATTTTAGTGAGTAATTGTTTATGTTAAAGAGTAATTAAAAACCTCTTCACAAAAAGAGATGAAATATAAAAACAGTAAATGAAATAAAAACATTTATTTACAGGACCAGTGCTAGGGTTTCCTGCTCCCTCCCTCCAATCTATGATATGACTCCACACCCACCTACCCCGGATCTATGATATTCCACAACATGTCAATTTTCATAAAGTAGCAATCATATAAAATATATGAAACTTGTCAGAGTAACCTATTGTCAGTATCAGCTGGACAGCGAGGGAGTCTATCCTCTTTTCACTAGGGATATTGTTTTTACATCTGAGGTAAAGCGCCACACCTAACATCAGCTCCCCACTTTACCAGACTGGTGCAAGTTGTGTTATTCATGCACAATATTGAATCTGGAGCCTTGTGGTTCCTAGGCAGATGGTCTACTGACTGAGCTAAACCAAGTAGACAGAGAAAAAAAAAAGAAACAATATTGGACCATATGACCTTTAGGCACCCCTTTTTGATCTCGATTAAGAAAGGACGTGTTTTTTCATTTACACCGTCAATATCCAGTTTTTTTAACAGACGATTTTTAGATTTTTTTTTTAATTATAAAACTAACCCCTAACCCTAATCCCTAACCCTAACCCCTAACAAACAACCGGATATTGACGGTGTAAATGAAAAACATGTCCTTTCTTAATTGAGATCAAAAAGGGGTGCCTACAGGTAATATGGTCCACAATATTTAAAAAAGAAAAAGCTAGATGACAGCTACACAATGATACTGCATGCTGTCTTGAACAAATCTTAGAAGTAGCATCCCATAAAATGTAGCTGTACAGCGACTTGTCCTCATCACACAAACCATCCAAGTAAGACATGCAGGATACTGCTGGAGAAGCAAGGATGAACTCATAAGTGATGTTCTCCTGTAGACACCTTCACACAGACACACCAGTGTAGGCTGACCAGCCAAGACCTACATCAATCAGCTCTGTGCAGATTCTGGATGTGGCGTGTTGGACCTCCCAGGGGTAATGAGTGATAGGGACTGTTGAAGAGAGAGAGAGTCATGGATATATGGTGGTGATGGAGTAGATGGGAGTTATATATATTTGGGTAATTTACTCATCACGCCATAAGGTCACATGTATTAAGGCAAAAAAAAGAAAGAACTGATCAATTTAATAAAATAAAATGTGTATTGAAACAAAGATTACAATAATCAAGAATACTGATCAATGTCCTGCAGAAAGTATTGTTAGCAGTTATTCTTAAGCAATAGAAATATAAGGTGATAGATTAGTATTAGTTCACACATTGCTTTCTATTGTGGTTGTAGTCTACTATATTGTTTCTAATGCAGATGGTAGACTTCAAATACACAGGTATACCACATTCTTCAAAAGTACCCAATTTGTTATCTATATATTAATACTCTTGTTCCTTAATCTTCCAACAGTTATCATCTAATTAAAATGAGACCATCCAAGATGAAATTCAAAAATGTAAATCCTGAATATCTGGTATTGCTTATCTGCTGAATGCTTATTTCTTATGAGTGTCATCACCTCAGTTAAATAATGGACCATTCCGTTTTTGTTATAAAGAAAGAAAGGGAAGAAAAAGGACAGACTACACAGAAAAAAGAAAGAAAGAGAGTAGGGGAAAGATAAAGAGAGGGGGTGAGTGCACGGAAGCGATAATGCTGTTTCAATCAAACATAATGAAAAGATGAAAAGTAGGAAAGAAAGAAAAAAAATGAGTGTGAGAGAGTTAAATGAAGATTATTATACTTTTTAGATATTGAACTATTCTGCAATAACTCTTAAGTAAACATATAAAACTTTATAATAATTAGATTATCATACTGTGGTATATCCACAGGTCCTGTTAGTTATTATTATTATTATTATTATTATTATTATCTCTCTCTCTCTCTCTCTCTCTCTCTCTCTCTCTTTATTTATTTATTTGTATTTTTAGCAAAGAAAGTCTTTTTCCAAAGTTTTTAGTATTTCTCAAATAAAGGCTTGCGAAATTGCAATTGTAAAAAACTCATTTCATTTATAAAACTCTAAATATAAATAAAATTGACATTCAAATTAAATTAGTAAATTTAAACTGGGAAAAAATATCTCCAGTGATATGAAAATTTTGTTATGTAGCAATATATGATCGACATAAAAATAAAAGAAATGTTGTTGTTTTTGTTTGTTTTTGTTTCATTAATTAAAGCGTTTTTTATTATCTTATTGTACATTTTCGATGATGCAGCTAATGTTGTTTTTTATATCTTAATTAAAAGTGTCTACTATTGGAGAATTCACTTTCACTTTGAAAGTGTCATATTCCAAAATTTTATGATTACTTCCCTTGTTTAATTTGGACTCTTATTTTTAGAAGAGTAAAAAAAACTCTCATCACAGATGTTATGATGGCTGTGCACGATTCATTTCGATTGTGAGTAAATTATTATTAGCAACTTTTTATGCTTCGTGATTTTTTTGGTCATTTCTGCTTTTATTACACAAATTTATAATAAGCTTTAATACATGCCCGTAGTATTTGAATTGCATCTACCTTGTATATTCTTTCCAAATAACTGTTTTTAAAATGAATGATTAATTTAATGACGTGGTAAAAAAAGAAAAGAAACGAAAGCGGTATGTTACTGACTGCTTTAACAATATTCATTTTTTTTTGTTTTTGTTATACTAAATTGTTTAATCTTTTTCTTGGTGTAATAAGTATTTTATTTTTGTGTATGTGTCTATTTGATCAAAGGTTTCAGTCTGAGTTAAAATAAATACAAACACTGACAACGTGATTTTCAGTTTCTTTTCGTTTTTTTTTTAAAGTCCCGAAGAAGAAAAAAGTGCAGTTCCTTCTTGGATAGGATTAAGTTACAAAGAAAAAAAAATACCGACTCGACATTGAACAAATAGTCAATGAAATCAATTGATCTTATCTGATGTTTGAAACACTAAAGTTTATAATTAAATTCAAGCACGCTGAAATTATAATTTCTATTTTACTTGTTGATAGAAGTTTTTTTTTTTTTTATTGTAATTCGTGTATTTTTTAAATTTTAAATTTCTTGTTTATATTTATCATTATCCTGTCACAAACTGGTAACGCTGATGGTGACCAGATCTGCGGTTTCAATATATTTATTATTTCCACCCTAGTGAATTGTTGAAAAAAAAAATTATATATATATATTATAACTCCTAAATCGTATCGAAAACTTTTTTTCTCTTAGTTCAGTTTTAAGTTTGACATTTGAGTATATACCAAGGCTTAAGTAGGAGTATCTTAACAATTGATTATATTAAGACTAGTGTACTTTTAAATTGCTGGCAGTAATGAAATACTATATTGAGTGTTGAAGGTCAACTCCTAAAGTAGTTGAGTGACACCTCATTGCAAATATGACCAATCTTTATTATTTTATTTTTCATGGTTGAATGGGTTCGATGTTCGTGTCAAAATTTAGATGCAATGTATATCTCCTGCTTTCCTCCCCTTTTAACTGCAAAGAAATATACTTTGGGTTTCATTTGAAAGCAGAAGTTATACCTTTAACGATTTTATATATATATATATATATATCCACGATTATTTCATTTGGATTGTTTACATTGGTTTTGTGTCACAGTATGAAGCCAAGATTAAAAATATACACACGTTGAAGCCCGTATGAATTTTCCGAGGCGTGGTTAGTGCAACCCTAGCTAATTTGCCTGTTGTGTGAAACGATTGTTTATTTTTTTGTTTGTTTTTATTTTATTTTATTTATCTATTTGTTTGGGTTTTTTTTTTTGGGGGGGGGGGTCTGGTAGTTTAATATTTTTGAAATATCAGTACACAAGTATTTTTTAAAAGGTTTTTTTTTTCCCCTCACGCCATTTAATCTGGTAAAATTGAAATGAAGGCAATTACTAGGCGTCGAAAATACTCCAGAAAATAAACTCTATCTAGTGGTGAAGTTCCGATTTTGGAACTTTGGGGAATGTGGAATACCCTTTTATCGCCATTACACCCTGACCCGGAGTGGTAGTACCTGATAGGGTCCCATCTATAGCTTAAATAGAACAGAGAATAATGAATATTAAAAATGTGTTTTTAAAAAATTTGGTTTGGAAAAAAAAAAAAAAATTAAATACCCAACAAGAATGAATAAAACAAAAAATCTTCAGTATAAAATGATCCAGCAAGGGTTGACATGCCATAAAAACCAACCAGAAAATAAATAAATGAAATAAACCATCAACTTAAAAGGAACCATTTTACAACATTGCTTTCTGGACTTTCAGCTCGGGAGGCACATTAAATAATAAACAGCTTAGTTCCAGGGACTTTCCCCGCAGGTAGCATCTGCCCGACCCCCCTCACCTAAAAGGTTTATTGCTTGGTGCCTGGGGCGCCACTGAAGGGGAATACCAACAGAATATAAGCAATTTTTTAAACCTTCCTGCAGGATACTCCACATTAAACTAACAGTGCTCATAGCATCTTAAAACATTGTATTTTCTGTGGGTTCTATCTGAAAAATGCTTATAAAATTGCTATAAATCCATAAAATCCTGTCGAACCATACATCAAATGAAAAGAAATTGATTTATCTACAAGTTTATCGCTGATATTTATATGTTTATCTTGTTTTTATAACTTTTTAACAATGAGACAAGAGACTTTTTTTTTTTTTTTTTTTTAGATATGCTGATTCACAAGATTAAAATGTAGATAAATATATACTTCTACTTTATATGAAATACTAAAAATATAGAGTATTTAAGTTTTAATGTAATGAAATATATTAAATTAGAAAGACTAACAAAATTAAATTTAGAATGCATATAAAAAAATACACTTATTTTAATTATATTTCAATTGGTTTCTATATAAAATCATTCATAGGATTGATTTTAATACATTCGAGAATAAGACATTAATATTAGAGAACAAAAACATCAAGTAATTATTTATTAAACCCGGTTTTGTTAAAACAGTATGCAAATTACCCACACCATATATTATGTAAACCTTTATTTCTTAGTGATATATAAGACACATTACAGGATTTTAAATGCACCATGTTGTCTTTGTGAGACTGACCAATTTTTTCCTTCTATTAGCATGTATGTGGTTTATGCATTAAATTGACACTTGCATCATCCTATTTGCCCATTAGGGAGATTATATCACTTTTCAGATTTTTGACTTGGATCAGGATCAGTTGACTCATCTTCAGGCAAGGCACAGATTAGCTAAAATGTGTCTGTTGTCCAATGCAGGTACAGGTCTGTCTCATAGGCAGCAACTTCCCATTGTATTAAACAATAAAGTAAAATATGATAAAATAATTCTTCTTGTTTAATTCACATTGCTCTTGTCTTCCTGAAAGCCAAATTTACTGCTACACAAAACATGTACAGCTAGTCACATCAAGCCCTAGCACCTATATGATTGTCCCAACTCTATTGCCCTTATGTCACCCCCTAACTCTTTTTATCATATATGTGTTCGAAGACGGTGGCTGAGAGTCTTGATGTCTTGGGTATGACGTTAAACTATCTAATGGTGAGGTTCCAATTCTAGAGCTCTGGGGAATGTGGAGTTACCCCTTCATCATCATTACTCTCAGGTCCACTCTGACCTAGAGTGGTAGTACCTGTTGGGGTCCTATGGGTTAAATAAAACAAGGTGAGTTTTAAGAAAATGTGTTTAAAGAAAAAATATTGAGTTAAAAAAGATGTCAAGAATGAATGGAACAAAGTGTCTTTGGCATAAAATAACCCAATGGTTTGACATGCAATTAAATCCAACCAACCAACTAAAACTTTTACATCATCATCATCATCATTTCTTTAAGACTTCCATTCAACCTGATTTTTGGATCTCTTTTCTGCTGTCCTATCTCTGTTCTGTTCTGTGATGGCATTCACTCTGGGTCAATTGAGCTGGCTCCATCCAACGAATTCACTTGTGATGAATTCCTGGAAGGAGTAACAAGGGAATAGGAAATTCAGAAGCAGTCACTGAAACCCTGCATGCATATCCCAGTCAGAAGAAAGAGATGCTCTTGTTGGGCCAAAATTTTCCACAAACGCTGTGACAAGTATGCCAAAAGCTGTGACATGTATACTAAAAGCTGTGACAAGTATGCCAAAAGCTGTGACATGTATGCCAAAAGCTGTTGATTCCTGACGATAATGTAGATGCCTTTTCGGTTTTCACCAGAGCCCCTTTGGCCAGGTTGTAGCCCTAATACCACTGGGTGCCAGACCTGTTCACCTTAGATGACTCTACCAGGAAATTAAATTCCTGACGGCATGGCTCTGACACTAACTACCAAGATTAAATGACCCTGCTGCAATGAGGACGGGTTGGATTGCTGTCTCATACAGTGTTTTGGTTCATCGTTAGCAATTCAATGCATTCCCTTGTTCCTCAGGTATCTTTCAGGTTGATCTAGGATAATGCTTCTTCTGTAGTACTTTTCATGGAGGAGAGAGAAAGAGAATAAAAAAACTGCTAAAATCAACAAATCAGCTAAGTTTCATATGATCTCCTTAGACCTTGAAAAAGCATAAGCTTTTTCAAGGGTTTATAATGTGCAACTAGAAAAAGTCTGTGAATTTTTTTCTGTACTTAGAATACGCTGAGTGTATCTCCTTGCAGAGGGGTAAGACTCCTTCCTCTAAAAGGGTATCCTAGGTATGACACTAAACTTCATCTGGTGGTTAGGCTCAAATTCTGGAGTTCTGGGAGTGTTGAGTACCATTTCATTGCTATTACTCCCAGGTTCACTCTGACCTGGAATGGTAGTAATTGGTAGGGTCCCAAATAGATCTGTTTTAAAATCATTAGTGTGTGTGTGTGTGAATAAAAAAGATAATAATGATTTAGAATATCTGATTGACTTATTTCGCCAATCCTTTGGCTTCATTAGAATACAAATTATTCTATTAATAAAAACAAATTCAAATTTCTATTATATATATATATATATATATATATATATATATAGAGAGTTTTATAATTTTCTTGAAGCATTGTGTATATATTGGTTTGGAGGTTGATTTTGAAGGCTATCACAATGCAGGTGTAAAGAAAAGAAAAATAATAAGGTAACAATGGTGTTGTGTGTTAACCTGTATTTTTATTCTTGAATTTTCGAGATAAAAACTCTTTTTCAGAAGATCACTGGAACTGAAGTCGTCTTGTTATGGCATTTCTAGTTAAATGAAAATTTTTTTTTTTTTTTTTTGAAAATGATGGTATTTTATATATATATATATAATTAAATTTTTTTTTTTTTTTTTTTTTTTTTTTTTAAGAAGTTTTTATAAATTTCAGAGATAAGATCTTTTTCAACATAGACCCAATCCATCATTAATTAATTTGATAAACTATTTTTTTCACATTGATATACTTCAAATCTATTCATACGAGATATGATTGTCAGTGTGGAAACAAAGTCATATCTTCAACTTTGGTTTTATGATTGGCCTACTACTCCAATTTACTTTGGCCCATCTCTTATCTTCCTACTTATGCATTAACTTGTAACAATTTCTGTCCTATTTTCCATGTAAATTTTTAAGCTTCGTGGCTCTAAGTATCTGTATATTGATACTCATGTTCCTTAAAAGTACAACTGTTATCATAATTGAAACACCATCTGGTGTTGCTTATCTGCCGAATTCTTATTTCTTATGAGTGTCGCCACCTAAGCTAAATAATGGACCATTCCGTTTTTATTATAAAGAATGAAAGGGAAGAAAAAGGACATGCTACATAGAAAAATATAAGAAAGAAAGAAAAATATGGGAAAGATAGAGAGAGGGGGTGAGCGTGTGGAAGCGATAATGCTAATCTGTTTCAATCGAACATGATGAAAATATGAAAAGAAAGAAATTAAAGAGTGAGAGAGAGTTAAATCAAGAATATTATACTTTTTACACATTGAACTATTTTCAATAGCTCTTAAGTTAACGTATCAAATGTGGTAATAATTAAATTATCATACTGTGGCATATCCACAGGTCCTGCTAGTTCTCTTATAATTCTATCAAATTTTGACTTTAAACCAAGTTTTGACCAACTGATATTTGAACTTTAAGATTCTTATTTAAACTTAACCCCATTTCAATTGAAAGTGCTTTTTTTCTGAATTGGCCTATTTCCAATTTCAGCATTATTTGGGAGAAAAACATTCTTCTTAGCCAATACTGATTGCCCGCAGTCATCTATTAATTTGGCAATTCCCCAAAAAAGGGGATGGCTCTTCTTATGACTTATAAATATGAATTCTACTGCGTCATAGAAATTAACCTTCAGTTAACCCAGGATTTGAATGCTACTCGTGCCTCATACCAATTATTACATTCCTTAAAATTAAGTTCTTTATTATTTCTAACTGTCCCACTGTGCTACATTTCTTACAGGAAATATTTTAAGGTTACTGCTACCATAATTTTATTTTTTTAATTTTTTTTTTTTTAATGTTTGGCTATTGCTAGCCAATAGCAGTCGACATCAGACATGCACTAGTTAACATTACTGTCATAATTATACAAGGTCTTCGTAAAGTCTTTCAGTAGTTTAAAAATATAAAACTTAATAACTCAAGTTGTACAAATGATCAAATCATTTAGTAAAAACCATATAAAAGTTTAACTTTAAACTAGTTTTATTTTTTATGTACATTTTGATTATTGCATTTCAACAAGACTGACATCGGTTATTTCGTATAACTCCAACATAAACAAAGGGGAACCACTATTGACTGATAAATTATTTATTTATTTTCCCATTAAATTAACCCTAACCCCGTCTTCTTTTTTCCTAGTAGATCAATAAATAAATAAATAAATAATCAGCCAAGAGTAGTTCCCCTTTGTTTATGTTGGAGTTATACGAAATAATCCTGACATCTTTGTTGTTACATTTTAAATCTGTTGCAGGATTTTATAGACACCCTGTATTATAGTTCATAAAACAAAACAAAAAAGTAAACCAGTGTAATAGTGTTTTGTTTAAAAATGTATTAAACTATTTTTACTTTAAAAAAATTTTTTTGCGTAGAATAGAAAAATGTCTAATTTCTCTCATTGGTTTACATTATAAAATAATTTAAAAAACGTCATTGAGAAAGGAGAAAATGAAACAAGTATTTTGTTTAAATAACTAGATTTCTACTAGAAAATATTTTTATATAAACTTGAATGAATTAGTTTTCATTTAAAAAGAATAAAATAAAGAATTAAAAAAAAAAAATTTGATGGCTAATAGGAGGTTTGAAAACTTAAAAAAAAGATCATTCTGCAAATGATAATAGTTTGATAAAAATTGATTATTTGACAAAAAAAACGTATTTTAAAATATAACCTCAGCCCTACATAACCTAAAAAGATATTGGCTGAGGCTTTAGAATACACCAACTACACCTCTGCTGAGGGGTAAGACCCCCATCGATGGGGGCCACCTGTTGGCCAAGGATCAAACAACTGTTAATTATTTTAACTAGCAAGAATATGTGCCCTCCGGGCATAAGTATTTAAGTTTTCTAATAATGATATATTAGAAAGAATAACGAAATTAAATAAGAACGCATTTAAAAAGATTACACTTATTTTAATTATATTTTAATTGATTTCTATATAAAATCATTCATGGGATTGGTTTTAATACACTGGAGAATAAAACAATAATACTAGAGATCAATAACACCAAGTAATTATTTATTAGACCCGGTTTTGTTAAAACTAGTATGCAAGTTAACCACACTATATATTATATAAACTTTTAATTCTTAATGATATATAAGACACTGCAGGATTTTAAATGCTCTAATAAGATGGGCTGTTTTGAGGCAAATCTAACTCGGATTTTTATAGACATCGTTAATAAATAAGGTTTATTCTAAGTATTAATGATTTTGATTATGATATAGATTAAATACTCATTGATAAATTTACACAATTCTTGGGGATATTGTGATGTAAGCAGTGACATAGTTTCTGTTACAGACATACACGGAATCTCCACTATTATTTTAATTAAATTATCGAGAAAACCTTTTTTGTTTTGTTAAGATGCAGAATCCATCTTATTTTTGAAAAATAAAATAGATTTGGTTTTCTTTTAAACTTTTGATAATGAGATATACTATTTTATTCAGGGCGTCAAATATCTAAACTGTTAGTATCCTTCTCTTCCTCCTCCTCTTCCTACCACTTAAGTTGTATTTTCAAAGTCTTCAAAATTGCTTAGTCTCTTTGGAGTTTAGGTATTTCATTAAAATAGGACAAAGCAGGAATATATAAGAGTGCATATTTTTCATTGGTGTTTACTTTTTTTTAAAAACAAATTTTTGTCTTGCTAATTTAAATTTTAATTAACTTCCCAATTCCCAAGATAATTCATTCACTTATTCAAACTTCAACTTCACATTTATGATAAAGAACTTTTAAGATGAAATAGTATATTTTGAATGTACGTAAACTACCCATATGTTCTCATTTTAATTTTTTCAGTCACAATTATCCCATTTAATAGCATATGAGACCTTTCTCTTATTTTCATATCCATGTTACAACATTATAGATTTAGGCTTGGTACAGATATTAGTTGTCTACAGCATCTTGGTAAACAGCCTAATAAATACCAAAAATTTGCATATAATTTGAATAGATATTTTTTAGCCATTTGTTGGAAGGGGTGGGGAATGAAGGTTATCTTATATGCCATCAAATCTATATATTAATACTCGTGTTCCTTAAAAGTACGACCATTATCATGCAACACCCATTGGTTAAAAATTTAGCTGCAGCCTGTCCTGCATTGACCTGGTTATCTAGTGTTGTTCATTTGATGAATTCTTATTTCTTATGAGTGTAAATACCTCAGCTAAATAATGGACCATTTCCTTTTTATTAGAAATAAGAAAGAAAGGGAAGAAAAAGGACATGCTACACAGAAAAAATATAAGAAAGAAAGAGTAGGGGAAAGATATACAGAAGGAGTGAGCGCGTGGAAACAGTACCGTTAACCTGTTTCAATTGAATGTATTGAAAAGATGGAAAGAAAGGAAAAGAAAGAGAGAGTGAGTTAAATCAATATTATTATACTTTTTACATATTGAACTATTTTGCAATAGGTTTTAAGTAAACATATCAAATGTAATAATTAAATCATCATGCTGTGGTATATCCACAGGTCCTGCTAGTATTTTTTAATTGCTGATGTGAAATTTGTACCCTAATCATTTGTATATAATACATACCCCTAACTTTAGACTATGAAATACTTGTGTTTAATATGTACTGACTTTTCAGAATTTCTAGCAGCTAAATTTAGCATTTGTTTAACCTTTTATCAGTTTATACTGACTAAGAATAAAGAATTATATAGTTTACATGAAGCATGTCAAACTGAGTAGGGGCTACTCAGTACATATGTTTGTCATGAGGGCCACACATGATAACTATGTCTTTAAATCTTTCTTCTACATTAACAGAACAAACTGATGATTGCTATGATTAATTTCTTTATTATTAACTAAAAACTAAAAAAAAAAACATTTTTGTTAAAAAGAAAGGAAAAAAGACTATTACTGACTGAGTTCAAATAATAAAACATACAAGTGTCACTGTCACTTTCAATTATAGCCATGTGTTGATTGAAAACATGAGAAGGCAAGAGGAAATACTCACTCCTTTTCATTGACTGAGTTAGCCTCCTCCTTCCGCAACTCAAAGGAAGAGGTGAGAGACAATACGTTGATTACAGATCTGTTTCTTAACAACACATTGCCCTAATGAAAATAAACAACTGTTTTTGCCCAATAATTTTTGGAACAAACTTTCTTTTTTAAACCTGAGGTACTGTAAAAGTGCTGTATGAGAGTGCAGACTGCATGCATGCTCCACATGTGCTTGCTGAGGGCTACATGTTTGACATGTCTGGTTTACTTTGTCTTAAAGCACAAAATTTACACAGTATCTAGAGCAGGGGTTCCCAACCTTTTTCAGCTCATGGCCCACTTTGAAACCATTTTTTTTTTGTGGCCCATGAAATTATTATAATAGAAAAAATATTTCCATTTTACATAAGATATTTATTCAATCAAGATACAACCATATAGAATTATAATATTTCCTTGGCCCACCTGAAATTTCCTGTGGCCCATTTTTGGGAACCACTGATCTAAAGCAAACACATAGACATGCCGCCCTGTCAGTGGAGCGTTAGAATGTACCTCTTCAGAGGGGTAAGACTCCCCCAATGGCGCCACCTGTTAGCCGTGGGTGGTGATGCTTAAAGATAGAACCCAGTTGGTTGAGCAGTCTATGACATGCAACACTCCACTTTGGCCCTCACTTGGGCTAGACAGGCGGTCGGAGAGGCCCCTTTTGATCAATCAGCTGGTTACGTCAAGCCCTAGCACTTATATGATTGCCCCAACCCTAATGCCCTTATGGCAAGCCCCAACCCTTTTTATCATATGGGTACTAAAAGGCGGTGGCTGAGAGTCTACATGTCCTGGGAATGACATTAAACTCTATCTGATGATGAGGTTCTAGTTTTGGAGGTTTGGGGAATGTGGAGCACCACTTCATCACCATTGCTCCCTGGTCCACTCTGACCCGGAGTGGTATTACCTGTTAGGGTCCCATTTATGGGTTAAATAGAAAAACATGAGTTTATAAAAAAAATTTGATTATCCATTAACAATGAATTTATTTAATAACTTTGTCGGCATTAAATGACCCACCAAGGTTGATATGCCGTTAAAAATTTAAAAAAACAAACACATAGACATGTTTATGCAAAAATATAACAAGTTTGCAGTGAAAATAAGTTCACTTTAGGAGAAACATAATTATAAACAGATTCACATTCCAGTGGGTATTTTTTTTTGTAATGTCTTAAAACATTACTATAAATATAACTTACTTTCAGTAATCCTGTCCCACTTATGTTGAGACATGTGGCTGGAAAAAAAAGTTGACTATATATTTCCTGGGTATAATATGCACCCCTAACTTTTAGGCTGAAAAATTGTTCGTCTTCTACACAAATAATTCTGGTAAATTTTTAGTTTCACCATTTTGTTCCACCCAGTCTGCTGGGGCAGTAGAATAGGCTGACTGCACCTCTGCAGAGGGGTAAGAATCCCCTCAAAGGGGCCACGTGTTAGCCATGGAGAGGGGGGAGCCACCCATAATGCTTAAGTACAGAATCCTGGTGGCTGAGCAGACCATGACATGCAACACTACACTTTGGCCCTTACTTAGGCTAGATGGTCAATTGGAGAGGTCTCCTCTGATCAATTGGCTGGTCACGTCAAGTCCTAGCACCTATATGATTGTCTCAACTCTATTGCCCTTATGACAAGCCCTAACCCTTTTTATCATACATGTGTTAGAAGGCGGTGGCTGAAGGGCTTGGTGTCCTGGATATGACAAACTCTATCTGATTTTGAAGTTCCAATTCTAGAGCTCTGGGTAATGTGGAGTACCCCTTCATCACCATTACTCTCAGGTCCACTCTGACCCAGAGTGGTAATATCTGTTAGGGTCCCATCTATGGCTTAAATAGAACAAAATGAGTTCTAAAAATATGTGTTTAAAAAAGAAATTGAGTACCCATCAAGAATGAATAAATAATATGTCTTCAGCATAAAATGACCTAATGGTTTGACATGCTGTAAAATCCAACCAACCAACCAACCAACCATTTTGTTATGCCATTTGTGAACAAAAAGTAGCTTTCTGTAGCGAGAGAAGAGACTTACTTCGTGGAGCGAAGCAGGTAAGTACTTGTCTCATATCCATGATTTAGGTGAGGTGTTACCAAGATGCCCCCCCCCCAACAAAAAAAAAAGAATATGTATTGCTTTCTTTTGCTGCAGAGCAAAAATGACTTGACTCTTGTGAAACCAGATGTGACAAAAAAAGAGGTTTGTGAGAGGAGACTAGTCCATTTATATGATTAGTTGCTCATTCTGATTGGTCTGACCAGCCAATCAGAAACGAACCGCAGCAATATAAATTCAGTGTCACCTGAGACAGTCTGACTTTGAAGCAAGACAGTGCTAGTGACAAGTGGAAAATGTTTAAATAATATCCAGGAAAAAATTGTGTTACTCCTGAAAATAACACTTTCCTTCTCTTTGACTATTTCATCATCAACTATGAAGTTAGTTTCCTTTAGTTAATTCATACTGAAAGTACTGGTTCCCACCAGATCACCAAAGGTCAGCATTATTAATTTGGTCAGTGTTTAGATGGGTGACCATTGAGTAAGAACAGGTGCAGTAAGAAACCTACGGTGGACAGTGTGACAGACTAAGAAAAGCTTAGTAAATCATAATTATCAAGTTTAAACTACAATAATTTCTGAATTAATGAAAATAAAACTTATTCAAATGATTCTTTTCGACTTTGTAATGATAAATTTGTAAATCTACACTGAGGAGAAAGTGTTTTCCTTTCACAATGAAATGTAACACACTGACATTCACATTTATTATTAGAGAAAAAATTCCTGAAAACAATCGCACTAATTAAAACTTGGGAATCCAAAATTTCAAGATTGCAGGCTCGGATTCAATCCTATAACTCCAACCTAAAAAAAAAGGGGGGGGAAACACTGATTGACTGATAAATTATTTATCTATTTATTGATCTACTAGGAAAAAAGAAGACTGGGTTAGGGTTAGGATTTATGGTTAGTTTAATGGGAAAATAATGGGTAGATTAATTAACAGATAAAATTCATTCAGAGTGGTTCCCTTTTTTATGTTGGAGTTATAGGAAATAACCCAATCTGAATTGTTTTTAATTTGATCATAGAATTGGCCTGATTACAAAATGCGGGGGGGGGGGGGGGCTACGGCCTCTAGGAATAAAGTTGATAAAATGTGACACACTGATATTAGCATTTATTATTAGAGATGTATTTTATTCCCCCAGTATTTATTAATTAAAATTTATTTTTTTGCAGGCATATTACCTCTGAGAAATTTATTATTGAAGCTCAAGATAGTGGAAATCATGAACTCTTAGTAATTGATCGAGTTACTCAGGAGATAAATCTTCAAAGTAAGTACACCCTTCACACATTTTTCTTGCAAATTTGAATTTCCTGAAAAATGAATTAATCTTCAATAACATTTTGAAATTATGATTTTATGTTAAGCTTTTTGCTAAATTAATACAGTGCTACCATGACTTATGAGTTTAATTTGTTCCTCTTGTAAACCAATTTCCTTGTATATCAAATCAATTTTCCCCATTGAAATAAACTGAAGTGTGCCATTAATCTATTACAACCCACCCACCCTGATTCTTTTTATGTTTTTTTTTTTTTCTATAAGAAAAATCGCACTGTATTGTATAAAAACATAATAGAATGTAATGAATTATGTACTGTGATATGTTTTAATGTTTATTTTTTAGAAATAATATTTATCTTTAGCATAATAGATTTGGAAACTTAAATGTTTTTAGTGAACTTATTAACATAAATATTACTTGTACCACAAATTTTAGGTCACAACACAAAGCAAAAAATTGGCCAAGTGACAGTTTGTAACTTGGAAAACTTGTAAGTTGAGACACTCGTGAGTCAAGTAGCACTGCATTTACATTATGTGTGATTTATATTAAATTCTTGCATGATATTTCTTTCATAAACAAGAATTTGGGCATACATTGTCTCACTTCTTATATGAGACAATACTCTCTTTTTTTTTTTTGTTAACTCTTAACGTCCTATACTGCCTCATTCCACCCGGCCAGAAGTCACATTTGTTTTCCTAATTCCCCCCCAAATGATAACCTTTGTTTAAATGTAATATTAAACATATTTAAAAGTCTTTGATTTACGGGAAATAACAGGTAATTTTAAATGAATAGGCCATTTTTAGCCATTTATTGATAAATCCTTATAGAAATCGGGCTCTGAACTTAGAAAATTATCAACAGGATGTTAAGAGTTTTTTTTTTTTTTTTTTTTTTTTTTTTTTCTTAAATTGAAGCCTTGCTGATTTTGTCCAAACTTATATTGTTCATGATTATTATTTTAATTTATTTATTAACAGCCTGTAAAACATATAAATAACAGATTACAACATTTTACATTTTCAGCTATTTTTAAACCAGCAACCTTTGAGGGTGAGAGGCTCCTATGGTCGTGGGTGGCTCTGGGTTCTAAGGTTTAATCTGGTGAGCAATGGGTTAATATCAAATAGTACAAAAGAAGACACTTAACAAACAATAGATATAAGAAATACTTAAACATTAGATTTAAAACAAATGATATATTAGAAGTACGTCTTATAAGCTTTCAAATAAGCCTGGGTGGACAGAATTTCTGTCAGTAATTCTCCACTTTTACATCACTATTGCCAATGTTGCAATTTTATATATAATTTTATTATTTTTTAATATGTTTTAAATTATCTATAGAATCTTCTTGCCTGTTATTTAACAGCCTGTACAGTGGTTAAATAACATATTATAACATTTTACATTTTCAGCTATTTTTAAGCCAGGAACCCCTGAGGGTGAGAGGCTCCTACGGTCGTGGGTGGTTCAGGTTTAATCTGATAAGAAATGGGTTAATCTTAATTATAATTTGGCGTGTCCCAATCTAATAAAACGCGTATTTATATATCTATTATTCATTATTCACAATATTGTACATGACAGATTGTATTATTCTTTTGGACACGAATGACAGGTATTTATACCACAAACTAGAAGTACATAAACCCGGACAGCTGGTTTTTCGGCCATGAATTTCCCCACTTCTATACCACCATTGCCAAAAAAATGCTACAATTTTATATTTAATAATTTTATCATTTTCAGAACATATTCTAAATTGTCTATAAAAAATGGGCCAGGTTAGCTCAGTCGGTAGAGCGTTTGGCTAGAAACCAAAAGGTTCCTAGTTCGATACCGGTCCTCGCCAACTCAGCGTATGAGTAGCACTGGGATTTGTGCGGTAAAGTAAGGAGCTGATAGTAGGTGTGGCGCTCCACCTCAGGCGCTAAAATAATCTCCTTGGTCTAGCGCAAGTGAAAAGGGGATAGACACCCTCGTTGATTGGCTGATACCGACTTTAGGCCGCCCCGACGACTTTACTTTACTTACAAGCAGTTAAATAGCAGATTACAACATTTTACATTTTTCAGCTATTTTTAATCCAGGATCCCCTGAGAGTGAGAAGCCTACAATCATGGGGAGGTTCTGGGTTTTAAGAGTTAAATTCAGTTTTTAAAAAAATTTAAATCCTTCTCAGCAAATGCAATAGAGCTGTGTATTTAAGTATAAGAAAAAAAAATTTCAGTTTTTTTTCTATGGAAAATAGGTTATTTCCTATAACTCCAACATAAACTCTTGACTGATAAATTATTTATTTATTCATTGATCTACTAGAAAAAACGAAGACTGGTTTAGGGTTAGGGTTAGTTTAATTGGAAAATAAATAAATAATTTATCAGTCAAGAGTGGTTCCCCTTTGTTTATGTTGGAGTTATAGGAAATAACTGGAAAATATATCAGTGTTCATCATTTGCAGTTGTTTATTTGTATAGAAGGTATGTCAAAAAAAAAAAAAAACTCCTTTTGAAAAATAATGTTTAAATGAGACATTTCTGTTAGCAACTAGAATAATGGTGCAGTGACCTTGACAATTTGTATTTAAACAAACCCAAAGATCTCGCACCACATTGTTTACTATTGAGTGAACATCTGTGTAACCTATTTGGGTATATCCATGTCAAATCATCCGGGCCATGTTACTCACCCCCTTCAATTTTTCTGAAATTTTGTCCAGGTGTGGACTATGTAAGACAATTCCCAAAATTTGAGCTGATCAAGTAAGTACAGTTATTAAATCTGATGATAATATAAATTTATCTTCTGTTTTTAGTTGGAAATGTTCTACCTGAATCCGCTGTAGTGAAGCCTATTCATGGCATTTTGGGAATTATTAGATTATTGGCAGGTAAGTATTCATTATTTTCAAAAATATTTTATCATCTTTGATTTTTGTTATCATTGTTTAAAAAAAAAACAATTTAGGATTTTGAATATTTAATGAATATTTTATGAACTTAAGTTACATAATAAATAGGCATAGCCTATCATTTTTATAATATAGTGTAAAGATTTAAATTTAATGGTTAGCCAGAATTCATGGAAAATCACACAATACTGAATAAAGGTTCAAACAGTATAATTGACAGGCTTTGACCCTGAGTTGACTGGAACAGGATTCACTGATTGGTTGGTTTAATCACATGATGGAAAAATTAATGGGAACATAGGAAAATAGTTTTAGTTAGATTGAGATTTACCTTAGTGAATGTTGTGTTCAGACAGTGAAACCATCTATTTTTTCTCTACCAATGTATGTGATTTATATGGGGTTTGGGAAATAAAGATATGTACACCTCAAAAGAATAAAGTCTCCATGTTCCTGATTTAATTAACAAGATGGAAGCAGAGAGAGACAACACCCGATACTACTAGATACAAGAGAAGATGTTCCCAACATGAGAAGAGAACACAACATGACCAGAGAAGATAGAACATAGCAGTATAATAATGTAAAAAGAAATATTTAACAATTGAATGTCTAAGAATCTAGAAATCTGTGTACAACGTCGATGAAACAATGTATGGAATTTTTGTGGTATAGTATTCTTGAAAAAATTTTAGACTTAAGCAACTTATCAAACTTTAGTTTATTAAAGTTATTCTTTGTTTTTTCAATCATTTGTTATGAGTTATTCTTGCACTCAATGCTCTTTCCTTAACATACCTCTGATGTAGGTATTTACCCAACCCATACGCCACAGGTAGGATGCGATACAAAGTCACAAGTATGGGGCAGTCAGTGAGGATCAAACTCACTATTCAGTTGTAATGCATCTGCAAGACTCTTTTGCTAACCATTACACCTTGATAGGATGAGAAGAACTAGATGGTGGCAACAGAAAGACACAGTGACAGACAACAGGAGACACAAGAGAGGAATTGTGTGATGATTTGAGGTACTTTAAAGAAAGAACATAATAAATGTTTTAAGTAGTCCAAGCATAGATATATGAACACAATATAAGAGCCGTTAATTAAAAAGAAGACAACATTTGATCTAAGAATCAATAACAACAACTGATCAAATGTTGTCTTCTTCTTAATTAACGCAGTTCATATTGTGTTTCTATTACTATTTTAAAGCAAAAAGTTAGGGGAAAAAAAGTTTTTTCTTTAAAGTAGTAAAGACAGCAGAGTGGCCTATTGTCGGTATCAGCCAAACAACAAGGAAGTTTATGCCATTTTCCCTAGCACTAGACCAGGGAGATTATTTATGCTGAAGTGGAGTATCCACACCTACCGTCAGTTCCCCACTTTACCATACAGATCAGGTTACCCAAGGTGTGCTACTCATGTGCTGAGTTGGCAGGGAATCAGAATCCGGAACCTTGCAATTCCTAGGCGGATGTGCTATCAACTGAGCTAAACCAGGCCCCCCCCACCCCCCACGCTTTAACATTTATTAAATTTCTGAAGATCTTTCCTGATTTTGTTTTTATTATGAAAGTTATTTGTGTAAACGCTCATAAGGTCATTAATCATCTTAACAACAGCAACCTTGAGCACCTTTTTGATCTCCATCTTTCTAACACACGTGGGCATGCCTACAAAGTCAGAAAACAGCACTGCTCACGTGACTTTCGGAAACATTTTTTCATGCTCAGAGTTGCGGAGACATGGAATAAACTGCCCGCGTCTGTTGTTGGCTGCCGAAGCACTGAGTCTTTCAAAGCCTCCATGCTTCCTGTAGTCCGCTGACACTATACCTGATGCCACTGTCCACATACATATGCACACACGCATGCATATTACTACTGTAAACTGTTCATGTTCTTGACTCTAATACATTATTCTGTGTACTTGACATAAGACTTTGATGAGTTGTGGTGCACCTGAGCACTGTACACAATAAATTTCATTATTATTACTAGCAACAGAAAACACCCTCCGAGCGTTGTAAAAATTAATTTTTGAAAGACATTGCCTGAGAGGGTGGGAGTTAAAAATTCAATGTCAGAGAGTTTGTATCATAAGTAAGACAAATCCTCATATTTATTAAAGGAGTAAAAAAAAAAACAAAAAAAAACAAAAAAAATAATAATTTGAAATGAAAACTGAGCCCCGTCCCTCTCAAATAAAATGTTGCGTGCATGTAATAATCAAACAATTATTTTGAATATTTTCGACATCAATTTTCCACAAAATCAATTTATTTATTTGTAAAGTTTTTAGTTAACTTCTTGTTACAGACAAAAATACAGACAATCTCCATTATTAATAGATTTATATTTACTTGAATTAATGCTATTCAATTCAATTTCCTTGTTGTAGGACTATACCTTATTGTGATAATGTTATTCAATTCAATTTCCTTGTTGTAGGACTATACCTTATTGTGATAATGTTATTCAATTCAATTTCCTTGTCGTAGGACCATACCTTATTGTGATAATGCTATTCAATTCAATTTCCTTGTCGTAGGACCATACCTTATTGTGATAATGCTATTCAATTCAATTTCCTTGTCGTAGGACCATACCTTATTGTGATAATGTTATTCAATTCAATTTCCTTGTCGTAGGACCATACCTTATTGTGATAACTCAAAAAAAGCAAAGTTGGTGAAATCAATGGCCATGCTGTTTGGAAAATCACAGATACCGAAATTCATTCATATAAACGCACAACTTTACATCTTACTGAAAAACAGGTACGTGCATATATTTTTTTTTCAGTTTGTTTTCTTCTGGAGTTATTGGATATTTCGTATGGCTTTAATCGGTATCAGCTGGGCAACGCTGGAGGCTGTCCCCTTTTTGCTAGCACTAAACCAGGAAGATTGTTTGTGCTGAGGTGGTGTGCTACACCTTGAACCCAAGACCTTAGGGTTCCTAGGCAAATGCTTTACCAACTGAGCTAAACCAGTTATAAAACTAAAGAACAAAAAAGATTATGATTTTGTGCTTAAAAGGAACGATCTGGTTAGATTACTTTTTTTAATTAAAAAAATATCCTTTATCTCATATACTTTATGAATTCTTAAATTTTATTTAAATGTAAACTACTTTCTCTACTGATACTGATTAAAAACTTATAATTTAGTAATCATGTCTTAAAATTATTATCACTAATTTATAATTGGCTTATGTATATACTACTAAAATTCTCATGTTTGTGTGCACACATATATATATATATATATATATATGAAGTCATCGGGGCGGCCTAAAGTCGGTATAAGCCAATCAGCGAGGAAGTCTATCCCCTTTTCGCTAGCGCTAGACCAAGGAGATTATCTTAGTGTCTGAGTTGGAGTGCCACACCTACCATCAGCTCCTTACTTTACCACACAGATCCATGTGCTACTCATACGCTGAGTCAGCGAGGACCGGTATCGAACTAGGAACCTTGTGGTTTCTAGCCGAACGCTCTACCGACTGAGCTAACCCGGATATATATATATATATATATATATATATATATATATATAATTATACACACACCAACCTCTCCGCATGAGTAGGATGTGACACAAGGTCAATTTTTTAAGCAGGGTTTAACAGGTTTGAATTCTGAGTTTTCCTTCTCTTAGATTGATTATTTTTTCTTTATTGCTTTGTTTTAAGAATGTTTGTAAAATATTTTCTTTGAATTATTTCAGATTACAGACAATAGAATTTATTATTCGATGATTGACAATGTTTTGAAAACAGATGGATTCTACTTTTCTACAACCTTTGACCTGAGTCATTCCTTGCAACGTTTGGCAAACACTAGTCCAGATTTTACCAATATTCCCCTTTTTGAACGGGTAAGTTATTTTTTCAAAATTTGTAATAATACATGCTTTTTTTTTTTTTTCATATGGATTGTATAAAAATCTAAATGATTACTCCATAAATATTGATTTTTTTTTGGACTGTTGTCCTTATCTATATTGTGGTGTGTATAAACAGAACGTTTCAGACGCTGTATCCTCCGGCCTTCCCCAGATTTTCCCTGTGTATCCAAGCAGAGTAATGATCCAACCTGGGAAATCATTTTTAATAGTTTGACAGTTAATCAAACCAGCGTTGAAGAACTTTTGAAGAGGGTACAGTGTCCAAAACATTGTGTTTATCCATACCACGATAAAGATGAGAACAACAGTCCAAAAAATCAAAATTATTCACATCAAGCCTCATCTCAAAAATACAGACAAATAATTAGTCCATAAGTTTGAATTTATTTTTAGTGATTTTAATTTCTTCATATATAGATGTTTTTCTAATTTGTAAAAAAAAAAAAAAATCAGACTCTTAAGTTCAAACTTGTCACTTGAGAAAAATGTATAATGTAGCTTTTATTCATTTATTTATTTTTATATGAATAACCCATAGTTATAAAATACTATTTATAGAAGAAAATTAAAATTGACAAAATAAATGTAATTTGTCTGAATTTTTTAGATGAGGCTTGATAATTTGTATTATTTAGATTTTTCAGACTGTTGTCCTAATCTTTATTGTTATATATATATATATATATATATATAACATTTCGGCCAATGTGCCCTTCAGTTCAATTCAAAGTTCTGTGAAGGTTCCCAATTCTGACGGCTTCCAAGTTCAACAAGAAGACCGTAGGGTACATCAACAGAAACATTTGTATAATACAAAATAGATGTAATTACGTAATAACTTTAAATGATGAGAAATGATAATTGATAAAATTTCTATATAAAAAAAAAAAAGATATGGACCTTTTTACATCAATAAACCAGATTTATTTTTCATTTATCAATCAAACACTAAAGTTTTCAAGTTTATTCTAGGAAATGTTAAATTTAGTTCTGGACTTGTTTGATGACTTGGTTTTTTCTCTCTGTATTGAAATAATTATGGAGCTGAAATTTTAATCTGCTTTCTTTTGGCTTTTTTATATATTCATTTTTATTTGTGAAAACGAAAGAAACAAAGAGCTAAGAAAATATTTTTAAAATCTTGGTTATCTATAATTTATACAAATGCCTTTCATTCTACAGGGGGATTGAAAAGTAACTCCCTATTTTAAACTATTTTAAAGATAAAATCTGGCCAGTTGTCAATACTTGGGAAAATATTGAAGACTTAATTTTTATGCAAAACAGTGCTCCTCCACATTTTGCTATTGTTGTTCATGAATAGCTGAATCACCACTTTTCTGGGAGATGGATGGGTAGACATGGTCCGGATGAGTGGTCAGCCAGAAGCCCTGATTAAACACCCTGCAACTTTTTTTCTTTGGGGTTGGTTAAAGGAGCAAGTCTGCTCTACGAAACCAACTTTGGAAGAACTTGAAGAAAGAATTTATTTGTGCCATTCTACAAGAAATCCTGGGAAGATCAGTTGATGCAATTCCCAAGTGGCTTGAGAGGCTGGAGGCGAATGCTGGTACTCATATAGAATATTAAATAAAACTCCATGTGTTTCTCATATTCATTTTTTGTAAAAATAATGATTTAGAAATAAATTATAAGATTTTTAAAATGGGAAAGGGATTTTCTTTACAATCACCCTGTAGTCTAATCATCTTAGTTTTGGTCTTGTTTACCATAATAGAATTTTAAGAGAAAAAAAAAAGAGAAAAAACTGTTACTGCATATTCAGCTTTAAGCATAAATAGGACAAAAATTAGTAGAATTGTTATCATCAGATGCTTAACCCTTTATCTACCACTGCCATCCACAAAAGTGTGGGGAAATGGTTGACAAGCTAGTAGCATATTGCTGATCCTTTACTACTGTATTCCCAACCCTATTGCCCTTATGGCAAGCCCCAACCCCTTTTTATCATATGGGTGCTAGAAGGTGGTGACTGAGGGTCTACATGTCCTGGGAATGACGTTAAATTCTATCTGATGGTGAGGTTCCAGTTTTGGAGGTTTGGGGAATGTGGAGCACCCCTTCATCACCATTGCTCTCTGATCCACTCTGACCCGGAGTGGTAGTACCTGTTAGGGTCCCATCTATGGGTTAAATAGAAAAATGTATTTATAAAAAAATTGTATTATCCATTAAGAATTGATTTATTTCAAAACTTTATCGGCATTAAATGACCCACTGAGGTTGATATGCCGTAAAACAAAACAAAACAAAATTTACTACTGTATTCATTTAATTCCTTTCTCTTTTTTAACTCTAAACCATTTTCTGAGAGCTGACGATCTTGGGTGTTTTCGAGGGTCCAGCATTTTGATCATCAGGCGGTTTGGGGCGCTCTGGTAGATAAAGGGTTAACTGAATTGATGAAAAACAATCTTATAGCAATTTAAATATCTTATCTTGTTTTTTTTTTTAACCCCTTCTAGGCTGATCCTCAATTTGTATGGAATGGTCATATTATGAGAGAATTTGTTCAACAACCAGAACTGGGAAAATTCTGTTTGCCTGTCATTCATGGATGTATCCTTTTTTTCCTGTGATCATTTGTTTTATTTTTTCTTTGATTCCAATTTTTAAATTATATTTTCAGTTGTTTTTATATTTTGTTATTTTTACATTAATTATTAAATTTATTGTTGAATTGTTTTTCTTCTTAAGAAAAACTACATTGTAATTCTTCCTTAACTTAAATTTCAGTTTTATCAATAAGATCTTGTACAATTAATAAAAAAGATGTTGACTACATTTTAATTTCTCGGCGATCAGTATTTCGAGCTGGCACAAGGTTTTATGTTAGAGGATTGGACTCGGAAGGTCAAGCTGCCAATTTTGTTGAAACTGAACAAATAATGTTGCATGATGGACACAAATGTTCTTTTGTACAGGTAAGTTTTGTTGGTTATTTCCTATAAGTCCAACATAAACAAAGGGGAACCACTCTTGACTGATAAATTATTTATTGATCTACTAGGAAAAACAAAGACTGGGTTAGGGTTAATTTAATGGGAAAATAAATAAATAATTTATCAGTGGTTTAAGAGTGGTTCCCCTTTGTTTATGTTGGACTTATAGGAAATAATCGTTTTGTTTTATATACATTGTAATGATAAAAATGTTGACACATCTTACATTAAATGCATGGTAACATATTTTAACATAATTGAATGGCTTATAGAAAATTTAAATTGGAAAGAATTCTGGAGCAAGAGAAAGAAAAGAATGTTTTGCAGACAAAAGTGACTAGTTGAAAATTGACCTCAGTTAGTCAATTCAGAGCACACTTTCTAGGTCAGCCAGTTACAGAAGAATTACTACTGGCAATTTAAAAAAAAAAAAAAAATAGAAAAAAACTGAAGTTCTAAATTTTCGGCACAAATGTAGAAACACCAGAAGAACCTGAAACAGATATGTCCTCCTCCCGAACCACCACAGGCAGAAGTAAGGGAGCGACTTTGTTTAGTCAGTAGATATCTAGCAGCCGACAAGCAAAGAAGTCAGGGCGAGGGCGTGCGTGATAGTTAGAATGTAGGAAATTTATAATGAAAAAGATTAACCAGTCTTTCTCCCTCTTACTGGACATCACACACTGGGTGAGCAAGTAATAAAAACCTTGAGGCCTGACTGAAAATTACTACTATGTTTGTGTGTTGCTTTCTGTGCCTTCCGACATATCCCTGAGTGACCACTTAACCTACCTGTTCCTGCTAACTGCTAACTCCACACTACAATATATGTAAACATTCGCCACTTTAACCTTTACAAAAAGATTCAAAAAAGGTTATTCTTTTCTTGGTTGGGTTTAATTTTTTCATGTTCAGAGTTGCTGAAGCATGGAACAAACTGCCTGCATCAGTTGTTGGCTGTTGAAATACTACATTCTTCAAAACTTCCATGCTTCCTGTAATTCGACAGCACTATCACTGAAGTTAAGCAGCGATGAGCCTGGTAAATACTTTGATGGGTGACCATTTAAGTAGCAGCAGGTACTGTAAGCAACCTGTTATCAAAATGACTTGATTTGGCATTAAATAGCCCAAAAAAGGTTGATATGCTGTAAAACAATCAGCCAATACTATACCTGATATCACCCTCTCCATACACACACACACACACACATATATCATGACATACACTGTTAATTTTCCTGACATTAGTACATTATTCTATGTAATATACATAAACTTTTTAATGAATTGTAGTGCACCTGATCACTGTACTCAATAATTTCATTATATATTATTAATTAAACATTAGGTAACGGTTTATAGATATATTATTAGAAGTAAATATTTTATAAAAAGGTATCACATTTTAATAACACAACTAACTGATTAAATTTTACTTAATTTAAAAATATGAAAAATTATTTTTCAGACTCGTGGTTCCATTCCATTGTTTTGGTCTCAACGACCAAATCTCAAGTATAAACCAATACCACTTATCAGCGGTACTGCCAATCATGTAAGTATGTCTTTTTATTTTTTTTGTCTTTTTATTTTTTTTGTCTTTTTATTTTTTTTGTCTTTTTTTTTTTTTTTGTCTTTTTTTTTTTTTGTCTTTTTTAAAAAAATTTCATAAAAATAATTTTGTTATCAGTAGTAGCAAGAATATGCACCTTCTGGGTGTAAGTGTTTAAGTTTTAATGTAATGAAATATAGCAAATTAGAAAAAGACTTACAAAATTAAATAAGAATGCATATAAAAAGATTACACTTATTTTAATTAGTTTCTAATTATTAATAAATAATATTATCCTATGTATTAATGATTTTGACTATGACTATAAATTACTCCTTGACAAACTTACACAATTCCTGTGGGTATTGTGACATAAGCAGTGACATAGTTTTGGTTACAGACAGACATACACCGAAATCTCCATTATAATAAGAAGATTTACTCTTTCCTTGTCTGTTGTACAAAAAAAAAATCTGTATTTAGTAAATAAAGTAAATTTATATTTTGAAATGATTTTTCCCTTGTTATTTCAGATGGATGCTTTTCAACATCATTTTGACACCCAAGTTTACACATATGGAAAACAAGTTCTTTTGAATTTGGTATGTTGTATAATTTAAATTATTTTGAAAATATCTTTTAATGTGCTAAAAAAATCTTGCAAGAAAATCATGAATCAAGATTAAATGTATTTGTCAACAATTCATAACTTTTATGGGTTATTTCCTATAACTCCAACATAAAAGAGGGGGAACCACTCTGATTGACTGATAAATTATTTATTTATTTATTTATCTACTAGGAAAAAAAGAAGACAGGGTTAGGGTTTAGGGTTAATTTAATGGGAAAATAAATAATTTATCGTCAATCAGATTGGTTCCCCTTTTTTATGTTGGAGTTATAGGAAATAACGACTTTTATGTTATATTTATGGTCTTCAGTTTGTGTTTTATTATTTTTATTTCATTGTTTTATGTTCTTTCATGACTACTTGGTTAAACTGCTGCCCGATTGCATATTATTCTTTTACCACAAAACAAAGTATTTTGAGATAAAAACAAACATGTGGATATTCACGTTTGCTATTGTATAACTTATCTGGTTGTTAATAATGTTCCTATTTTACCTAAATCTTCTACCGTCTTTATAAAATGAATTTCTTTCTATTTAGATTGATCATAAAGGTGCTGAAGATTTGCTGGAGAAAGCATTTGCCCAAATGGTTGTAAATGCTGGTAATAAAGACATCAGGTATTTCTATAACAATTTCTCTATTTATTATTCTAAGTGCTTCTCTGATGGGGCAGTAGCTTAGTTATGTCTGTGTCCCATTAATTGCTTTTCTATATCAGTTATAAAAACAATAATTTTTATTTTACCTGGTAGATTTTTTGAAAGAATTAATAAATTTTATTGAAATGGAAATTTTCAGCATGAAACATAAATAAAGAGAAGTAATAATATGAATAAAATATTTTTTATTTATCTGAATTTTTGAGTTGAGGCTTGATGCAAATAATTTTGATATTTTGGACTGTTGTCCTCATCTTTATTGGGGTATGTATAAGCACAACATTTCGGCCACTGTATCCTCTGGCCTTCTTCAAGTGTTCCCTGTGTATCTGAGCATAGTAATGACCCAACCTGGCAAATCATTTTTAATAGTTTGACTGTTGATCAAACAGGCGTTGAAGAACTTTTGAAGATCTTATTCAAATAATGTCATCATCGTTTTTGCATGCCTATCATTCTGACATATGTCACAAGAAGAATCACGAGCATTTAGAAAGAAAAAAAAAACAAATTGACGTTTCCTGGTGTTATTAGATTTTACTCCTCCAATTCTACAGGAATCACCAATAAACAGTCTGAAACATCAAAAATATTTGTTACTATATTTTTCTTGTTTGTGATTATATTAATGTCTATTTTGTCTTCATAAGTCTTGACAATATTTTAGAAATTATCAAAATAAAGTTCAATTTAAAACTGAAATGAAAATTAGCTTAAGATATTCTTGTCTCTAACATGTTTCATATATTTTCATCATATGTATTCCTGTTTTACAGATATGAATCATTTGATTTTCATTATGAGTGTCGAAAAATGAGATGGGATCGACTTTCTATTTTGATGAATAAAATAACTGAAGACAGAAAACAATTGGGGTAAGTTTTTTAGGTTTTATATTTTTTTAAAGATTTTTTTTTTTCTTTTGTCTCTGACATTTAGTTAAAAAAGCAGTTAATGAAGTGGGCTACTTATGCTCAGTGGAAACAATGAATTTATGATTGATTTTAGAAATTTATTCAATAGTAAATTTTATACTAGTTATTACTCGGGAAAAAAATTCACAAATTTTGAATTACTATGAGAAAATTTATTTTAGGAAAAAAAAAAAGTATATATATATATATATATATATATATATATACACATCACAAAGTTTTCATTGTAGTAGTATTAGTAGTTAATCAAAATATTGTAAAATATAGAGCATTTAAATTTTCTTTCTCTCCTAAAAACGGATTGAGCTCTCTGGCAGCCTTTACATACATACATATATATGTATTTATCAGTAAAATTCTCTCGCCTATAGTAGATGTGCTGATAGGTTGGGGGTTAGGGACTTTGACTGATGAAAAATTGGTCAGATTTTAATCCTGCTAAGTCTAACTGCATTGAAGAGACATGATACATCGAAAAAGGACTGTCTGTGGGTGTGTATATATATATATATATGAAACTGTAGTTACGGGATATTATATCCATAATATTTATGTAACGTGGTGGTAGCGATATATGTTGTATAGCGGGTCTTGTCAACATGCTTCCAAATTCACGACACTAAATAGGTGTTTGGCACGTGGCGGTCATATTGTTGATAAAAAAGTGCAACAGGAGAAATATATCGTCACAAGTTGCTTAGCTTTTACTTCCAGGGCTAGTCTCGTGGGTTGTTTTGGAGAGGAGGAAAGGCAGAAAGAAAGAGCAAGAGAACACTGTTAAATTACTGTATCCCACACTAGGGACCAGAGGCCCGTCTGTTCCCCCATGCCTCTGAAAGCAAAAAGAGGCCAGTATTTTTTTTTTGTCGTTCCATGTCGCCACGTGACTTCCGGTTCCGGTCAACACCTGAAACTTCCGGTTGGCTTTCAATTTTCCATTCGGGGGGTCACGCCCCGGTCAAACTCACGACAACCGTTTTATGTTCATCACTTTTTTTTTTAAAACCTTTATTCACTCTTATTTCTTCTTCCTCCTTTTCTAATAGTAGTCCTCGCAAAGCTCAGAACCTTCCATCTCGCTACATTTAACCGTTGATTTTGAATCTGCTCTATTTTAGCATTGAGTGCCTTCTTATGCTAATACTTTTCACATTCATTTTCCATTATATTATATTGCATTTTATATATATATATATATATATATATATATATATATATATATATATATATATAAATTTGCATTGTAGTGAGCTAGGAGATTAGTCTTGACTACAAAATGATTTTTATTATTTTCATGGTTATTTCCTATAACTCCAACATAAAAAGGGGAACCACTCTCATTGACTGATAGATTATTTATTTATTTTCCCATTAAACTAACCCTAACTCCTAAATCCTAACCCCGTCTTTTTTTTTCTTAGTAGATAAATAAATAATTTATCAGTCAATCAGAGTGGTTCCCCTTTTTTATGTTAGAGTTATAGGAAATAATCATTTTCATAATGTTTTATACTTTTATTATGCTAAAACATTATAGGTAAAAACCTAATAAATATAAGTTAAATCATTCCTTCCAAAAATTTATTCAATAAAATTATTAACTTATTTATTAAAGATATTTAATAAGTTTATTATTAAATTTGTTTTAAATTTCAATTTTTCAGTTATTTCCTGTCTCTTCGTGATGGTAGTACAGTATCCCAACAGAAAGGAGTCTTTCGAACTAACTGTATAGACTGTCTTGATAGGACCAATGTAGTGCAGAGTATGCTGGCTAGGGATATCTTACAGGACCAATTAGTAGTGAGTAAATTTATCTTTTTAACTTTTTATTATAAATTATTTAGACTACTTTGTTGCTCCAATCAATAACTTTGCTATTATCTTGAATTAAATAAAAAAATTATATTTTAATTCATTCCCATTCTTCATTATTCTATTTATATTATTATTATTATTATTATTATTTCTTTGTCTTTCTTTATTTTCTAGATTTATTTCTTAAGAACACTAGCAAATATATGCACCCTCCGGGTGCAAGTATTTAAGTTTTGATATAATAAAATATCATATTAAATTAGAAAGGCTAATGAAACTGACTAAGAATGGAGATAAAAAGATTTGGAACAGAGGGGGTATAATCGAAAAATAGAACAACTTTGAAACTAACTATTCCATCATTTTCCATTACTCCCCTCTTTCATTGGTAAATTTTCCTAATTTAACTATTTAGTTAAAATAGGAAGTAAAGGATAATATTACAGTTATTTCTTCTTGTAAATAAAGAGATGTTTGTTTATATTTCTTAAGATAAAACCAAACAATTAGAAATCAATAATACCAAGCACATATTTATTAAAATAAAATTTTAAATATCAATATGCAAATTAGCCTTCTCGTTCAAACTGTAAACCGCTATTTTTTGTATATATAAATACAATTGCATGTTATTAGTACGTAGATATGGTCAACAGTATTAATAATGTAAAACAATTTTTATTAATAACTGAAGGTTTAAAAAAATGAAATCATGGAGAATTTGACGTAAATAATTAAGGGAATTGTGACTTGAGTAGTAATATAGTTTCGGTTACAGACAGAAAAACACACAATCTCCATTATAATAAGATGTATATTCAATTTATCTTTAAATACTTTTACTAAATATTTCTCAAAATGTTACTTTTAAGTAATTATCATCAATATCACTATTTGTAATGAAAATGACACTTTTTTCTTCTTTTCTTATCTTATTCATTTCATAAGAATCGCTTATTCAAAATCATTCTTTTATATAAAATCAAGTTTTGGTTTTGAAATATAGAAGTTACAAATTAAACATGTTTATTTTATTTTCTTCTAGCGACTTCAAATTTTGCAACCAATGGAAATAATATTTGATTTCCCAAAGTTTAATAATATCTTAAGAAATGGTAAGTAAAATTGGTACTTCGGTTTTTTTTTCCTACATTTTTTTTTTTTTTTTTTTAGTTTATGATTCATACCTACATTTTCCCCTGACTACTGCATGTTTATTATCTGCGATTTAGTATAATGTAACAAGTAATGGAAATTTTAAAATTAAGTAATCTCTCATTCATTTGTAAACTTTAAATATCAACTTCATTCCATGAACCTGTTAAACTAATTTTCTTGTTAAAAAAAAAAAAATAAATTTACTAAGTAACTTCTAAAAGCTACTGAGTGCAACATACATTTGAGGAAAGTTGAATATATTAGCTAAACTAATAGAATAAAAACAACAAAGGTAAAGATACCAATACAAATATATATATATATATATATATATATATATATATATATATATAAGTTAAAAGAAAGGAAATGAATCCGACAATATGAGTATGAAAAGGTGGAATGAAAACATCACACAATGCTGTTAAAGAAGAAAACAATTTATAATATAATCATAGCTGATACTGATCAATATTTCAATTTTACAAAAATCATCATCAGAGCTCATTCACTCCCGTAGTTGTTTGGGTCGGAGAGAAATGTCAGATCAGTTTACAAAACAAAAAACCTTAATACTTCAAAAAAAGAACGAAAGTCGTTACAATATTCACCAATGTGAGCATTCGCGCCATATATATGTCGGTCATGTCTCTATGTATACCTTTTGTCATCCAAATGTAGAGATTTTTGAGATGTTGGCAACAAGATGAAACAATTTAAACGGAAGGGGATGGGTATTAAGAAATGTAACGGTTGGAATTCAAAAGATTTTTAGTAAAGGAATTTTTTACGATTAATTATTTTTATTTTTAAATTTTTATTTTTAAGTTCTGTATTTCATAAATGATTAGATATTTACTGTATTTTGTTTTTATATATAAAGTAAAAAAAAAAAAAAAATGGTGTGATGTTTTCATTCCACCTTTTCATACATATATATATATATAAAATGAGAGATAATAATAATAATAACACAATACAAATAATCGTGTGAAAATCAGGACTGAAACATTAAGTTTGAAACTGATTTTTTTTTTTAAATGTTTATTAGCAATTGGAAACTGATTCATTAATGAAATTAAAATCACAGAGACTCCTAAAATAGCAGTTTGTTAATATAGGAAGGTGTGTACTATAAAGTAAGTATTCATATTTACCTGATAACTGGTTTGAAATTTAATCATTGCTAACTGAAGAATTACTATAGGTTTTCTGTTTGATTATATCTACTGAAATATAGTGTTACTTATGTAACTATGATTTTTGTTGATCCAATAGTTCTGTTGCATAAATGTTTACATTGAACTTATGCTAATTATTCTTTTAGTATGGGCTGACAATGCTGATGCAATATCTAAGCAGTATGCTGGAACTGGAGCATTAAAAACTGACTTTACAAGGTAAATCTTTTGAACATCTATCTATCTATATCTATACATATATAAAGGGCAGTTGTGTGTATCTGTATGTCCAGAGGAAACTTTGAAAAATAAAACAATTAATGACAAAGTAAATATATATATACATTCACTATCACCAGGGCTTGGTTTTTGAGCAAAAATAATGATTTGATTTATATTCATGAAGATAATTAAAAAATAAAATTTAAATGATAACAGCATGGATTTAAAAAAATATTAAACACCTGTTAAACTCTGCTCAAGAAATTGATTATGTGTCATATCCTACTCATGTAGAGGGGTTGGTAAATAAACATATATATTAGGTATACCAAAAAAGATCGGCTGCTATGAGCTTTAAAAACGAATTAAAAATAATTAAATCTATTATTTAAGGTCAAACTTTGTCTGTCTAAATCAATAAGTAGTAACATACCCACCATCATTAAAAAAAAAAGAAAAATATCATTACATATGCAATTTATTTTTAATACATTTTATACATTAAAAATCGTCCAAATTTCGGCGAATAGTTACGTCAAATTTATTTTGATTTATCGTGTTCAATAATGGTTTTAAAATATTTTTAAAATACTTATAAACATTTCTTTTTAGAAATAAGTAAAGTGTTACTTTAAATACATATTTATTGAATATTACTGAAATTTTACTCACTTTTTAACTTTTAACCAAGTAAAAGATTATTTTCTATAATTATCGAATTTTATGCGATACATGCATTTATAATTGCCTTCAAGCAAAAATATAAAAAAATATTAGTTTTAAATATTTTCGTTTGAAATGAAAATGTATATGTTCACTTCCGTTTCCTGTATGTAGTGTCATAATATTTTTAACTTTTTTGTCTTGTTTGATTGACGTAAAATCTGTTTTTTGACAAAATATCAATGTATAATTTTTTCTTTTATAAGATAATAGCCAATTAAATAATTATCGAAATGAGTAAAAAAAGAAATCTCCAAAAAATTAATTATTTATTATTTTTTACATTTTATTTTTCGGTACTTATTTTCTCATAGAAAAGCCACCGTAAAATTTTTTTTTTTTTCTATTCATAACTTCGGTCTTTTATCTCTTTATTTATACTGTAATTAATAAACTATAAGACCAATTCGAAAAAATGTTACTTCCCCCAACATAAGGGGGGGTCAAAATTAAGTGACCTGAAAAAATTTTTTGTCACAAACGCATTTTAGGCCCATTTGGGTATACCTAATATATATATATATATATATATATATATATATATATATATATAAATAAGCCTGCAAAATTTAGTCACATTGAGGAGAGGTGATACGTCGAAACATAGTGTCTGTGGATGACTGACTGTGTGTGTGTGTGTGTGTGTGTGTGTATATATATCTTTCACCTTTGGGGAGGGGGATACCACCCTTGAATGATAGATTGTCCTAGCCTAGTCAATTGCATCCTACTTGTGGGGAGGGGTTGGGTAAATATTCATAAAAACATTCTAATTATTTTATCTTTTAAGTTTTGTAAATGCAAATTGGATCATTTACTTATTTTCCTCCCCCGCAGAACTGGAAAGCGAACAAAATCTGGATTGATGATGGATGGACTCAACTCAGCAATTCGATACTTTAAAAACAACTTTAAGGATGGTTATCGACAGGTTTGTCTAATTTCATTAAATGATTTTTATCTTGTCTGTATTTTTTATTTGATAAACCCAGTTTCTTTTTTCTTTATCCATCATTTAATTGAATTTACTATAAAATTAGATCTAGCCAATATATTAATCACATTTCTGTCAATAAGTCTGTTGGCATTTTATGCTGCTAAGGGCACCCTGAATTAGTGGCAACAATATTAAAGCTTTGAAACCACGCTTAAACTCAAGGTTATCATCTGATGATGACTTCAGTTTAAGGTAAACGGAACACCTCAACAAGGCCGAGGATACAGTAGCCTAAACGTTGTGTTTACATATACTACAATAAAGATGAGGACAACAGTCCAAAAATTAAGATTTTTATCTTCTATTAGCTTTTCATCTTTTTACAAATACAAATTTTATATTATTTGGATTATTCAGACTATTGTCTTCATCTTTATTGTTATCTGCACAACGTTTCAGCCAATATGCCCTCTGGCCTTCTTCAGGTATTTCTTGTCAGACTTAGGAACCTTCTTGGAACTAACCCTTTATTCAATCCACGGGGGTAGACTATTCTCATTCTGTTAACCATGACTGGGTAAAATTGTTAAGCTGTGTTAATTATTCTATGTTACTGTAGCCCTTGACCAGGATTGAACCAGCAGCCTAGAGATAACTGTCACTTAGAACTGTATTAACTCAACATCTATATCTACTATGCCATATGTCCAATTATGCAGATAACAAAGATAAGGACAATAGCCCGAATAATACATAATAATATAATGAAATTTATTGTGTACAGTGCTCAGGTGCACCACAACTCATCAAAGTCTCATGTCAAGTACACAGAATAATGTATTAGTGTCAGGAACATGAACAGTTTACAGTAGTAATATGCATGTATGTTTGCGCGTGTGTGCATATGTATGTGGAGCGTGGTATCAGGTATAGTGTCGGCGGACTACAGGAAGCATGGAGGCTTTGAAAGACTCAGTGCTTCGGCAGTCTACAACAGACTTATCAAGCCTCATCTCAAAAATTCAGAGAAATAGTACAAATTTTATATCACAATCTAAACTGAAGAGAAATGATATGAATTTTACAAAAATTAGAAATGCATATAATGTGGGTCTTTTTAGCTCAGTCGGTAGTGCGTCTGGCTAGAAACCACAACGTTCCTATTTCGATACCGACCCTCGCCAACTCAGCGTATAACTAGCACGGTGATCTGTGTGGTAAAGTAAGGAGCTGATGGTAGGTATGGTGCTCCACCTCAGATGCAAAAACAATCTCCTTGGTTTAGCACTAGTGAAAAGGGAATAGACTCCCTCACTGATTGGCTGATACCGACTTTAGACCACCTCAATGACTTTACTTTATGGTTTATATGTTTTTAAAACTTCGTCAGTTTTAACAACAGTAACACACGTAAGTTACTTTGTGTCAAACTCCGACAGTATGAGGTAGGTAAAAGGATAGTGAACAAAAAATAATAATAACTCAAACAAGTCTGAGAGTTGAAATATTTCGTCCTTTCAATAAGGACATCCTCAGTCAACTGACTTTTATTCAAAGCAAAAATTACGTACATGTGTGTGTTTTGATGAGGGAGTGAGTAGCGGAAATGAGGGGTAGGGAGGTTAGGGGGGGAAATAAGGAATGAGGATAACATGAATGAAGTGTAGGGAAAGTTTACAGGAAGCAGAGAAGAAGCTGGGTGCTAGATGGGAAAAGGGGTTGGTCGATGGAGGAGGGTAAAGTTCATAGTAGTGGAGTGTTTGATTCCAGGGGATAAGGAGGAGGGGAGAGTTGAGTGACATTAGGTCACTGGGTCAGTTTTGTGGAATAGGGGGGAGAATTTAGATTCCTTGTGTGTGTGGGGGAAACGGAATGAAGCAGGGTAGGTAGTGAGTATCTATGTATGGACAGGGAAGTTTTTTTTTTTTTTAACCATATTCATGGTGGGTCATGATTTTATTTTCACGAATTACCATTTTTGCGATCGATCTATCTAGATTATAGAACCCAGGTCTAATGTTGAATGATTCTGTGTGGGTTATTATCGCTGATTCGCACATTTTAATATATGTAATTGAGATCATTCTACACAATACAAGAACCAATTTTTATGGTTAAACTCTTAGTCATAAGTCTTTGCACCAAAGTTATAAGAGAAAAATTTGGAAAAGTGGAAATTTTTTTTTTTTTTTTTAATCATTACTTCTATTAATATTACCAATTATTTTCTTTCTTTTTTTTTTTTTTTCTTTTTTTTTTTTTTTTTTTTTTTTACATATTCTAGGATTCCATTGACTTATTACTTGGGAATTATGTAGTTGAAGAACAAGAAGGTATAACTAAACCATCTCCATTAACAACAGACCGAGATTGGAAATTCTATGCTGTAAGTATAAAGATTTATATAAACCTTTTTTTCATTGTTTATTGAACTGCTATTTTTTTACAGAATTCTTGCTAACCATTACACCACAACAGGACACCTTAAATAAATCAATCAAACATCCTGATTGTGCATCCAATTCCTGTTAGAAAAATGCTAGATTATAAACATTTTTTTATGCCCTTAATTTCAAATATTTTTATGGCATGAATCTTCCTTAACTCTTAACATCCTGTTGAGAATTTTCTAAGTCCAGAGCAATTCCTATAAGGATATATTAAAAAAATGGCTAAAAATGACCTCTGCATCTAAAGTTACCTGTTATTTCCCTTAAATCGAAGACTTCTAAATATGTTTAATATTACATTTAAACAAAAGCTATCATTTGGGGTAGATTAGGAAAACAAATGAGACTTCTGGTCGGGTGGAATGAGGCGGTATAGGACTTTAAGAGTTAATATGTAATTGTTTTTTAGATTTTCTACAGCATCAAAAATAAGAATCATTAAGCTATGCCTTTAGATTATTGAAATTAGAATCTATATATTAATACTCATGTTCCTTAATTGTACAACCATTATCATCTTGCCACATTGTTAAAAATGAGATCATCCAAGATGAAATGCAAAAATGTAAATTCTGGTTATCTGGTGTTGGTTATCCACCGAATTCTTATTTCTAATGAGTATTGTCACCTCAGCTAAATAATGAACCATTTCATTTTTATTAGAAAGAAAGTGAAGGAAAAGGACATTCTACACAGAAAAATTCTAATAATAAAGATTGAGAGAGGGGGTGAGCGCATGGAAGCAATAATACTAATCTGTTTCAATCGATTATAATGAAAAGTTGAATAGAAGGAAAGAAAGAAAAAGTGAAAAAGAGTTAAATCAAGATTATTATACTTTTTACATATTGAACTATTTGGCAATAGCTCTTAAGTAAACATATCAAACATTGTAATAATTAAATTATCACACTGTGATATATCTACAGATCCTGCTAGTAAAATGTGAATGATCTCATCAAAAAAAGTTACAAATTCCATGAGAACAAACAGGAAAATGTTTTTTTAATTAAATTTTTTTTTTTAAATAATTAAGTTCCATTTAAATTCTATTCCACTAACTCATAATACCATAAAAAGAAGAGCAACCATTATATTTGATCTAAGTGAAAAAAAAAAATTTTTTTTCTTGTATAATTACAATAATCATAATTAAACTATCAATCCAGGTTTGCTTCAACATGATAAACTTAAGATATGTATTCAGATTGGGAAGTTCATTATCCAGTATTTATTATTGTAAATTGTGAATAAATTACTAATACAAATTGTTTTTTTTTCTTTTTCTTCTCAGCTTCCAGCCGTCTTTTTTGTCTCTCTTGCAATGTGTATGATTTGTATTCTACTTCCTGATGGTAAGACTTTTTTTTTTTTGTTTATATATAATTGCTAATGTATTAAGACAAAGTATATTAACTCATTATTCAAAAGCAGATTAAACTTTATATTTTGCGGCCCTGTTGGCTGGGCTTTAGAATATATCGACACCTCTGCAGAGGGGTAAGACCCCCTAATGGGGCCACCTGTTGGCCATGGGTGGTGACCCATCATGCTTAAGAATGGAATCCTGGTGGCTGAGCAGTCCATGACATGCAACACTCCACTTTGGCCCTTACTTTGGCTAGATGGGGGTAGGAGAGGTCTCCTCTGATCAGTCGGCTAGTCACATCAAGCCCTAGCACCTATATGTTTTTCTCAACCCTATTACCCTTATGGCAAGCCCCCAACCATTTTTATCATAAGTGTGTTAGAAGGCAGTGGCTAAGGGTCTTAGTGTCCTGGGTATGACATTAAACTCTATCTGATTGTGAAGTTCCAGTTCTGGAGAATGTGGAGTACCCCTTCATCACCATTGCTCCCAGGTCCACTCTGACCTGGAGTGGTGGTACCTGTTAGGTACTACACAATACAAGAACCATTTTTTCTGGTTAAACTCTTAGTCACAATTCACAAAAAGATCTATGGGTTAAATAGAAAATTTGTTTATAAAAAAAAAAATTGAGTTTAAATAATTTTCTACCAAACTATCGCTAAAAATCTTTCAAAACTTTGCTGGCATTAAATGACCCACCGAGGTTTGATATCCTGTAAAACAAAACAAACAAAAAACTAGATCCTTTCTCCAGACTGTTATTCTACAAAAGTACAAAACTGCAAACAACCTCAAGAAAAATCCTTGAAAAGGACATAGCAATAAATTTGACCATCCATCACAACCTACCGCTTGGCATAAAATAACTCTTGATGGGTTGACATGCTGTTAAAATCAATCAATCAATCAATCAATCATTTATATTTTGCTTGTATAAATTTTAGAATATTAGCAGGAGGTTAAAACCGTTTTTTCTTAATATCACCTATTTCATTTTCAATGTTAAAATTTAGTTGCATCTTTTTTCTCTCTCTCTCTCCTGAATATATAAAGTTGGTGTTGCTTAATTTGTTTGTCCATTCATTTAAATGTATCACATTAAAAAAAAAACAGAATTATATAAAATTAAAATGACTTAAAACTGGCATGATTCAAAATTGCACAGATAATGAGATGCTAGCTGCTTAGATCATTGAAAAATATTTTCGTTGTTTAAAAATTATTGACATGTCTTGAATTTTCATTAGATGAAACATTTTCAACGAGTATTATTGTTTTTGTTTTACTAGTATTTCTTCAATCTTAATTTCAAGGTCTGAGTAGTTACAATAAACAGCTGAAATTAAAATTAAAGAAATATTAATATAAAAAACGTAATCTGTGTGTCTGTGTGTGTGTGTGTATGAATGGCTATATATATATTATATATATATATATTATATATATATATATATATATATATATATAGCCATGCACAAAAATGACCAAAGGAGATAAATTTTTTTTTAAATTTCTTAATTTTAAAACAATTACAAAAATCAGGGAATTGTCTGATTTTAATGAATATTATCCAACGACTTAATTTTACAATGTATAGCTAATTTTATTTTTAAAAAACTTGAAAAAGGTTTTTTTTATCAATTTGTAGTGTACAGGGAGTTTTGATCTTTAGTCATTTGAAGAAAAAAAATCTCAGTCCCTAAAGTTTTACATGCCTAGAAAGATTAAATCCTGAATAACATTAAAAAAAAGTAAAAATTCAATCCCTAAAAAAAGTGATTTTAAAAGTTATTTTCTTAAAACTCAATAAATAATTTATGTAACATTTTTTTTTTTTTTCGTAGTTTGAAAAACAATATTTTTCTTTGAATTGGTAAAAAAAAGTATTTTTTTTTATTCAATTGGCTTATTTTTATCACTTAAAAATTTAATAGTGAATTTTGAGCATCTGGAACTTTGCATGTTGAAGACGATATTTAAACATGAGAACAAGCTTTAATTTATCTATCTAAAAATATAAGTTTAAAAATGCGTAATTTTGCGCAAAATATTTTTTCCGAGATTTTTATGTATTTAAAAAATTATTACTAACGATCTTAATTTGATCTATGGAAGATTAAAAAGGAAATAACTTATCCCTTTTTATCGTCAAACATTAAAAAGTTATCTCCCCTTATGACCCACTTCGGAAGAATTTTATTTTATTGCCACTTATAGATTCATAAAAAATCAAGATGTTTACGCATTTATCTCCCTTTAACTCTAGCTTTGAGCATGGCTGTGTGTGTGTGTGTGTGTGTGTGTGTGACATTTTTCATGTTAACCAAGCATATATCATTTGCACTTAAATCTATAAATTTATTTCTGATTTATTTTTCAGAACATGCAACCGAGCAAATGCTATACATTTTGTTCTGGGGAGGTTTCTGTATAATATCAAGTTTGGCCATCTACATGTTTGGTGAAGTTTTTGTAGATTCTCCACGACTGACACAGGCCAAATTCAAAACAGACTAGCTATATGGCACCAACTCAATATTCATTGTCTGAAAAGAATGCCACCTTCCATGGACTGTTTAAAATGGGCATATACTAATACTATTATTATGCTGGTTATTGTTGGTTTAAGTTAGAAGTTGATAAAAAAAAATTAGATTGTAAGTGATAAAAACTTTCTTGAAAATTTAATTTCTCATAAAATTTTTACAATAAATTCAAAGATAACGTTCTTTGGTTATAACTTAATGCTAGATAAAATTGAGAAATTCATTTAAAAGATTTTTTTTTTTTATCTTGTTGACTTACATATAAAGATATCTATTATGTTAAAAAGAAGTATAGTTATTTAAAGGAGTTATATTTTGTTAATTTTTCTCTGGGTTATTTTTGTTAACTAAATCATTTTATTAAAAATTTCATTGATATTAATGCTTGATTTTAAAAAAAACAAATAAAAAACAAAAAAGAAATTATAAATCATTTTCTATTTGCAAAATCTTTAATATATTTACATTAAATTATTATGTAACAACCTTTTAACAAAATACTTTATATATAGAAATAGGAAAAACAAAATGTTAAAAAAAAAATAATTTTGATGTTGACGTCAACGCTCAAACATTTCGGTTTATGTTAAACCTTCCTCAGAACGATATAATAGGAAAGAAAATTTTTTTTATTTAAACAGTGATGGATGTTTTTAAATGTTTAAACAAATATTTCTTTTTCTTTCCTATTCTATTGTCCTGAGGAAGTTTTAACATGAACTGAAACATCAAAATAAATTCATCTTATTTTTTTTTTTTCTTTTTTTTTTTTTGGAACACTTTGTTTTTCTAATTTTGTCGGATTCATTTCCATATTTTACTCCCACAAAATACTTTATAATTTTTTTTTTCACTTTTAAATAGTATTATCTGAAAAATATAATGGCTACATTTTTTTTCTTTTCTTTTTTATTCAAAATAATCAAGAAATTGCACAATTATTTAAGCCACATTGCAATCAAAACTCTATTAGCTACAAATCTATGTAGTTATAAAAGATGTATTTAATAATAGAGGTTTTGTGTAAACGACGACCATACTGTTGACATATTTCATATTAGAGAATTATAATTCTTACACAATATGCTATATTCTCTAAAAAGATAGACGAGAAATATGTTTATACTTGAAATTTAATTTGTAAACTGGATTCAAATAGTTTCTTTTGTCAAAATAGCCACTGATGCACTACATGCATTAATAAAGATAGATATACTGATAGAAAATAAAATTGCAATGCCCTGAATATTTATTTCAATTTATTCAAAGTTAAACATGCAGATAATATAGCTGGATTTCAATAAATGGCAAAGCTCCCCAATAAAGGGTGTATGTATAGTACTCAGCCCCCCCAGCATCGTTCTTCAGTGTGTTGTAATTTTCTGTCGGTATATTTTAAATCCTATAGAAAATCCAGTATTAGTAATGTATTTCTAGTGAGTTTTTTTTTTTAATCAATGGTATATATAGTATCCTAAAATAATACTCATTTTTTTTTTTTTCTGCATTAAAATTGGTTCATTTTCCACAATAACTGGAATCTAAAAAGTATGGTGCGAAAAAGATATTTTTCAACGAATATTTGGAAGTAATAAAGAAAATACTTACCAAATTCATGAACGATACAAAATTGTCAGATGCTATTCTTACACTGTTTTTTTTTTTTGTTCAAATGTATGAAAATTCACTTTTTTTTTTTTTTTTTTTTTTTTTGTTCAAATGTATGAAAATTCACTTTTTTTTTCCCACTTTGATACTAACTTGTGTTAAAATCTGTTATTTTTGTTAGGGTTAACATTTTATACTATACATAACCCTCTGTGCACTTAAATGTCCTCATTTATTATTGAATGTTATATTTTTCTAGAGCAGATGTATATTTATTTTACTAGATAAAAATTTTTTTCCATCATGATAGAACATAATTTTTTTTTTCAGTAGCAGAATATAAAATGTTAATTTATTTTAAAAAAAGAAAAAAGCCAAACCTGACAAAAATCTGACATGGATTCACAATTTCTGTAATATTTGATAAGGATGTTAAATTTAATAAACAAATTTTTCTCATATCTTTTAAAATTTCTGTTTATTTTTCAAAATTTAATTTAAACCTTTTTGTTATTTAAATATATATTTACCTTTACTGGCTGAAAATTTGATGTACTTTTTTATTTGAATTAATCCAAATTATCTATCTATACATATATATAAAGAACAGTTAAGGTGTATGTATGAATGTATGTCCTGAGGAAACTATGAAAATAAAACAATTAACGATAAAGTAAATATATATACACATTGAATATCCACCGATTCTTGCTTTTTGTGCAAAAATTATAAAGATTTGATTTATATTCAAAGATATTTAAAAATTGAAATTCTATTTAAAAATGTCCAACATTTGTAAATCTCAAAAGTAATCAATATACCAGTTTCCACTCTCTACCCAGGTTATGCTGGGTAGCCGCTTCTAGTCGCAAATATGTCTGTATGATGATTTTTTTTATTTAATATTTTCAATTGTTTATTTTACTGATTTTTATAGATAATGCTTAATGGCCAATTAAAAATTTCCAAGCTTGAATACACTTGGTTTTGGCTTCTTTGTTTAATGTCATATCAACCTTTGTGGGTTAATTAATGCCAATCCACCCCTGTAGAAGAACGGTAGTGGTACTATGTAACCCATAGCTGGGGAGATGAGGTTTCATACCTTTCCCAAGGGTATTTAGTCTGAAAACAAATGTAATAGCATGACTGGAGTTTGAACTCACTACGATTTATTAGTCCAGCATGTTATCCATTACGCCACAGGGACTCCTCTCCCGGAATTTACTTTGCCTCATTCATAATGGCTTCATTACCGACGAGATTTATTCTATCTTGGATAATGACTCAACAGGTATTGGATGCTACTTTGGGATAATTAGACTAATTATGACTAACATCATGAACCCTACAGAGGGGTAGTAACCCCACCCACCCCCAAAAAAGGGTGTCTTGGGTATGACACTAACTTCATCTGGAGAGTGTGGGGTACCCTTTCATTGCATTACTCTCAGGCCCACTTTGATTTGGAGTAGTAGTACCTGTTAAGAGTCCCATCTATGGGTGAAATAGATCCGTTTTAAAAATGTATTTGATAGGAATGTGTGAAAAACAAAACAAAAATACATAAGTATGAACATACAATGAACACAATTCCCTTGATATAAAATGGCCCTAGACAGGTTGACATAATCGTTAAAATCAATCAAATGTCCTGATTGTGCATCCAATTCCTGTTAGAAAAATGCTAGATTATAAACATTTTTTTATGCCCTTAATTTCAAATATTTTCATGGCATGAATCTTCCTTATAATGTAATTGTTATAAAATTTTCTACTGCATTAAAAATAAGAATCATTAAGAATCTTTAAATTATTGAAATAAAAAATGAGACCAACCAAATCATCCAAGATGAAATGCAAAAATGTAATTCTGATTATCTGGTGTTGCTTATCTGCCAAATTCTTTTTTCTTATGAATCTCATTACCTAAATAATGAACCATTCCGTTTTTATTATAAAGAAAGAAAGAAGAAAAAGGACATGCTACACTGAAAAAATATAAGAAAGATAGTGAAGAAAGGAAGGAAAGTGTGAGAGAGTTAAATCAAGCTTATTATACTTTTTACATATTGAACTATTTGGCAATAGCTCTTAAGTAAACATATCAAATGTTGTAATAATTAAATTATCATATTGTGGTATATCCACAGGTCCTGCTAGTAAAATATGAATGATCTTCATCAAAAAAAGTTACAAATTCCATGAGAACAAACAGGAAATTTTTAATTTTAATTAAAAAAAAAGTTCCATTTAAATTCTATTCCACTAACTTATAATGCCATAAAAAGATGGGCAACCATTACATTACTCAATTATGGAAAAAGAAAAAATGATTCAGGTAATCGATTTCTCAACTGCAAAAGTCTGCCAACAAAGTCTTTCCACTTGCAAGAATATTACAGCAGTCTTCAACCATATTCCATAAGCATTTGCTTGCGAAGAATGTGAATCGTCTTTCTCAATCTTCGCTGCGTACTGCGTTAAGCAAGTGGTCATCCTTCTTCCAGGTGCCTGAAATTGCATCTTCCAACATCCTGGTTCTTCATGCTACAATTCAGACCAACTGCCACCCACGCAAAATCTTAACACTGAGCATGCATCCGGGACATGGTAGTCAAACATGTCAGGCAACTTTTTCATTCGTAGCTTTATCTATAATTATATTAAGTATTTACTAACTAAAGTTTTATTCATTTCCACAACAAAATATGTTAATATTGAGAACTTGATATTTAAATTAGTTGGTTGGTTTTTTGGGATTTTTTGACAGTATATCAACTTTTTTTTAATTATTTAACTCTTAAAGTCCTGTACCACCTCATTCATGACTGGAAGTCACATTCATTTTCCTAATCTACCCAATATTATAGCCTTTGTTTAAATATAATATTGAACATACTTAGAAGTCTTTAATTTAAGGGAAATAACAGGTAACTTTTAATGAAACAGCAATTTTTACCCATTTTTAATAAATGGTTATAGGAATTGGGCTCTGGACTTAGAAAATTTTCAACAGGATGTTAAGAGTTCAGAATAAAAAAAAAAAAAGTTTATTTTTGGAATATCAATGCTAAATAGACAGGTCATCTTATTTATCTAAAGACGTCTTCAGTAAATCTGAGATTGGGTTGATTAACAAAACTTCACTCATGCATCGAAGGAAGAAACAAATCATTATTATTAATGATAGTAATAATTAACAAAAAAAAAGAAGAACTTGTCAACTTGTAGACTTTGCAGTTCCAGCAGATCATAGGGTGAAGATGACAGAAAACGAAAAGATAGACAAATACTTGGACCTTGCTAGAAAATTGAAAAAATTGTGAAATATTAGGGTGTTGGTGAACTTGAAATGGTCCCCAAAAGTTTAGAAAACAGACTGAAGGAATTGGAAATCAGAGGAAGAATTGAGACTATCCAGACAACAGCATTGTTGAAATCAGCTAGGATACTCAGAAGAGTCCGGAGACTTGTCACTCAGACTCCAGTGAAATACCATCAGCTTACACTGGTGTAAAAACTCACAAGGAATGAAATAATGAAAGCTTGGAAAAAAGACTGGCGGAACTGGAAAATCAGAGGAAGAATTAAGACCATCCAGACAATAGCGTTGTTGCTAGAATATTCAGCAGAGTCCTGGACACATGAGGAAACTTGTTGTCACTGAGACTCCAATGAAAGATCATCAGCTAACCCAGAACCAAGTCGGTTTCAAATGAAGAAAAACTTTTTTTTTTTTAGATTTTGAATAAAAGTTCTGCCATTTGTATTTTCTCAACAATTGCAATTAAAATGTGAATGAGATTTTTTTTTAATTAGGAAAAAAAAAAAAATGCTGAAAAGCAATGTGTTAAACTTGACAAATGTGAGAAGCCAATAAAAAAAAAAAATAGATGAGTCAGTATTTATTTAGAAAAAGACTGACTGAATATGGGCCAAATATATCATCTTTCAAGAAAAGAATCCAAAGATTCATAGACATATTAGATTACCATTTAGATTTTATTTATTTGTAACATAGCTTGGTACAAGACACCAACTACCAAGTCTACCCATCTGGAATTGTGAGAGAGTCAGCACTGGTAAAGAATTAGACAAATGGCCATGACCCATTTCCTTTTAGAATTACACCCGGGGTGGGGGTTAAAGTTTAGCTACTGGATATGTAAGCCGAGAAGGGGGCGTCCTCTTTTTAAAAAAAAAATGTTATATTGTAAAAAGTATCTGGTACCTCTAAAGGAGACAGCTTCATTCCTGAAATGAAGTAATCAAGCAAGTACATAATACTATTAGTATTCTTGTAATTTAACCATTGTACAATAACAAAAATAAAATTATTGAAACTCCATTGCAATCTATTAGATTCCCATATGCCACAGTTGAATGAAATGTAAATTTTTATTAATTTATAAAACGACTTGATTAGTAAAGTTAAAGTTAATAGAAACAATAACATCGTGACATGCATTTAAAAAAAATTGAAATAGTTTATTATAAGTTATTTTAATTTATTATCTAGATATATAAATGAATTATTTATATTATATCTACATCTAGATGATAAAGGTCATGTTTAAGTAATAGGTAGCAGGTACTTGACACAATATCACAATTTTTCATTAAGGGAACCCCCCTTTTCAGCATATATTTCTGGTACCTAAACCCATCCACCAACCCAGTAAAGCTTCCAAATAAATAAAGAATTTTTCAAAGCTGTTTGCAACGAAAACTTTCTGTTAGGTTTATAAACTATGCCATATCTTATTATAATGGAGATTATTTATCTGTCTGTAACTGTCACCACTGATGTCACAATTCCTTTAGTTATTTACATAATATTCTGCAAGATTTTATTTTTATTAAAATCTGAATTATAAGAAAGTTGTTTCATATTATTAATACTGTTGGCCTTATCTACATACTAATAATATGCAATTGTATTTATATATACAACCTAATAGCAGGTTACAATGTGAACAAAAGGTTAATTTGCATATTGATCTTTAAAATTTGATTTTAATTAATATGAGCAAAATTCACCTTGGTAAATCTTAAAAGAAATCCATTAACAAAAAGAAATAACTAATTTTATTCTTTCCTTATTTAGATTTAGTTAAATTAGGAAAATTTAGCAATAAAAACCGGGTGTGATAGGACAGAGCTATAATATTTTTAGGTAATCTGAACATTAGCTGCATAAATGAGAGTAACCTCCTCTTGTTTATTTCACTTTGAGGAAGCCATATATTTTGATCAGCCATTTTCATTTCACCATAAATCTACACTGAAAATACGAATTTGTTCAACTCAATACAACTGCATGTTTTAACATGAAAATATCATAAAATGTGTTCTTAATTGTGCTTGCAC
>CM042138.1:35126314-35341314 GCA_023376005.1 Doryteuthis pealeii
AATCATATCAAACATTGTAATAACTAAATTATCATACTGTGGTATATTCACAGGTCCTGCTAGTAAAAATAAATAATCAAGATCACAATGGTCTCAAACTATTGAATATTGCAGACAAAGTAATATTTGAAAGAGAAAACTCAATGGCAAAAAGCATTTGTTTTCATACAGGATCTATTTAATCTATCTATCTATCCACCACCAATCTATATCTACATATACTTCCAAGAATATGCACCCTCTGGGTGTAAGTATTTAAGTTTTAATGTAATAAAATATTAAATTAAAAAGACTAACAAAATTAAATAAAAACATAAAATGATTAAACTTATTTTAATTATTTTAATTGATTTCTATATAAAAATCATTCATAGGATTGATTTTAATATGTTAGAGAATAAAGGAATAATATTAGAGAATAATGACACCAAGTAATTATTTATTAAACCGGTTTTGTTAAAAACAGTATGCAAATTAACCACACCATATATTATATAAACCTTTATTTCTTAGTGATATATATGATTCATTACAGTATTTTAGATACACAAATAACATGGGCTGTTTTGAGGAAAATGTAACTCAGATTTTCATCGAGACATCATTAATAAGATGTATTCTAAGTATTAATGATTTTGAATATAAATGAAATACTGATTGTTAAACTTACACAATTCTTGAGGGTATTGTGATGTAAGCAGTGATGTAGTTTCAGACAGACACCAAATCTCCATTATAATAATATATAAAGGGGAGTTGGTGTGTATGTCTGGATGAAACTATGAAAATTAACAACAAAAATAAATATATATATATACACACACACATTCACTATCACCAGATCTTGCTATTTGTGCAAAATAATGAAAATTTGATTTATATTCATGAAGGGAGATAATTAAAAAAATAAAATTTAAATAGTAACAGCATGGATTTTTTTTTGCATTCAATATTTTAACTAGGAGACATTAATTTTTCTTTTCAAAGTATCTGTGCACTTTCTTTTTTTTTTTTTTTTACTGATGCCCCACCAGGCTGGATCAATGCAAGGTCTTTTTTACATAGGGATTTTAATGGAGCATCCAGTGAGGATCCAACTCATGATTCAGCTATTATAATAGATCTGCAAGACTAACTTTTTGGGCCCCCACCCTCTACCTAGGTGATTCCAGGTAGCCGCTTTTAGCGTAAAAATAAGTTGCGATCTTGTTATGTCACCATTGGGGTTAGGAATTGGCCAACAAAGATGCAGCGGATCCCAATCTTGGTACTGACACTTCACGCCTAGTAGATAAAACTTTACAAAATATGGATTTATCCAATTCCTATGCCACAAGTTCAATTTTTAAGCAGGACCATATTACCTTAAGGCACCCCTTTTCGATTTTGTGTCATTAGGCCATTTTTTTCATTTACACCGTCAATATCCGGTTGTTTGTTAGGGGTTAGGGTTAGAACCCCTAACCCCTAACAAAATTGAAAAGGGGTGCCTTAAGGTAATATGGTCCTTTAGCTCTTAACGTCCTATACCACCTCATTCCACCCGGCCAGTAGTGACATTCATTTTTTTAATCTAGCCAAATGATAGCCTTTGTTTAACTCTTAGCATCCTATACCACCTCATTCCACCCGGCCGGAAGTCACATTTATTTCCTAATCTACCCCAAATGATAGCCTTTGTTTAAATGTAATATTAAACATAATTAGAAGTCTTTGATTTAAGGGAAATAACAGGTAACTTTAATGGAAAAAGTCATTTTTAGCCATCTTTTGATAAATCCTTATAGGAATGGGGATCTGGACTTAGAAAATTCTCAACAGGATGTTAAGAGTTAAATGTAATATTTTAGCCATTTTTTGATGAATTGTTAAAGGAATTGGGCTCTGGACTTAGAAAATTCTCAACAGGATGTTAAGAGTTAAGCATAGTACAGCTGGTTTGAATTCAGAGTTTCCCTTCTCTTGGACTAGTTGCCTACCAAGGTTAAAGAGCCCAGTCTATCCTATTATTTACACATAGTGAGAACATGCATTCATGTCTTTCCCTCAAGGGCATTAGCACAAAGTGAAACACAGCCTTGTTTAGATTTGAACTTTGGTCAATGATTCCATTTCCTCAGACGATAATCGATTCGCTAAGAACTCCACAAACAAAAACTTACAAAGTAGACTGGCTGAAGCAATACATCTTGCTGGCTATTGTCCAAAGCAACACTGCTGGCACCCTATCAATAGGATGAACACTGGCTAAAAAATAACTTTTTTAATCTATATATTAATACTCATGTTCCTTAATTGTACAAAGGTTATCTTGCAACACACTTTGGTTAAAAATGAAACCAGCCAAATCCTCACACGTATCTGGGATCTTAATAAAATAAATTTTATAGGGAATAAGCTGCCCACATCCATAGGTTACCAAAACACTGCATCTTTCAAAGCCTCTATACTTCCTGTAGTCTGCCAACACTGTGCCTGATGCCCCTCTCCATACACATGTAAACTGTATTATTACTGTAAACTGTTCATGTTCCTGACACTAATACATTATTCTGTGTACTTGACATGAGACTTTGATGAGTTGTGGTGCACCTGAGCACTGTACATAATAAATTTCATTATATATGAACTCAAAAACAAAGCAAAGTCTTGTGTTGTTACTAAGAACAAACAAACAAACACAAGACATCCCAGATTAAGAAACATCTACCAGATCAAATGATAAAAGACCAGACAAGACAAGACAGATAGCAGAGGATCTACCAATAGATAAACCAGCCTAAGTTAAGATAGAAAAAATACAAGATAATTATCTTAGTAAAGAAGACAACTACACCTGTGTGCTACCATGTGTATACAGGTGTACTCAACTATACTGCACTGTGCGTAAGATGCGATGCAAGATGAGTATGTTATGCAACGCCTGTCTCATAACTTTGGACGAAACAATACAAGGGAGACAACTTTTCTATAAACAAAAAACGATTAAAAATCTTAACAGTTATTCGCTGAAAATAGAAAAACAATGAAATGTACAATTTGCAAAAATCTGGAAAAAGATTCCTTTTGAAGAGTTAGGTTTTAGAAGACAAAACAACAAGGGAAGTCTTAATTTCATTTTTATTGTAAATTTCTCTTCAATGGTCTATATATATATATATATATATATATAATTTTCTTTTTTCTGCTTAATGACTTGTATCTTGTAAACAGATAAATTCTATTGATCTGTTAGAAAGATATAAATTGCAACGATGCCAGAGAATGATGATGATTTTGTCAATCCATAGTTTATAAGGGACTTCCTTGTGAAGTAATTGGTTGATGGTTTGTTTTTGTTGTTTTTTTTTATCAAGAACAATATAAGTATGTTAATATTTTTTTCACCTTTTATTTGGCAGGATTTTTTCTTTTTGTTCTGGATTGAATAAGTTGACAATTTTTCAATAGCAGACAATTTTCATTATAAGTCTGAATATAAACTGGAATATAATACAATCCACACAACCTGAAAAAGGAAAGAAAAAAAAAAGAATAATTTAAGGTTAAGATATAAAATTTTTTTTAAAGAAATTGTTCCTATGATTAAGTTAATAAATAAATAAAATCAATGATAAAAATGCAATTGATCTTTAATCTGTAAACAATTTTATATCCTATTTGTCTTAATTTTTCAGATGAGGCTTGATAATTTGTGTTATTTTGATTTTTCAGAATGTTGTCCTCATCTTTATTGTTATATACATGTTTCAGCCGATGTGCCCTCTGGCCTTCTTCAGGTGTTTCTTGTCGAAATCAGGAACCTTCCTGTCAAACATGAAGAGAAGGTTCCTGAGTTCGACAAGAAACACTTGAAGAAGGCCGGAGGGCACATCGGCCACAACGTTGTGCATATAAAGATGAGGACAACAGTCTGAAAAATTCTAATACAAATTTTATATCCATTAAAATTAAATGTTTTTTTAATTTTTTATTTGGTTCCATAATTTTTCGTTTAAGAAAAAGTTTAATGGAGTAATTTTAATACATTTTCCTTATACCTATTTACCAACCCCTTCACACAAATAGGATGAGACACAAAGTCAATTTCTAAAGTGGAGTTTAACAGGTTTGAATTCAGATTTTTACATATCCTAGACTGGTTGTCTAACCAAGGGTAAAGAGCTCACAGTGCCCGACTATTTATCCATAGCTACAGGGAGAATACTTGGATTCATACCTTTCCAAAGGGTATTAGTGCTATGTGAAATGTAAACAGCCTCGGCCAGGATTTGAACTCTGGTCACCATGTCTATTTTCTACTACACTAACCATTTTACGACACGTCTCCGTTATAAATAAAGGGGGATAATCAAATTTTATGTTATACCTAATGGTTCTATAGAATAAAGAAGAGAAAATCTTTTGAAAATATTTATGGTATTTAAATTTGAAGTTCAGTTTAATCTTTAAACTTTATTTCATTACAAAAATGTGTAGCCCAAATAACAGATGAGAAGACAAACTTGTGGCTAGTAACATTGGCTTAGTTGGTTTTTACGGCATATAAACCCATTGGGTTATTTTATGCCAAAGATGTTTTCTTTGAATCATTCTTGATGGACACTCAATTTATTTTCTTAAACTCATTTTGATCTATTTAACCCCTAGGTCAGAGTGGACCTGGGAGTAATGGTGATGAAGAGGTAACTCCACATTCCCCACAGCTCCAGAATTGGAACTTCACCATCAAATAGAGTTTAATGTCATACCCAGGACAATAAGACCCTCAGCCACCGCCTTTTAGCACTAAAAAGATTAAAAAGGGTTGGGGCTTGCCATAAAAGCAATAAGGTTAGAACAATCGTATAGGTGCTAGGGCTTGATGTGACCAGATGATTGATCGGAGGGGGTCTCTCCAACCGCTGTCTAGTAAGTAAGTAAGGACCAAAGTAGAGTATTGCATCTCATGGACTGCTCAACCACCAAGGTTCCATCCTTAAGCATCATAGGTTACAACCCACAGCCAACAGGTGGCCCCAATGCAGAGGTGCAGTCAGTATATTCTAAAGCCCCAGACAACAGGCCTGGTAACATTGGGAGTGCATTTAGTGAATATCTCATATTGACTATATAATAAGTAAATAGAGGCGCGTGGTCTAATGGTTAGAGTCGTAGGAAATGGACTCGTCAACGAGAGTTCAATTCCTGGATGAAGCTGTCGGCATTTCACATAGCGCTAATACCCTTGGGAAAGGTAGGAATCCAATTTTCCCTCCAGCTATGGGTAAATAGCAGGGCAGACTGGACCCTTTAACCATGGCTAGGTAACCAGTCTAAGAAAAGGAAAACTCTGAATTCAAACCTGTTAAACTCCGCTTAAGAAATTGACCTTGTGTCGCATTCTGCTTGTGCGGAGAGGTTGGTAAATATATATAATAAGTAAATATAAATTTAAAATAGTTGATTTATGTTGAATTCATTTTCATTTTTTTATGATATATATATATATATATATATATATATATATATATAGTTGAACAGTTGCATAGGCGAGAAACTGTCAGTAACCAAGCACTGTTGACTCCATGTCCACACTACCCTATATTGCAGATAAGATGGGTGCTATATTTGTAAGTAGACAGTGCTCAATGTCATTAATAGAGCATTTGTATTTGAGTTAAGGTAGCATGGACATGGAGTCCACACCTAGTTACTGACAGTTTCTCACCTATGTGATCTTCAGACCAAATCTGTCAGGTGTTGACCCCATGTCCATGCTACCTTAACTCAAATATATATATATATATATATATATATATATATATATATTATATTATAGGGGCCGGATTAGCTCAGTCGGTAGAGCGTTCGGCTAGAAACCACAAGGTCCCTAGTTCGATACCGGTCCCCGCCAACTCAGCGTATGAGTAGCACAGGGATCTGTGCGGTAAAGTAAGGAGCTGATGGTAGGTGTGGCGCTCCACCTCAGACACAAAAACAATCTCCTTGGTCTAGCGCTATTGAAAAGGGGATAGACTCCCTCGCTGACTGGCTGATACCGACTTTAGGCCGCCCAGACGACTTTACTTATATATTATGAAGATAGGATGGATGGAGTAGAATCCGACAGTATAAGGTAGGTAAAAGGATAGTGAACAAGAAATGATAACTCAAAACAAATCTAAGAGTTGAAATATTTCGTCCGATTTATAAGGACATCTTCGGTCAAATGATTTTTATTGAAAGCAAAATTACGTGCATGTACATGTGATTGAGTTATCATTTCTTGTTCCCTATCCTTTTACCTACCTCATATATATATTATATAATGTGTATGTTTGTGTGTGTATATGTATAGATATTGTAGTAAACTTTTTTATACTTACTAGAAATGATGAAAATGATGTCATCAGCCCTTCTTTCAAAATTTCTGAAGAACCACCATATTCTTCATCTTCAACACGTTGAAAAGTACTGTAGTACATGTAAATGATTCCTAGGTTGATAAGAAAAAAGCTGAAAAGAGAACAACAACAACAACGACGACAAATTAATAATAATAATAATAATAATGATAAATAGGATTCAAATAATTTTTGAATAATGATAATGAAATTTATTGTGTACAGTGCTCAGGTGTACCACAACTCATCAAAGTCTCATGTCAAGTACACAGAATAATGTATTAATGTCAGGAACATGAATAGTTTACAGTAGTAATATGCGCGTGTGTGTGCATATGTATGTGGAGAGTGGCATCAGTATAGTGTCGGCAGACTACAGGAAGCATGGAGGCTTTGAAAGGCTCAGTGCTTCAGCAGCCAACAACAGACGCGGGCAGTTTATTCCATGTCTCCGCAACTCTGAGTGTGAAAAAATGTTTTCGAAAGTTACGTGAGCAGTGTTGTTTTCTAACTTTGTAGGCATGCCCATGTGAAGTAGAATTCATTTACCAAATACTTTTTTTCAATAAAAAGAAATTACCATCATTCACCAAATATACTGAAAAAATGAAATTACAAACTAAAAATGAATTTCAATTAACTCAATATTAAACAAAAAGGTAATATAGCTGAATTAGAGTAAATGATCTATATATATATATATGCAATCATTTAAACAGCGAAATGTATGGCAACAAAACCTGGACCCTGTACTCTCTCCAAAAGCGGCGGCGAAATAGTTTTTATCATCGCTGCCTTAAACGTATACTGGGCAACACCTGAAAAGACGTAATGGTCCATTATTTATCTGGGGTGATGACCCTCATAAGAAATAAGAATTTGGTGGATAAGTAACACCAGATAATCAGGATTTACATTTTTTGCATTTCATCTTGGATGATTTGGATGGTCTCAGAGTGTGTTGCAAAGATGATAGCGGTCGTACAATTAAGAAACATGAATATCATTATATAGATAGAGTACACTTTGTTAATGGGATCAGAATAAAAAGTTTTACTTTTAACCTCCTTTTTTTTAAGACTTTTTATTTTCTTATTCCTGAAGAAATAAACACAATAACATTATACTTACATAATAATTCCAACAATGCCTTTCATAGGGATGACACCCCATAATAATCCTAAGATGACACCCAAGATCTGACGCATCCAATAAATGACATCAAGGAATTCATCCTGAAAGAAAAAAAAAAAAAAAATTAGTATTATCTGCATTATTCGGACTATTGTCCTCATCTTCATTGTTATCTGTACAACGTTTCGGCCGATGTGCCCTCCGGCCTTCTACTTATCGAACTCGGGAACCTTCTTGGACTTGGGAATCTTCTTTTCGAACTCGGGAGCCATCACAGAACTGTGAACCTAACCCTTTATTCAATCCATGGGGGTATCCTGTTCTCATTCCGCTAACCATAGCTGGGGTACAGGTGTTAAGCTGTGTTAATCATTATTCTATGTTACTGCTGCCCCTGACCAGGATTAAACCTGCAGTCTCGATATAACTGTCACTTAGAACTGTCTTAACCTAACTCCTTTATCCACTAGGTCATGTGTCCAATTGGAAAAAAAAAAAAAATAAATAAATAGTGATACTAAAAATATTAGGGTGAGTCAAAAGTTTTATGATATTTTGGTACATACTAGTTTGTGGCATCTATATCATGTGATTAAAGAAATTCAAACTGTGGTAGGTACCTACTAGGGTTAGTAGTATCATGTTAGTTGGTGCGCTAACACATTGTGCATTGCCTATGTATATGATTTAATAACCACACAGATAAACATGCAACAGTCTAATTTGGGAATTTATGCTTTACAAGTTCAAACTGAGCCATAATGCCATGGAAATAACCAAAACATTTGTTGGTTGGTTGATTTTACGGCATGTCAACCCTTGTTGGGTTACGTTTTGTTTTATTCATTCTCTATGGGTATTCAAATTTTTTATTTAAAATTTTTCTTTTAAACAATTTTTTAAAACTCAATTTTCTATTTAACCCATAGATGGGGGCCCTAACAGGTACTACCACTCTGGGTCAGAGTGGACCTAGGAGTAATGACAATGAATGGGGTACTTTAAAAAAATCTTCAATATAAATTTGCAAAATAGGTTTGCTGTGCCAATAACATGTAATTGGCAGTTATATAGCATATCATAGTCAACATTTTATGAAGTAACTGAAATGATATAAGTAATTTAATTACTTTAGGAAGAAAAATAAAAATTTAGGACAATTCCAAATAGAAAAATTAAATAACTATTGGGTTGGTGCATAATTATTGCAGCTTTTTTTCAACAAATTTTATTCAACAAAAACAATAACAATTGGCGGTTCGTTTAATTTGTTTCATAAAAATAATCCTCTCTTTTCAGAATGCGTATCAAAAATCATATCCCCCACTTGTCATATTATTTTCTACTACTTCGAGAAAGATTGGAATGCAGCAGAGTCATTTCGTGATCTCAATTAACTTTTTGGTAAAGGAACAATCAGCAAAAGCCAAATTGAAAGATGGTTCAGAAAGTTCAAATTGGGTGATACAAACCCTGCAGATGAAGAAGGAAGAGGTCGACCATCAAAGTTTAACAACCAGGTACTTTTAGCAGCCGTGGAAGAGAACAAAAACTTGATAATGAGTATGTTGACCGAAGACTTCAATGTGAACCATTCAAACATCGGTCATCTCAAAAATCTTGGAAAAGTATAGAAATTGGCTGGGTGGATCCCCACGAACTCTCCAATAACAACAATGGCAAACATGTCCAAATTTTTTTGTTGAATAAAATTTGTTGAAAAAAAAGCTGCAATAATTATACACCAATCCAATATAATGAAGATCATAATAGATAAAGACTAGCAACTTATTTACATCATTTTACTATTGAAACATAAAATATTTAAGTGAATATAAATTTAAAAATGGTTGATTTCTTTAATCATAAATTTATTAAATATTTTTTTTAAATCATCAACAATCAATGAAACTGACAGGATTCAGAAAGGTAATGAGCATTAAACAAATCCCCACCCCCCCAAAAAAAACTGTTGCCTATTAAACATTCTCATTAAAATATTTATGGGTTACATACATATGCAAATTAAGTTAAATATACAACATTGCTCACTGGGAAATGTATTTGTCTATGAAAAATGGACTGATTAACAGTCATAGTCCAGTTTTTACTGTCAATAGCTATTATTGTTAGTGACTGTTGCAGTTATTGTTATTATTCTTATAATTATGGCATGATGTCAGAATTCTAAAGAGAACAATAGACAACACAGACAGCAGAACTAAAATACTTAAAATACAAAGAAAAGAAAAATCTCTTAAAAACTATTTCATACATACATTGTGCTTCCTCTAAGTGAACATCTTTTTTTTTTACCAGGGGGGGGGGGGTAAATTTATCAATACAGTTGATTGGTTGATGGATTTTAACAGCATATCAACCCGTTTAGTGTTATTTCATGTCTCGAGGTTAAAAAACAATATATGTATATGTATATTTACACTTTTGTAGTTAATGGTTTAAACGATATGTTAGCATCGTCGGCCATTGTGTTAAGGGATTACTTTTGTATGGTATTGATCAGGTTTATGTTTATATTTTTTGGTATAATTTTATTTCTCTCAAAAAAGGCAGAATGTCATCTATGTTAACATTTTCAAATAGATCTTTTATATAATTTTTATTAAAAAAGTGTTTTTTGATGAGGGCAAAAGCTCCACATTCTATGAGGAGGTGTTTGACATATTTCACACTGTAATTGTTGTTCTTGTTTGAGTATAAAGGAGTGCGTGAGTCTTGTGTAACAAATACGTAATTGGGACAGAATAACTTGTTCCTTTCTGGACTTTCTAAAGGTTGGTCTTCAGTCTCCCAGAGTGGGTTTAATTAAAAAAGAGTTTATTTGGATGCTGTTATTCCAGTGTCGTTGCCATTTTGCATGGAGGAATCTATAGTTTTCAAAATGGAATCAACAATTCAAATTATTTGCATTCATTTCTCAATAACAGCAACCTTGAGCACCTTTTTGATCTCCATCTTTCTAACACACGTGGGCATGCCTACAAAGTCAGAAAACAACACTGCTCACGTGACTTTGGAAACATTTTTTCACGCTCAGAGTTGCGGAGACATGGAATAAACTGCCCGCGTCTGTTGTAGGCTGCCAAAGCACTGAGTCTTTGAAAGCCTCCATGCTTCCTGTAGTCCGCCGACACTATACCTGATGCCACTCTCCACATACATATGCGCACACATACATGCATATTATTACTGTAAACTGTTCATGTTCCTGACACTAATACATTATTCTGTGTACTTGACATGAGACTTTGATGAGTTGTGGTGCACCTGAGCACTGTACACAATAAATTTCATTATTATTATTTATAAGACTTTTTCTCTTGGAAAAGCATGAATTCAGCTTTGTTCCCACAGCTATAATAGAGCAGACTAAATTATCTAATCCTAGGAAAAGGAAAACTCAATAAAAAACCAGGAGGAGATGAATTCCTTAAGTCAGATTGATATTGTCTTCAGCCTCGTTTAAGGTAATTCTTGTGATGACAACACAGGTGACAAATTCTAATGGTTGTTGATCTTCTCTTGAACAATATCAGTGTCATCAAGAAAGGAGACTTTTTACTGCATGCTCATAATTGTCAGTTTTTCATAAAACCTTCATCAGATTTATGTCAAGATCTGGATACAGATCCATGGTCTCACAATGATATCATGGATTCCATTTTTGTAGTTGTCTCATCTAGTCATTGATCAAAAACTATAGGTTGTGCTAGGTCCAACAGAGTGCAATCTAAATTTCATAGCTTTTAATTATTTTATCATGCAAATAAAATTGCTAAAGTTTGGAAATAATGTTATTCCCCACCACCAGAAAGAAGGTACCTCGTTTATTATCTCCTCACTGTATAAATAGGTATCATTAATCCGGACCATATGACCTTTAGGCACCCCTTTTGCTTTGCTGATTCATAAGTACATTTTTTCCATTTACACCGTCAACATCCGATTGTTTTTTAGACGATTTTTAGAGGTTTTTTTTTTAAATTATAAAACTAACCCTAAACCCTAATAAACAACCTTATGTTGATGGTGTAAATGAAAAAAATGCCCTTCTGAATCAAGATCAAAAAGAGAGGCCTAAAGGTCATGTGGTCCATTAATCCTAACTCTCCTTTTAAAAAAGTTTTTAAAAAATTATAAGTAGGTATCACTAATCCTTCTGACACAAAGGATTACATTTTTTTTAATCATCCTTGATTTTTATTTCTTGTTCATCTACAGGTTTTGCAAAAAATATCAATTTTTGGGATTTAAAACAAAATTCAGCTATTTTAAGTGTTGGCAATTTAATAAATTTTAAAGCCAAACATTTAAAAAAAATTTTTTTTAATTTTCAATCATTTACTTTGAAAACAAAAATCTTAAAATTATTTGTATGAAACATTTTAATTTTTTATACATCATGTACAATGTACATTGTACAAAAGAATAAAATATCATTTTACACAACTGTTTGAAACGAATTAAAATACGAATTCCCACTTGTCCCCCCACCCTCATCAGGAAGTTCCAGACTGGAGCTTAAGGGAATGGGGAGTACCCCTTTATCACTATTATTTCCAGGTCCACTCTGACCCGGAGTGGTGGTGCCAGTTAGGATCACATCTATGGGTTAATTAAAAAAATGTGTTTAAAAAAACTGAGTTTAAAAAGAAAATTGAGTATCCATCAAAAATGAATCAAACGAAAACATCTTCGGTATGAAATTACCCAATGGGTTGACATACCGTAAAACCCAACCAACCAACCCCTCATCAGATAGATAAACAAGAAAAAAAATAACATTTAAAATAGTGATTTTTTTTTCTACAATGAAATTATCTGGAATACTATCTAATTAAAAGTTATATATTTAATGCACCTGGTAACTAACCATAAATTTAATCTATCATTTGAAATCGAAAGCAGTTCTTAAAAAAAAAAAAAGAGAGAGATGATTCCAAGAAGAATGATTCGATTTGTTGTCATCAATGGAATATGCTGTCACCAAAAACGTTTTGCATTAACCTGAAGATATTCTACTTCAAAAAAAGGAAGTTATCTTAATTTAAAATGGTAAATAAAACAAATTAAAACTTATTTGTACATTATTCTGATACTTTCATATTTAGATGAAAGTGTGGCGACTCATAGTCATGGCGGTGACCCGTATCAATATGATCGTTTTAGGTTATTGATATAATTATAACATAAATACAAGAATGTTTTTTGAAAATATATTACCTCACATTTCTCTTTTGTATGTTTCGCCTTAATTGTAACAACTTCAGTTTTTCAGTAAAAATGAATTTTATTACAAATTATTTCTATTTTATTTCTTAATCAATATTTTTCATTTTGTTTTTTAATTGAAATAGTCTGAGGATTTAAAAAAAAATAAAAATAATGTAAAATTGCTGGGGGAAAAAAAAGAAAAAAAGAGCACATAACACTGACTCCAACACATATCATCACATTCCTATTGTGACCATCTTTTTTCTTTCACTTTTGTGTGTGTGTGTGTGTGTGTGTGTGTGTGTGTGTAGTTGTAAACAGACAAAACGGATGTTAAAACCAATTATGAATCCTATCAGATTTTCTCACCAATCGCACAAAAACAATTTAGTGCTGCAAGCAAACTAAGGACTGTGTACCAGACAATACGAAATATTAAATTAATAGTAAATAATTACTTATTTAATAACAAGTTTAAAAAAAAAAAAAAAAAAAAAAAAAAAAACGAATTAACTTAATTAGTACAACGTGAAAACTTTTTCCTGTGGTGTCAGTTCTTGCACTGATTGCTAAGTTTCATTTTATATTTATTTTTAAATAAATCGTGGTTTCATTTAAAACAATAAATAGCAGTCATTAAAAAAAAAACGAGGGATTATTTTCTTGCTAAATCACAGACACTAATCTTCTCTTAAAAAGTCAAATAAAAAAAACAACAACTTTACATTGTAAAATACGAAAAATTAAAATAGATTGTTGACGAGTGGGAACAATTATTTTGAGATGTATGAAAAAGTTTATAATAGTAACTATTTTCTACTATTAAATAGGAAAAAAATTAAAGGGACTGTAATATTCAATTGCATTTAATTTTCTTTGGCTACGTGTTGGTTTTGCCTAAAAAGAAAAGGAGATTAAATTTATTTTTTGTTACAAGGGCATTCAATCAATTTTAAAATAAATTTCGCGTTATTAATTTTTTTAAAATGCATTTTTATTAACGAATGGAAAAGAAATTGCATTAAATAAAACTAAAAGTATTTACTTCACACGAGCATGGCACTTGTGAACTTAAGTTGACACAAAAAAAACACATGATGTTAAAGGCGAAGTTGACTTCTACATAGGAAGGAATATGTATGTCAATCGTAATTAAATTGATTTGTGTTACCAGATTAGTGTCTTTTGTTTCTTTTTCTTTTTCATTTATAAAACTTCGTATGTATTTTATTTAATAAAGTAAAATTAAATTAACCTAATTTTAATTAATGTTTACAGTAAAGAAAGAAAATAAACCAAATGAAAACTTTACTACATATGAATATGTATGTCAATCGCAACTAAGTTGATTTGTGTTACCAGATTAGTGGGTTTTTTTTTTCATTCATAAAACTTCATGCGTTTTTTCTTTGATAAAGTAAAATTAAATTAACCTAATTGATGTTGACAATAATAAACAAAGAAAGAAAATAAATCAATTGAAAACTTTAGTTTCATCACTGTCGTCCGTTAATGTAACAAGCTTGCAAACTGCTATAAAATGTTCAAATGGTAAACAGTAAAACCGTCAGCTGTTAATTGGGGGGATGGGGATGAAGGGTTAAAACTAACAATCATACATCTTTCTTTTTTTTTTTTAAATCATCGAAATAAAAAATCTCAATATTTCAAATTTCATTTGTTAACAGCATTGATTGTGATTTTATTAAAAAATGGAAATAATTGAAGTAAGGATCCTAGTTGAAAAATATAACTCGGATTTTTAAATAGTTTTAATAAGATAAACAAAAAAAGATTTATCATAAATTACATTCCAAGAAGTACAATCTTTTCTTTTTTTTAAATGTATCAAAATATTTTATCAATACACAAACCCTTCATACAATTGTATCGTTTTTGTTACACTCTAGACCTCCACTTAAAATTACCTTATCAGGCCACGTTGCTTCAGGTGTGACGATTCTTGATAAAATTGATTTTAAAGGAGTACCATTTTCTGCCTGTTGTTTGGCTAGTTGCTTTTTCTTTGGAGAGGAGGCCATATCACAAATATATAAAAATTCTCCAATATACTTGATTTTTTTTAAGTACAAGAAGAAATGATGATTAGTACACACTTGTACTTTCTTCAATGGACTGCATCTAAAGTTAACTTCATCATTAGAGAGTTCCTATACAATAATTTGTTGTTATAACTCTTCAGTTTTCGTAAATTTTACAGTTTGTAATACAAAGTAGATTTTGAACTTTTAACACACGTTACAGAAATATTTAAGAAAATGCGTCTTTTATTGATGTTCATGTAGGATTTTTGGCCTAAGTGAACTTTCAAATCTGAAAAATATTCTTGTCTTGTAAATAAGGTATTCTTGCTTAAATGTTAGAGAGAAATATAAAGCTATAGTTCTCTCATATAACCATAAAATGAAATCTAAAACTTTACTATAGTATAGTTAAAGTTTTAGATTTCATTTCATGTAACACTTGATAAACTTGTGGGTGACATAATTGCGGCCTTAAATTATGTCGGTAGTCTTCTTTTCTTCCTTTTTTTTTTTTTTTTTTTCTTTTTTTAAGAAACTAACAGGAATTTTGGAGGCTGATTTTCCAGGCATCGTAACAAAACAGACTAAAATCATAAATTAAAGTCCTATAACACTTAAAAATCTATTGAATTAAAATTGTTTTGGTTTCATTTTTTTTTTCAACCAGTTTTATTGAAATTTTGAGAAAATTATTGAATTAATGCTACGCCTGCAAAAAATTAATCAATTGAAAATTTCTTCCAAATTTTTCTTTTTTTTTCTTTTTTTCAGGAGTAGAATTAGTTTAGCAATTTTCTCAAAATTTCAGCAAAACTTATTTAAAAAATAGAACGAAAACGATCTTCTCTTATTAATTTTTTTTCTTCAAATTAACCTAAATGCAGTAATTTTTTAAAGTGAGGTAATAAAGCTTTCTTCAGAAAGTAGGAATAATACTTTCTTTTTACCTTTCAATTTAAAATATTTTGATGTTAGGAGGAGATGCCTTTTAGTACTTATAAAAAAAATCATTAAGTGTTGAGTATTCAACATTTTTAATTCATAAATGTTTAATAAACATTTATGAATTAAACATTGTTTATGGTGCACTTTTATGGTGCATTTATGAATTAAACATTGTTTATGGTGCTTTTCTTTTTCAAATGAAATCATTCAATAATAATCAAATTGCAATTTTGATTTTTCTACCATTAGTCATTTATTCGGCGGGGGGAGGGTATAGTTATTTAATTAACTTAGATTTAGTATACGAGAAACAAGTTCGGGGCACCCAATGAGGACCCAATTCAGTAGGAATTGATTTGCTGAACTTTACATACACCACAACGAGATACTCTCTGGAGGTAATGGTATTTGTTTTTGTCTTTAAATATGAAAAATTTAAGAGTTATCTATTTAGTCCAAAGAAAGGTTAGAGAAACACAAGAAGTATCATTTTACTAAAAATGTTTAGGCTAGACGGGCAGTCGGAGAGACCCTCTCCAATCAATTGGCTGGTCACATCAAGCCATAGTTTGGTTTGGTTTGGTTTAGTTTGATTTTACGGCATACCAACCTCAGTGGGTCATTTAGTGCTGACAAAGTTTTTAAATAAATTAATTCTTAATAGATACTCAATTTTTTATAAACACATTTTTCTATTTAACTCAGATGGGACCCTAACAGGTACTACCACTCCAGGTTGACCAGGGAGCAATGGTGATAAAGGGGTGATCCACATTCCCCCAACATCCAAAACTGGAACCTCACCATCAGATAGATTTTAACGCCATTCCCAGGACATGAAGATCCTTAGCCACTGCCATCTAGCACCCATATTATAAAAAGGGTTAGGGCTTGCCATAGGGTTGGGACAATCATATAGGTGTTAGGGCTTGACGTGACCAGCTGATTTATAGGAGGGGGCCTCTCTGACCACCTGCTTAGCCTAAGTAAGGTCCAAAGTGGAGTGTTGCACATCATAGACTGCTCAGCAACCCTGGGTTCCATCCTTAAGCATCACAGGTTGCCACCCACGGTTAACAGGTGGTCCCATTGGAGGAGTCTTACCCCTCTGCAGAGGTGCAGTCGGGGTATTCTAACACCCCAGCTGACAAGGCGGTCAAGTCCTAGTACCTATATGATTGTTCCCATCCTATTGCCCTTATGGCAATTCTTGACCCTTTTTATCATATATGTGCTAGAAGGCGGTGGCTGAGGGTCTTAATGTCCTCAGTATAATGTTAAACTCTATCTGATGGTGAAGTTCCAATTCTGAAGCTCTGGGGAATGTGGAGTACCCCTTCATCACTATTACTCCTAGGTCCACTCTAACCTGAAGTGGTAGTATCTATTAGGGTATCATCTATGGGTTAAATAGGAAAAAAATTGAGTACTCATCAAGAATGAGTTAAACAAAATGTATTCAGCATAAAATAACCCAAAAAGGGGTGACATGCTCACAGTAACCTGGGACTTGGAAATTAGGAAAACTTCGCCCCTCCCAAACTTATATGTGTCTTGGCTTTTCTGAATCTAGAGAAAATTTCTAGTTCAAAAAAAAAAATCAACTCAAAAGCTTTACTCTATTAAAAGTTATGAGTTTTCGAGGATCGGCTATAAGTGACTTTTCAAATCCTACCCAAACTTATTAATTATACTTAAAAGTGACATAACCCCCCCCCCCCCCCCCACAAAACCTTTTTATATTTTGAGAAACAATTATTGCATTTAGTTTACAGAATGTAAATGATTTTGGCAGCTTTTCAGCGCTTGTTTTTCTTGATATTTGCCTGTGAAATATAGAAATTTTGGCAAAAAATTGACCATTTTTGCGTCGAAATTCAATATATTGTGGTAAATATTTTCAAATGCCATAAGCTGGATTTAGTACACTATATATTTTCTGAAAGTACATATTCTTAGTACTTGAAATAAATATTTTCCTAGTATCTGGTCTTTGGCATCTTCAGAAAATCAATATTTAGCATTGGGGCATTTAAATTGAAAAAAAAAATGCTGCCTTATATGTGCATATCCGCTGGGGAAAAAATCAGATTATTATCATATCTTCATCCCTAGAAATTATAATTTGTTTTGCTTGTGTCTTTAAAATGCACATAAGATGTCTTTTGGACAATAAACAGTCACATTACAGGAGAAAATCTTTTAAAAATATGTAATTTGGGCCCAGAACACCTAAAAATTAACATTTTTGGAAATTTCTTTTTGCATTGCAAAAATAATATCATTATGCTTTCAACGAATTTTTAATCACCCTCAGAGAACCATTTTTAGCTAACTTATGCCCAAAATAGTGATTTTGGACCAAAATGCCTGAATATGGTAATTCGGGCCCAGAACCCCTAAAAATTAACATTTTTGAAAATCTTTTTTTCATTGCAAAGATAATATCTTTACGCTTCCAACGAATCCTTAATGACCTTCTGAGAACCATTTTTAGCCAAATTATGCCAAAAAAAGTGATTTCAAACTAAAATGTCCAAATATGGTAATTCTGGCCCAGACGACCCCCCCACCCCCCAAAAAATACATTCTTTGAAAAAAATTTTTTTTCATTACAAAGGCAATAAAAATACGCTTCTAATGAGCCCTCATTGAGAGTCTCATCTCAATATCAGAAATTATGTCCAAATTTCCAAATTTTGGTTGGTTGGATTTTACAGTGTATACAACCAACTAAAAACGTCTCATTAACATGACACTAGGAATAGAGAATTTCAAAAAATAGTAGTTTTTAGACATAGAGTATTTGTTATATATTCAGCCAGTGGATAAATCTTGCAAATATGAATTATTTTTGGTAAATCATGTAAAGTATTGAGAGAATCTAATTACAGTTTTCCATTCATTCTCAATCAAATTTTTGAAATGTTTTATTATTAAGTTATGCACACTTTATTAAAGAACTTGTATAGTTCCCATAAAAATGACAGAATTATTCATTTATGAATCAGTTCTTCTGCTTAGGATCAGAGTGTAGTATCTGTGTGCCTAGGGGATCAGAGTATAGCTGCACAGTCTTGAAGCTGAGATTTAAGAGTAGTATCACTTCCTCTTCCTTTGGGTATATATGTAAAGTTATAATTATAAATTATAAAGTAAATATATATATATATATATATATAAGAATTAATAAAATAATAGATTCAATAAAATTATAATTTCTCCCATATATATATATATATATATTGGTGCTGATGGCTTTTTGATTTAGTGCATTTCTGGGATGAATGTATTTAATTTGAATGAGTCCTCGGGAAGTCTGATGGATCCCAGCTGGGGTTTCTTGGTAAATTGTAGAGTTTTTATCTATGAACAACTAAAGCCATCTAACCCTTACCTTGTACCCCATACCGTGTAATTCATTTCTAAGAAAATATAGAAATATATTTACGGTTAGCTGGAAATGGTGGGGGAAGAAAACAAAAACACTGGGATACATGGATATGGTTTTACTGCGTCCTTTTACATTTTTATGTGTCAGTGATGCGGGATGCGTACCTGTCAGTATCTCTCTATATACAAGGTGTGTCAAAAAATATCAGGATTTTTGTACTTTTTGACACACCTTGTATTCTGAGGAAAAAAATTCCATTCATTAATTTTTTTCAGAATACAAGGTGTGTCAAAAAAGTACCAAGTTTAAAGCTGTATTTACCAAGATAGAAATGAAGAATGAATGGAACGTTATTCTGTTTCAGAATACAATGTGTCGAAAAGTACAAAAAATCTCAGGACTTTTTTGACACACCTTGTGTATATATATATATATATTTGGGAGAATATGTGCTTAATTATAATTATTTTAACATATTTATACAGTTTCAACTAAATAAAATTTAGACCAAAAATTAAAGAATTATACATTTACAAAAATTGACTAATTATGAAAATAAGATTTGTTGTTTTTTTATATATAATACTTTTTAATATTTGTTGTATTAATATTAACTATCAGGACATGTGGATATACCACAGTATGATAATTCAATTAATACAACGTTATATATGTTTACTTAAGGCTATTGCGATATAGTTCAATATGTAAAAAGATGATAACACTGAGGTCAGACATGGTTTTGGAGCTGAAGCATCATTCCCACTGACCCATGCCACTTCAGCAGTACATTACAATAACACCAGGCTTTGTTGGTTCTGTAGGATGAAAAGTGATATTATACTTGAGATACAAACTCCAACAAAGGTTTGATAAACAAAACATTTAATACGTATACAGCACATGGATAAAAGGGTACATAATACATAGGTGCATAAGTAAAGATAAAGACACATTCATGAATGGTAAAAAGATATACATAAAAGCCACAGACATGAGACTAGGGATAGTCCATGCTGTGTGAATAACTTACAGTAATGTAAGGGGGGGACGAAGCCCCAACGAGAAGGGGTAGACCTTAACTAACCCATGTGTCTCGTAGTCGAGCAACCGGAAAAGAGAGAGAAGCGTTTGAACCAGGCGCTTAAATACTATAGCCCCTGGTGAGAACAAGCGACAACTCAGTGGGAAGATAATCCCTACAGTTCTCTGTGAGAGTTGTGTTTGTCCTTTAAGGAGACAAAGGATCAGTCAGTAAAGTTTAAGAGAATTAAACAGACACCATGAGGTTAAGCTAGTTAGAGATAATATCTTTAGATAGCTAGGTTTTAAGAGAAAATGCGTCTTGAAAAAGCTAATGGTCTGAAAAGTGGGGACACTGAGACTGATAAAAAAAGTAATGGCTATAGTTTTAAGAGAGATCGCAGACAAAAAGTCTGAGAAAAAAAGTAAGTACCCAAGTTCTGGGTGGTCGAATCAATGGGGGGGTGTAGGGGTGGAATTTACATATATTCAGCCGGCTCAAGCAGTTAGTTTCAGACCAACTGTTGGAGTGAGAGGTTGTCCCTGTAGCAGTAGATAGAAAATAGGCAGAGACCCACATCAGTGAAGCCAGCAGTCAACTTAGTTAAGAAAACTTTCCTGCCAGCTGACAACATAGACTTAAGAGACCTCTGCTCCACCACAATTGCACAAAGTGTCACACTTTCTTCCTCCAGTTGTTATCAAACTTTGTGTTGTGTTTTTCATCCTTGTGAACCTGTCTCTAACTCGTGCCCTTCGAATCGTTCAGCACAGAACATTACAATGTGGGGTCATCGACATTGTGCACTGAAGGTGCGCAAGTGAAGACCAGGTATTATCACAGAGTGCTAGATCAATGCAAATGCAACCTCTACACATACTTAGAGCTTCTTATTCTTAATATATGTCTTTTTTTCTGTTAATGACAATCTGAATGGTAGAGTTTGCAAAATCCTTGGCATCAGACTTACTAAACTGAACTGGTATTATCCATTGGTGCCATTTTAAAAAAAAATATATATACACAATGAACAATAGCAACCTTTAGCACCTCTTTTCTTTCCATGTTTCTAACACACATGAACACGCCTACAAAGTCAGAAAACAGCATAGCTCACATGACTTTTGGAAAGATTTTTTCACACTCAGAGTTGCTGAGGCATGGAATAAACTGCCTGCATCTGTTGTTGGCTGCTGAAACATTGCATCTTTCAAAACCTCCATGCTTCCTGTAATTCGATAAAATTATACCTGATATCTCTCCTTGATATATATATGCATGCACACGAACACATACATGTATATTATTACTGTACACTATTCATGTTCCTGACATTATTACACCCTATTTGATGAGTTGTGGTGCACCTGAAATACATTTCGTTATTATTTTAATTATTTTATGATCTTCATATTTTTCCAGTTTGAATTAACAGGTCCAGTCGATATTTTCCTCAAAAAGAATTGTTAATTAATTGGTACTAATGCAGAATTGCATGCAAGATATATTATTAGATTATGTATAAAAAGCATTACATTTCACAAAAATACCCGAAAACTTTGAGATGCTAGGTTTAAGGTAAGGCTACTTCGTGAGTTTTCATAATCTAATGCTATTTATACATAGAATGTGATTCTAATGATATTATCTCTTGTGCGCTATTCTGCATTTGTACTGATTAATTTAATGAGGAAAACTTATTTTCTTTTTTCTTTTTTAACCAACTTATCAGATCACAAAATCAGAGCACTAAGCACAATTAAAACATGACTTAAAGTGAAATAAAGTTCAAAGTTCAATGCGATGCTCCAGTCCATGTAACCATTAAACAATGTCATTTTTTCATTATTATTATTTTGCACCATTATTTTTGTATCGGCTAGAGTTATGTTTCCTTACTCTACAAAAATATGGCTGCTTTGAATCCAGTAACGTCTTCTGTGGAGCTCCAAACTGGAATAGAAAGACCAGGCAAACCTTTTTTAATTGGAATAGCCGGTGGAACAGCATCGGGAAAGGTTGGTTCTCTATAATTTTGTAAAAAGAAGAAAAAAAGCATTTTTTGTGTATATGTATTTTGTTTACGAACATGAATGTTGTTGTTTTTTACGCAATGTGTCAGTAAACTCTTCCAAGGAAAAATGAATTCTGCTTAAGAGTTCAGACGTGTCATTTTTTTACGAAGTAAACTAATGCATAAGAGAATAAATTAGGAGTTTTGTCTTAAATGAGTTAAGCAATAAAACCCTGAGGTGTTTTTTTAGCTTTATTAGTCCCATTAACCTTTAAACAATTTTAAAGTATTCTGCATCACCTCCCTTTAACTGTGATGACCATTCGGGAATTTCTTGTTTTATATTCTCAGATTCTGTTTTGCAAGCTTATCTTAAAACATTTAAAGCTGTTAACAGAAAAAAAGGGGGGAAATCTGGGTAGACTGTGAATTGAGGGGCGTACATTTTTACCATAATCTACCGGACAGATGTTAGTGGAATATGAAATGAAGTCCAATATATATATTATAATTTCTCAACTGGAATTAATGCTTTTAATAGAGTAATATATTATGGTAAAGATTTACGAGCCTGAATTCACAGACTACCAAAATCAGTAATTTGAACACCTTTTCTGTTGAAAACGTGGATTTATGGTTTATTTCACTTAGTTTGAATTATTCTTTATATTTACACTATTAGTAGTCGTACTACTATGACTAAGTACTAATACTGTTTTGGTTGTTTATTTATCTAAGACGAGTAAAACTTTGTTATTATGTACTACTGTGGTATAATGACTGACAATTAAAAAGACATGTTTTATGCTCTCTCTCATTTACAGGGAGAAAAAGGTGCTCTACTGTTAAAATATTTTATTATTTATTCAGATTTATAAAATAAAGTTCAGTAGAATAAATTGTGAGATTTTTTATTTATCTTTTTTTTTTAAATTTAAAATGTAGAATTAACGAAGAAAAAATTGTTTTTGTTTTTTTAAACGAATAATTCATTTGGTGACTTTCCTTGAAATAAGCAATAAATAATCATCTATGTTGTTAAAAATAAAGAAAATAGATCTTAATGTAAAACCAATTTAAATTATTTGCATAATTTCAAATATAACTCTTAACTCTATTAATTAAAAAAAATAGTAGTATATCTTTTTTCAGTAAAACTTTTTTCTTTTCTTTTTTTCAAGAGTTTGCAAATGTTTACTACTTTATACAGAATTATACATTTAAAAAAACCCAACATAACTACAATATAGGTAATTCATCGAAAGCTAAAAAATATCCTAAAGTTTCAAACTCTGTCTTTGTTCATTTGCTGCATGAAAATACAAAAATAAAATACAGGAATATCAGGCTCCGCCACAATGTTTTATTATTTTTTATTTGTAATCGATGTTATTTATTATTTTGTTGTTTGTTTCTTTGTCTTAATAGGTAAACTAAAGAAATAGCACCTTTGACGTATCTTGAATGCATCAATTTATGTAATTAATTGAATACCGTTTTTTGTGATAATTTTCATTAACTTTTTTCTTTTTTATGATATAAAAAAGGAAAAAGTTAATGAAAATTATCACACATACATGTATGTGTGTGTGCAATTTTATGTCGTTAAAAATTTACAATAAATACAGTCTCCCATGATTGTTCGTTTCACTTTCCCACAAATATCAAATTAGTTGTATTTTTTTTTAAATTCATGTGGCCACTTGTTTATATAGGACAGACATCGTATTTCACACTATTCAAAAGAGATAACCTTTCTTCTCCTTAACCATAAAATGACATGACAAAGTTCGTTTTTTTTTTCTATTTATTTTTTGTAACTATAACAACAGGGTTAGCCCAATTGGCCTTTTATGGGCCCTAAACGTAATTTGATCTGCTTCCATCTCTATCACAGCAAACTATTATCATTAGGTTTGATTGTTTGCCTCGGAAAAATAAAGTCTAAAAACGTTTGGTTTTGGGTTACCCTTACTGCGGTTTTAATCCGACTGAAATTTTACAAATTATGTTCAATTAATTGGTTACTTAGTTTTTAAAAGGCACTTTTTACTTTGAAGGTAATTAATATTTAGTAACTTTTTTTTTTAATTATTTATTAAGCACTTTAGCGAATGGCTCTTCAAATTCAGAAGAGTTAACATTTAATATAGCTGATAATCTGAAACCCTTTATTTCCAAGATGAGTAGTCCCACAGTCCATCCATGATAGTTTTTTAATGGAAATTAATAAATGTTTCGGTACTTTTTGGCTAGTGTAGCAGGAAGTAAAGTGAATTACCTCGTGAGGCTATACATTGAACTCACAACCTCCAGGTTAGCATCCTATCACTCCTGTTGGTTGGAGTGGTTCGTCCAGTAAGGAAGCATAAAAGCCGAGGCAGTTTCTCTTGGAGGCGAATTACTGCTCTTAGCAGTATTTAGCTGGCTTCGGTAAAGTTGGCAGCATGATCCCAAGGGGCTGCCCCCCCCCCCAGGTAACACCTGCCCCCTTGATTTAAAGGGGCAGGGCTGAGTTTATTGCCCGGTGCCTGAGGCACCCTGAAAGGGGAATGCTGATGGGATCCACGCATTTTTTTTGACTAGCCATCATGTGAACTTTGGTTAGTGCATTGCTTCCCACATTAAAAGACCTTGTGTCACATCCTAACCTGATGGGAGGTTGTTGTAAGTACCAATTACTGTTCTTAGCTGGGAGAACCGGTTGTCCGTGGTGGTCTTATCAACGATGCTTGTGTGAGAACAGAAGACCAGACCGCCCTGTCGGCTGGGGCGTTAGAATGCACCGACTGAACCTCTGCAGAGGGGTAAGACTCCCTCAATGGGGCCACCCATTGGCCGTGGGTGGCAACCCGTAATGCTTAAGGATAGAACCCAGGTGGTTGAGCAGTCCATGACTTGCAATACTCCACTTTGGCCCTTTCTTGAGCTAGACGGGCAGTCGGAGAGGCCCCTTCCGATCAATCGGCTGGTCACGTCAAGCCCTAGCACCTATATGATTTTCCCAACTATTGCCCTTATGGCAAGCCCCAACCCCTTTTTATCATATGGGTGCTAGAAGGCGGTGGCTGCGGGTCTACATGTCCTGGGAATGACGTTAAACTCTATCTGATGGTGAGGTTTAATTTTTGGAGGTTTGGGGAATGTGGAGTACCTCTTCATCATCATTGCTCCCTGGTCCACTCTGACCCGGAATGGTAGTACCTGTTAGGGTCCCATCTATGGGTTAAATAGAAAAATGTATTTATAAAAAAAAATTGAGTATCCATTAAGAATGACTTTATTTCAAAACTTTATCGGCATTAAATGACCCACTGAGGTTGATATGCCGTAAATCAAACCAAACCAAACTATCAGAAGACCAGACAAACTTTTTTCAAATTACTCAGATCAGATAGTTTGGTCACTTCTGGAATGTTTGGAAACGGCAATGACACTACACCAGAGGATTTGTTATGTAGTCATTATGCTTTTTTTTATAATTGATAAAAATAAATAAATAAAATGAAAACAAGACAAAAAAATCAAACAATATAATACAGAACAAATAATTTACAAAACTCTGATTAGCCCAGTCGGTAGAGCGTTCGGCTAGAAACCACAAGGTTCCTAGTTCGATACCAGGCCTCGCCAACTCAGCATATGAGTATCACAGCGATATGTGTGGTAAAGTAAGAAGCTGATGGTAGGTGTGGTGCTCCAACTCAGACACAAAAAACAATCTCTTACATCTAGCGTTAATGAAAAGGGGATAGACTCCCTCGCTGATTGGCTGATACCGACTTTAGGCCACCCCAAACAACTTATTTGATTTATAGAAATATATAGCAGAATATTCCAAGAGGGACCACATGATCTGAAAAGTACCAAATGTATCAAACAATCATTGATAGTTAACTTGTTGTTACTTATTTTTTTCTTCATTTTTCAATTATTTACAAAATACATTTATCTTATAGGAAAGTTATGATGTGACTGATTTAGGTTTTGAAAATAGAAAAAGAAAGAAAGAAAAAAAATCGGAAGTTAAAATCTTCCAATCGTTTGGGTCAGAATTATAAGGCCGCGATTGAGATGTCCGTAGCGGGGGTGGAATCTCAAGTAGGTCAGAAGACCCCTGGGGTGAATCCACTCAAGTAGCCGGAAGAGATAGCACTTGGATTAGTCAGCGGTAGTTATCCTCTGATATGCAAGACGATCCTTTGAAGTAGCTAGACTGATGTCGCTCGGAAGAGATTGACCATGTTTTGGAGACCACTTGAAAGATTGTCGGGAAGAGAATCTTTTGTTTTATTGTTTCCTTAACACTTAAGAATGGAGATAAACTCTTGTTGAAAATCGAAATTAAAAGAAAGTCAAATGTATTTAAAAAAAACACACACAAAGTAGCCGGAAGAACAGAGGCCACTGTCGATTTGGCAGAAGTGAATTCGATTGGCTGGTTTGAACTAGAAGGAGGCGGTGCCTTTCCAGAATATGATGTCCAGAGAGGGTTACTAATATCTTCATGCTGGCCGGAAATAAAATTGTTCTGATTGAAATATTATTTAACTCAGACGTTTTTGGTTTGAGGGCAGATGAAGCCACGCCGGGCTTGAAAGAGGATGTTGTGATTGCTTGAGAATCACATGAGCTGACCGGGATAGCTGAGAAGATTAACGCAAAATACTGAGAGCCGAGAGAAACTGACTTCAGCTAAGACCATTTGAAAACTTAGTCAACTTACAAACTGTTTTGCACAATACTTTGCAGAAGACCAGAAGTATTTAATTACGGGTACATCACTCCCACAAGCCTTGAGAAATAATTGTTTGTATCCTTTTGTTATTTGAATATAAATTTTGTTAAGTTTGAAGAAAAAGAGTCGTTGTTATTTATGTGACCACTAGGCCGCCATTAACTTTGGACATCAGTTTCTATAGCAGATTTCTAGTCGTTTGAGATCTTAACACAGTGTGGGCATTCAGCTAGACTTTCAGCAAATATAGAGACCCTGCAATCCTTGGTTGATGCAGAGAATCCGATCTTGACGGCCAATTTCGAAAATTCTGTGAGCCCTTTAGCTCGGTAGCGACCGACGGGTTATAATGATAACAGATATAAGGGTTGAGTTTATACTATTCTAAGAGACAATCACCTGGAGGTTGCAGGTTCAATCCTGATTGATAACATAGAATACTCAAAATAGCTAAACACTTGTACCCGGTCATGGTTAATGGAATGAGTGTGTCCTGGGCGTGACGTTAAACTGCATCTAATGGTGAAGTTCCAGTTCTGGGGCTCTGGAGGGTGTAGAGTACCCCTTCATCACCATTACTCCCAGGTCCACCCTAACCTGGATTGGTAGTACCTGTTAGGTAGGGGTTAAATAAGAAAAATGAGTTTTAAAAAATGTGTTACAAAAAAATTATTTTGATAAAAGAATTTTCAATACTCCTCAAGAATAAATAAAACTATGTCTTCAGCATAAAATAACCCAACAAGGGTTGACATCCAACCAGCAGAATGAGAAGTATCTACCCTAATGGATTAAATAAAGGGTTCAGTTTTGAAATCCTGTGATGGTTCCCAATTCCGACATGAAGGCTCCTAAGTTCAATAAAAAGATTCTCAAGTTTGATTAGAAACACCTGAAGAAGGCTGAAGTGTACATCAGCTGAAACGTTGTGTATATAACAATAAAGATGAGGACAACAGTCTGAAAATCTAAATGATACAAAAACAAGAATATTTTTTATTTAGCGTGCGACTGAATAACTTTATCCAACCTGAGTAGAGTAAAACCTTTTAAATCTTATTATAATGGAGATTGTGTGTTTTTCTGTCTGTAACCGAAACTATATTACTAATCGAGTCACAATTCACATAGTTATTTACATCATATTCTCCATGATTTTATTTATATTTAAACCTCAATTATTAATAAAATTGTTTTACATTATTAATACTGTTGACCATATCTACATACTAATAACATGCAATTGTATTTATATATACAAAAAATAGCGGTTTACAGTGTGAATGGGAAGGCTAATTTGCATATTGATATTAAAAATTTGATTTTAATAAATATGTGCTCAGTATAATTGATTTCTAATTGTTTGGTTTTATCTTAATGAATATGAGCAAAAATTTCACCAATAAATCTTAAAAGAAATCCATTAACAATATTAACAGTAATTCTATTCTTTACTTCCTAATTTAACTAAATAGTTAAATTATGAAAATTTACCAATGAAAGACGGAAGTGAAGAAAAAGCAAGTTTTAGTTGTTCCACTTCTGTTTCAAGTCTTTTTATCGGCATCTTATTTAGTTTCATTAGCTTTTCTAGCATAATATTTTATTATATTAAAACTTAAATACCTGCACCCGGAGGGTGCATATATTTGCTAGTAAATATAATTTCCAATTTCTTTTTCTTTCAGTCTTCTGTATGTGCCAAAATTATTGACCAACTGAAGCACATTGATAGTGATGGACAAAAAGTCGTGATCATTAGTCAAGATTCATTTTATCGAGATCTCGATGAAGAAGAAAAGAAAAAGGCAATCAAAGGAGAGTTCAATTTTGATCATCCAGGTAACATTCCACTTTTTACAAATAACTTAGAAGAATTCTACAGGGTGACAGAAAAGTAACTTTCTATTTTAAACTATTTTTAATTCTTTTTATATGCAGTTACATTTTTCTCAATTCTTTAATGTATAACTTTTAACATCCTGTTGAGAATTTTCTAAGTCCAGAGCATTCCTATAAGAATATATAAAAAATGGCTAAAAATGACCTTTGCATCTAAAGTTACCTGTTATTTTCCTTAAATCAAAGACTTCTAAATATATGTTTAATATTACATATAAGAAAAGGCTATCATTTGGGGCGGATTAGGAAAACAAATGAGACTTCCGGTCGGGTGGAATGAGGTGGTATAGGATGTTAAGAGTTAATATATGGAAATTAAATCTGTGTTGTTGTTTGATGGTGGTCCTCCACATTTTGCTATTGTTATTCATGAATGGCTGAATCACCATTTTCTTTGGAGATGGATGAGTTGATGTGGTTAGCATGCGTGACCGTCCAGAAGCCGCAATTTAACACCCAATGACTTTTTTCTTTGGAATTGGTTAAAGGAGTAAGTCTACTCTATGAAACCAATGACTTTGGAAGAACTTGAAGGACAAATACAAGAATTTATTTCTTCCATTCCACAAGAGTTCCTGGAAAGATCACTTGATGCAACTTATGAGGCTGAAGGTAAATGTTGGTGCCCATATAGAATTTTAAATAAAACTCCAATTATGTGTGTCCTTCTCATATTCATTTTTTGTAAAAATAATGATTCAGAAATAAATTTTAAGATTTTAAAAATAGGGAGTTACTTTACAATCATCCTGTATATGTTTTAGACATTATCACCATTTATACATTTGAATTCTCAATAATCTATGCATAGGTAAAATGCTTTATTAAAAGTTTAAGACATCTCAGTGAATTTTAGCATTTCTTAATGAACAGGTGTTGAAAAACCAATTTGAAAGTAATATGCTATATTTAATTATATGAAGAATTGAGAAATGTTTAAATTTGTTTGAAAGTAGTTGTCAACAGAAAAATTATTTTCTCATGATTAATATTTTGTATTATTCTAACAGGACCACTAAAGTTAAAAAAAAAATGTGTGTGTGTTTGGTAAAGAAAAAGGCTTAAATATCAATCATATTAGCAGTTATAGATCTATTTCTACCCATATGTATATACATATGAGTTTCATCAGACCGGCAATTTTATTTAAATGGTAACAGAATTCATGGGAAATTTTATATATTTTGGAGGATTTCTAAATAAACTCTGGTTTCAGTTTTTATCATCACCTCAGGGGGTGGCATTTATGCCAAGGGGCATATATATATATATATATATATATATATAATACATATATATAATCACACCTGTTATTTAGAATGATTCGGGCCGGTGGAGATATATAAAAGCCAAAGCAGTTTCTTTCCAGAAACAATTTTTCTTTGTTGTTGCTTGGAGAATCTTTGCCACCCAGCTTTACACCCTACCCTCATCTCAGCCATTTTCAGTGAAAGAAGAAAACTAGGAAGTGAAAGTGAACAGAGACTGGAATGAAAAAGGGCTATTTAAACTAGTTTCATCATGGTCCACTAATATACATGGCCACACATGTCACATTCATTGATAAATTTCTCACAGGCTGATATGATGTAAACAAAACATAACCCAATCTGTGTAGGAAATTAATCTAAAAAGGGAGGTAACTTTAATTCCTTTCAAAATTAGAATGCAACGATTGAAACAGATTAGCGTTATCACTTCCACACATTTTCCCCTACTCTTTCTTTCTTAATAAGGAAAAGATGAAAAGAAAGAGTGAGAGAGAATTAAATCAAGATTATTATACTTTTAAATATTGAACTATTTTACAATAGCTCTTAAGTAAACGTCAAACGTTGTAATAATTAGATTATCATACTGTGGTATATCTACAGGTCCTGCAAGTATATATATATATATATATATATATATATATATATATATTATTTGCCTGCCTACCTTCAGATTGAATTACAACAGAGCGATCTTAATCTATATGACTATGGTGAAGTTTGTGTTGTATACTCATCTGGGATACTTAGTTTCTGTTTCTTCTTGTAAAAAGTTTTCCAACTGGAGTCTGTTCAATTAACAACAGTGATCCCTTTCGTTCAGCTAACTACTCTCCCAACTGACTGCATTCCTCTCACTTCGTTCTTGTTCACCCAAAACATAGTAGTCACCAAATTTCACCTCTCGAAGTCACTTGCTCTGTTGCTGACTGCCAGTGTCAGCGACCATCCATTTTTATTATGGCTCGGCTACCCTTTATGCAAATTCCGTCTTGTCCCATACGGGTCTCTCGTGCACGACACAAGCGAATCTTTGCCGCTTACATTGTGGGGATCGGCCATGCTCATTACACTTCTATCTTGCGTCTTGGATCTGGATCTGGATCTATCTTGGGCTGGATCTATCTTTCGTCTGGTGGCTGAATTTCTTGATCCCTGCCTCTGGATTTGATCCAGGATGTCTTGTGTTTGTTATTTTGTTCTTAATTAACGACACAAGACTTTCTTTTTTTTGTTTCGAGCTCATATTTTTATTTTTGTAAATCCCAGACGAACAAACAATTGAGTGGAGATTTGGCTATTTCGACGAGAGACGCCATAGTAGTCTTACTCATCCTAGCACTTGGCAAAATCTGACTTTCCTTGCTATTTTTCATACGACTCGCACTGGTGAACTGGAAGAGAGGTCAAACACAAGTCAAAACCCTTCCATCCTTCCTCTTTCCGCTAACCATTATTTTAAATCTACACTACACTTATTGTACACAATTAATACGCTACCTATCAATTATATAACATTTGTACATTTCTCTTTTCAAGAATAACAACCTGGATCATCTTGGCTTCCAACATAGACAATACAAAGTTTATCTTTACATTCATCAGATAACAAAATATTCTATTTCTTTCCAAACAGATATGAAGTACAAAAAGTATTTTGGAAAAAAGGAGATCAGATCCATGTTTTGTTTTTTGGTTTTTTTTTTTTACATGGCCAGCTGTATGTTCATGAGAAAGTAATGAAGAAAAAAGGACTACAATTTGTAGTCCTTTTTAAAAATTTTATCAATAGTAATTGCCCTAGGATCTTGAAATTTAATTGTAGCTCTTGGTATATATGAAAAAGATTTTTATTGAAAGTGATAATGGATACAACGGTTATTCAAGAAAAACTTTATTTAAGAAAAAAAAAAGAAAATAAGTTATTTTTTCTTAAATTTTTTTTATTTAAATTTTTTTTTATTTAAAATTTTTTTTATTTAAAATTTTTTTTAATTTTTAATTTTTTTAATTTTTTAATTTTTTTTTTTTTTTACATAACTACTTTTGATGAAAGCCTTTTTTACATGAAGTATATACTAGGAACTATTATTTCTACAAAGTTCAAGATCTTATGGAAATTACTATTAAAACTATATTTGAATAAATCATTCTATTATTTTGACAAATACTGTATATGAAATAGTTGAAAGAACAAGAAATGTGTCCAAATCGACTTTTAGAAATTCATCAAAATATGTTTTCATATATTTGGGTCATCTTTATATTTCTGTATTCATACAATCTTACTAAAATATGTATCCTGCTGTGTTGAGGGTACTTAGAATAATACACCGACTGTATTCTTTGCTAAGGGGTAAGACTCTCTCAAAAGGAGGTGCCCTAGGTATGTCACTAAGCTGAATTCTTAGAGGTCTGGGGTGTATGGAATACCCCTTCATTGCCATTACTTCTCGTTCCATTCTGACCTGTAGTGGTAGTACCTGTTAGGATCCTATCTATGGGTCAAATAGATCTGTTTAAAAATTCAGTCTGTAGAGCATCCACCTGGAACCACAAGGTTCTGGGTTCAATACCGGCCCTCATCAACTCAACGCATCAGTAGCAAAGCTTTGATCTGTGCAGTAATGTGGGGAGCTGATGGTAGGTGTGGCGCTTCACCTCAGATGCAAAAACAATCTCCCTGGTCTAGCGCTAGTGAAAAGTGTAGCATAAATTATTGGCAAGCCCCTATAATTCTGCAGGGTTAGTCTTTTTCATATCACAGGCGGCAGTTTTCCATGGAATAATACAAGACAGGAAACCCCACATATCACGTGATTTTGAATAAGTTAATCAGTTGACAGCGAGACTTTGGGGAAGACAGACTTGTCTCCCTTGCTGTCGGTTCCATGCGTGCGATGTTAGTAAGAAAAGTTAGTTAAGAATAAAAGGTTTTAAAAAAGACAACAAACAGTTGTGAAATGATTGTGCATGCCTTAGTTAGAGACAGCTGAGAAAGAAGCAAGAAGAGAAAGAAGAACCAGACGTAGAAGAATAGAAGACGACTAGGTGATCACAAATGACAAAGAAGTAAAAGAAAGTACAAGTAAGTTATGCAACGTCTAATATGCATGTGTATAAATATATCTCTGTCTACCTCTCTCCTCTCTCTATTCAAAGAACATTGTGTATATACCCAAGATGGATATATAACAAAAGGAGATAGCTCCTTTGCTGTCCTGCTGATACCGATTATAGGCCACTCCCATGGTACCTAACATACAAACAATAAAATTACGAGAAAAAATCTAGTAAACGAAATGTAATTCTGATTCTACCAAAGACACCGTAACACTTGATAAGAATTTTGACAAACCAAGTCCGTCGTATTTTCCACCTCGCCACTGTCCAACCGTCTCCTTTTATACTCGATCTGGCTGAGGCACGTCACAACTCTCGTCTCGCCAGCTACGAGACTTGCCACTACAAATCGCGGCCTCAAGGACACTCACGATTTCACAACTAGTCGGACTCGTCACATTTCTGCTTCCGCCCACACGTACAACATGTCTCTTCGACCTATGGACTGTTGTTGGCTCATCACAGGTTTGTGAGTTTTGCCGTTCAATCTCGCTACAAACTTGTATATGAATATTAGATAAAATTGATTTTTCAAATTCCCATGTGAACTCTGTTTTTTTTTTTTTTTTTTTTTTTTTAAAAAAGATATTTGATAATAATGGATTTAATTGGCAAAGAAAAAAAGGCACTGAAAACTAAACAAATGATCTGTCGAGTTACTTTTCTAATTCTTGAATAAAATTACATCACACCAATACTTCATTATTTATTTTATCAACTATATCTGGTATATTAGCCTTCGGCTAGAAACCACGAGGTTCCTAGTTCGATACCGGTCCTCGCCAACTCAGCGTATGAGTAGCACAGGGATCTGCTGCGGTAAAGTAAGGAGCTGATGGTAGGTGTGGCGCTCCACCTCAGACGCTAAAATAATCTCCTTTGTCTAGCACTATTGAAAAGGGGATAGACTCCCTCGCTGACTGGCTGATACCGACTTTAGGCCGCCCCGACGACTTTACTTAGTTTATAATGTGCTATAATCAATATATTTGGTAATAATGGATTTAATTGGCAAAGAAAAAAAGACATTAAAAAATAAACAAATGATCTGTCGAGTTACTTTTCTAATTCTGGAATAAAATTACATCACACCAATACTTCATTATTTATTTTATCAACTATATCTGGTATATTAGCGTTCGGCTAGAAACCACGAGGTTCCTAGTTCGATACTGGTCCTCGCCAACTCAGCGTATGAGTAGCACAGGGATCTGTGCAGTAAAGTAAGGAGCTGATGGTAGGTGTGGCGTTCTGGAATAAAATTGCATCACACCAATACTTCATTATTTATTTTTCAGATGCATTTGACCATAACAGAATGTTGCAAGCTTTGAAAGATTTAGCTGCTTCTAAGTCAACACTTATACCTAAATACAATTATATTTCTTGTACAAGGTAAGTTTTACTTATGGAAAACAAGATATCTTTCTTTTTTTTTTTTCTTTCTTTTTTTTAGAACTCAAATTCATTGCATTTTTTTAATTACTAGCTAGAATATGCGCCCACCGGGTGTAGGTATTTAAGTCTTAATGTAATGAAATATATTAAATTAGAAAGATTAACAAAATTAGATAAGAACACATATAAAAACATTGCTTGTTTCAATTATATTTTAATTGATTTCTATATAAAATCATTCATAGGATTAATTTTAATACGTTCAAGAATCATAATATTAGAGATCAGTAACACCAAGTAATTATTTATTAAACCCAGTACTAATAACATGGGTTGTTTTGAGGCAAATCCTGAGTGTATTGTGATGTAAGTAGTGACATAGTTTCGGTTACAGACAGATAAACACCGAATCTCCATTATAATAAGATATTGCATGAATACAAATTTAGAAAGATAAAATTAAACAAATTTAAATTACGCAATTCCTGGTGTATTGTGATGTAAAGTGACATAGTTTCGGTTACAGACAGATAAACACCGAATCTCCATTATAATAAGATATTGCATGAATATTTTTTAGAAAGTACAAATTTAAACAAATTTAAACTTACACAATTCCTGAGTGTATTGTGATGTAAATAGTGACATAGTTTCGGTTACAGACAGATAAACACCGAATCTCCATTATAATAAGATATTGCATGAATATTTTTAGAAAGTACAAATTTAAACATACGCAATTCCTGAGTGTATTGTGATGTAAGTAGTGACATAGTTTCGGTTACAGACAGATAAACACCGAATCTCCATTATAATAAGATATTGCATGAATATTTTTTTAGAAAGTACAAATTTAATGAAAAATAAAGAGGATTAAGCAAAATCCCCTGTGATTAGAATTTGTAAAATTAATTTACTATAAAAGTTTTTTGTTAATCCTTTGAACCCCTAAGTCCTCCATGCCTATGGGCATCTCTGAAAAAAAAAAAAAGAAGCTAAAAATGGAATTAAGCCGCCTTGGTATATGTACTTTTAACACATCACTCAATGTCTGGGCCCTAACTAATAGTTAATAATAACATAGTCTCATTCTAGGGTGATACACTGATTCCAACGCTTCTCTAACAATTTGATACCTTTTTGTAGAACGATTAGTCTTTGGCCTCAAAATACGCCTCAGTTTCCAATATCACTTAGAGCCAAATCTCTTTCCCTGGAGCATTCTTTTGAGGTCAGCAAACAGCTGTTGAATTATTTTAGATATAAGGCATGAGGCAAACGGTCACTCCTGAATATAGACCCGTTGACTACCACGTGACCACCGAAGGCATTTCTATTGTCCAATCACTGACACTGCTGCTGCTGCTTATGCTGTATTAATAGACCCCATTCTGAGATTATGTCATTGATACTTGGATTATCTTGGACGAAGGACTTACAAGGAATACGTTAACACTGGATTCTTATTGGCTTGCTTACTTACTTATTACATCTGGGACTAAGGATGCCGACCAGATACTTAACAACAGCCAGTAGTCGCTGGGTGCCAGATCTGGAGAATAGGGTGGGTGTGGAAGCAATTCAAAGTGCAATTCAAGTAGTTGTGCCATCGTTGTGATCGACTTGTGCTACGGTGCATTGTCTTGGTAAAAGAGCACTTTTTTCTTCTTCATTTGCTGCCGTTTTTTGGCGATTTCTTCCTTCAAATGCACCAATAATGCTATATAACATTTGCTATTGATGGTGTAATGGTTAGCGTCGTAGGAAATGGACTCCTCAACCCGAGTTCAAATCCTGGATGAGGCTGTTTACATTTCAGATAACACTAATGCCCTTGGGAAAGGTAGGCATCCAACTACTCTCCCTCCAGCTATGGGTAAATAGTTGGGGAGGTAACCAGTTTAGGAGAAGGAAAACTCGGAATTCAAACCTGTTAAACTCTGCTTAAGAAATTTACCTTATGTCACATCCTGCTCATGTGGATGGGTTAGTAAATATATGTGTGTGTGTGTGTATATATATATATATATATATATATATATATATATATAAGTAGTTGTTAAAAAATAAAAGTCGAGCTGCACTGATGAGACGTAACTGTCAAAACACTGTCTGTGTATGACTTATATATATATATATATATATATATATATATATATATATATATCTTATTATAATGGAGATTGTGTTTTTCTGTCTGTAACCGAAACTATATTCCTACTCAAGTCACAATTCTCTTAGTTATTGACATTACATTCTCTATGATTTTATTTTTATCTAAACCTCAATTAATAATAAAATTGACTACATTATTAATACTGTTAACTATGTCTACATACTAACAACATGCAATCGCTTTACAATGTGAACGGAAGGCTAATTTGCATATTAATATTAAAAAATCGAATTTAATAATATGTGCTTAGTATTATTGATTTCTAACTGTTTGGTTTTATTTTAATGAATATAAGCAAAAATCTCTTCAATGAATCTTAAATGAAATCCATTAACAAGATAAAATAACTGTCATTTTATTCTTTACTTCCTCATATAACTAAATACTTAAATTAGAAAAGATAACAAAAGATGGGAGTGATGGAAGAGTAAGTTTCAGTTGTTCCATTTTTTATTATACTCCTCTCTGTTTTAAATATTTTATTATACTCCCTCTGTTTCAAATCTTTTTATCTGTATTCTTATTTAGTTTCATTAGCCTTTCTAATTTAATACAATATTTTATTACATTAAAACTTAAATACTTGCACCCGGAGGGTGCATATATTTGCTAGTATATGTAATGTACCTCTAGATAGTAGTACAAATGCTAGTCACTGAGCTTCTAAGGATTAACTATGGCTTAATAGCAATTTTAACTTCTGACATTCTGCAATAATTTTTCTAGGGTGAAAAAAATTTTTAATATTAATAAACATCTACATTGATTTTTCTAAATTTTTCTACCTACATCAAAGATTCATTTTTATAAAATAATTGATAATGTTTATATATTCAATGAAAAAAGAAAAAGCATATAAGTACATTTTTCTACCTATATCAAAGATTCATTTTTATAAAATAATTGATAATGTTTATATATTCAATGAAAAAAGAAAAAGCATATAAGTACATTTTTCTGTTTTGTTTTAACTATTTTTTAGGGAAGAAGGTGGTGATCTTCTTGAACAACCTGACGTAATTTTTGCTGAAGGAATTTTGACCTTTTATTTTAAAGAAATACGTGACATGTTCCACATGAAATTATTTGTTGACACTGATGCTGATACTCGGTTAGCAAGAAGAGGTAATTTTATTAATTTTATATTGGCATTTTTTAATAAATATTTTTTCACATTAGGTAATTTTTTTTTTTTTCGGGTGGGTGGGTGAATTTGACTTTCAAAATTGTGAAAATATTGTCTAAATTGAATCACAAAAATTTGATAACTTCTAAAAGAAAAAAAAAACAGTTATAGACAAACAAGCATCTTATTTATACTTTTCCACATATTTCTATCAGATACACACATTTTAAGATATCTTATGTTTAAAGAGAGTATTAAAATTTAATATTAAAAATGTGTGTGTGTGTGTGTGTGTGTGTGTGTGTATATATATTTGATAAAATACAACAAAAATGTATGAAAAATGTTGTGTGTATATATATATGTGTGGTGTGTGTGTGTATATAATAAAATACAAAACTTTATGAAAAATGTGTTATATATATGGATGTAATATAACAGAAATGTGTTGTGTGTCTCCCCCCCCTCCCTCTCTCTCTCTTTTATATATACTAGCAAATGAATGCACCCTCCGGGTGCAAGTATTTAAGTTTTGATATAATAAAATATCATATTAAATTAGAAAGGCTAATGAAACTGACTAAGAATGCAGATAAAAAGATCTGCAACAGAGGGGGTATAATTGAAAAATAGAACAACTTTGAAACTAACTATTCCATCATTTTCCATTACTCCCCTCTTTCATTGGTAAATTTTCCTAATTTAACTATTTAGTTAAAATAGGGAGTAAATGATAATATTACAGTTATTTCTTCTTGTAAATAAATTTCTTTTAAGATTTATCCACGAGATTTTTGTTTATATTTCTTAAAATAAAACCAAACAATTAGAAATCAATAATACCAAGCACATATTTATTAAAATAAAATTTTAAATATCAATATGCAAATTAGCCTTCTCGTTCAAACTGTAAACCGCTATTTTGTTGTATATATAAATACAATTGCATGTTATTAGTACGTAGATATGGTCAACAGTATTAATAATGTAAAACAATTTTTATTAATAACTGAAGGTTTAAAAGAATGAAATCATGGAGAATTTGACGTAAATAATTAAGGGAATTGTGACTTGAGTAGTAATATAGTTTCGGTTACAGACAGAAAAAACACACAATCTCCATTATAATAAGATATATATATATATATATATAAAAGGAGTCTTCGCATATGCTTAGAAGCATATGCGAAGACTCCTTTATTTAGTTAAGAATTAATGCAAAAATGAATTAATGAATATAATAAAAAATGAATGAATAGAATAATTTCAATTATTCTATTCATTTCATTCATTTTTTTTCTCCTTCATAGATAAGCTTACTCATTCATACCAACTGCTTTACTACCAAAGCTATGAAAGCTGTTGGTTATTCAGAAACTCAAACTCAATATATAACCTTTCCTTTATCATGTTTCTTGATTTTTGCGCCATGTTTATTATTATTGTTTTGGTTTTTTTTTTGTTATTTTTGCATTTGTAAATTAATAGCATATTTCATCTTTATTTTTAGATCAAGATTTTTCAATCATTTTTCAATTTTTTCTGGTATTTTTATTCATCTTTAGTTGCTCTAATATTTTTTTTAACTCTAACAATTGATGTAAGAATCTTTCAAATTGACATTTTTAATCATATTTGCAAATGAAAACTTGTTTTCTGTAAAGCAAGCTCGGTTATATTTTATGACATTTAACACGCAAAATGAATTTTCATCTTGAAGAGAAAAGAAAGACCAGTGGAAAATTGATACATAGTTGTTTTTTGTTTTTTGTTATATAACCAAATATTGTACAAAAATGGATTAATTTCTTTCAACTTAAAAGTAGTATTATTTGTCTGTGTTTCTGAAATGAGGCTTGATAATTTGTATTTTTGCCTGAAATCTTTATTGTTACTAGCAACAGAAAACACCCTCCGGGCGTCTTAAGAATTAATTTTTGAAAGACACTGCCTGAGAGGGTGGGAGTTAAAAATTCAATGTCAGAGGGTTTGTATCATAAGTAAGCAAAATCCTCATATTGTTTTATTAAAATAAAACAATTTGAAATGAAAACTGAGCCCCGTCCCTCTCAAATAAAATGTTGTGTGCACGTAATAATCAAACAATTATTTTGAATATTTTCCACAAAATCGTAAGTATTTATTTATTTGTAAACTTTTTAGTTAACTTCTTGTTACTGTAAAAAAAAAAAAAAACGAGAGTAAAAAACAATTTTTAAAATTGCTTACTCAAATTTTGGGTGTATATAGCATAAGAATATAGTGACATAGGCTATGATGTAGTTTTTGTTACAGACAGAAATACAATCTCCATTATTAATATAGATATACACAATGTTTCAGCTGATGTGTTCTCTGGCCTTCATTGGTTAATGGTCATTGTTAATGGAATGAGACAATTCTACCCTTGTGGATTGAATAAAGGGTTCTGTTGGAAGTTCTGTGAAGGCTCCAGATTACAATAAGAAGGTTCCTGAGTTCGAAGAGAAATACCTGAAGAAGACCGAAAGGCACATCGGCCGAAACTTTGTGTATATAACAATAAAGAGGACAATGGCCCAAATAATCCAAATTATCAAGCCTCATCTCAAAAATTCAGAGAAATGAGAACTTGTAATGTGAATGTTTGATTATTTACAATTACCTTTTTTTCTTTTCCCCAATTAGTTGCAAGGGATGTCCAGGAACGAGGAAGAGATCTAGAACATATCCTCAGCCAGTATACTACATTAGTAAAACCGGCATTTGAAGAGTTTTGCCTGCCAGTAAGTGTGTTTCAGTATCAATCAAAATTGAAGTTTGGATAATCTGATAGAGGTGCATTTTTATTGGTTTGTTGGTTATTTCATTTAGTGGCATATCAATCCTTCTGGGTTATTTAATGCCAAATCTTGGCATTAAAAAATCCACAAGGATTGATATGTTTTTTTGGGTTTTTTTTTTAAGTGAGCTAGAAAGAATATATCCCCCCCCACACACACACACTGGGCGTAAGTATTTAAGTTTTAATATAATGAAATATATCAAATTAGAAAGACTAATCAAATTAAATAAGAATGAATATAAAAAGTTTACACTTATTCTAATTGTATTTTACATAAAATTTCTATATAAAATCATTCATTGGATTAATTTTAATACATTGGAGAATAAGACAATAATATTAGAGATTAATAACACCAAGTAATTATTTATTAAACCCAGTTTTGCTAAAACCAGTATGCAAATTAACCACAACATATATTATGTAAACCTTTATTTCTTACTGATATATAAGACACATTGCAGGATTTTAAATGCACTAATAACATGGTATGTTTTGAGGCTAGTCTAACTCAGATTTTCATAGAGACATCATTAATAAATAAGATTTATTCTATGTATTAATGATTCTGACTATAAATTAAATACTCATTGATAAACTTACGCAACTTCTGAGTGTATTGTGACATAAGCAGAGACATAGTTTCAGTTACAGAAAGACAAACACCAAATCTCCATTATAAGATAATTTATAACTAAATATTGGTTTGGTTTTATAAACTAGTAGAAATAATTTTTATTAACTTGGAAAAGGTATAAATCCAACTATTCTCCCTCCAGCTATGGGTAAATAGTAGGGCAGACTTTAAGCTTGATATGGCAACCAGTCTAGAATACTCTGAATTCAAACCAAAGTGGCTCTCTTCTCATTAGTCAAAACTACTTTCAGAGCTCCTCCTCTTCTTTCCTCCTTCCTCCTTCCTCCTCTTTCCTCCTTCCTCCTCTTTTCTCCTTCCTCCTCCTCTCCTTCTTCCTCCTCCTCTCCTTCTTTCCTCCTCTCCTTTCTCTCCTCCTCCTACTTCCTCCTTTTCATCCCCCTCCTATTTGTTTCTTTCTTCAGGATATTAAACACAGGGTTGCCAACCTGAAATAATGTGTATTGATAAATTGGTAGAATTAATAAACTGGTGGTTAACCCTCAGTCACCACCTTCTAGCACCCATATGATAAAAAGGGTTGGATGTTTGTCAACAGAGCAATTTGAAGAATATGGTTGGGACAATCATATAGATATTAGGATAAGTAAGGGGAAAAATGAATTATTGCATGTCACAGGATCACTTAGTACCTGGGTCACGGACTGCTCAGCCACCATGATGCTGTCCCCAGGTATTACGGGTCACCACCCTTGGCCAACTGGTGGCCATATTTAGTGGGTCTTACACTTCTGCCGATGTGCAGCTGACAGATGAAAGTTGGTATTATTTGTATTATTCAGATTATTGTCCTCATCTTCATTGTACAACGTTTCAGCTGATGTGCCCTCTGGCCTTCTTCAGGTATTTCTTGTCAGACAAGAGTAAGCAGTAACATAGAATAATAATTAACACAAGCTTAACACTTGTACCCAGCTATGGTTAGCAGAATGAGAACAGGATAACCCCGTTGACTGAATAAAGGGTTAGGATCAAAGTTCCGTGATGGCTCCCGATTACAACAAGAAATACCTGAAGAAGGCTGAAGGGCACATCGTCCGAAATGTTGTACAGATAACAATGAAGATGAGGACAATAGTCCAAATAATACAAATAATCAAGCCTCATCTCAAAAATTCTGTGAAATAAGATGAAAGTTGAGTTCTTATTAGCTGGCCAATCATGTTTGAAGCTACAATTTTCTTATATAAAAAAACAAACAATCTGAGCTGTTAAAAATCATTCAGACAGGGAGAGAGCTAGACGAAGACCCATGATACTTCAAATAGCTGAAGTTAGAAATCTTTGCTGCTAGAAGAAATAGACCTTGGTGCCAAGAAGAATGCAGTCCAGTCGACCTTTGCTGAATTACTCAATGCTAGTCCTGATAATCTCTTACAGTTATTTCACCAAACATCTTTTCATTTTTTTTCTTTTCTTTTAAGTCTCTTTTCTTGTAAGTGCTTCCCCAGGATTGGAGACGTTAAACTACATCTAGTGGTGAGGTTCTTATTTTGAATCTCTTGGGAGTGTGGAGTACCTTTTTATCGCCATTACTCCCAGGCTCACTCTGCCTCTAGGGTGGGAGTACCTGCTAGGGTCCTATCTAGGGGTTAAATAGAAGTAAAAAAAGAATACCCATAAAGAGTGAATAAAACAAAATGTCTTTGGCATAGAATAACCCAACAAGTGTTGACATGCCATAAAATCCAACCAACCAAACCCATCATTGGACCTTTTTTTTTCTGTTATACATGCACTTCTGAATATTCTGCTCTTTTTTTTCCCCTTTTAATTCTGCTGTTTTTGATAAATTGTATAACTTGTTTTATTTTCATATTTAGACCAAAAAATATGCATAAATATGTTTTATTTTCATATTTAGACCAAAATATGCATAAATTGTATAACTGTTTTATTTTCATATTTAGACCAAAAATATGCATAAATTGTATAACTGTTTTATTTTCATATTTAGACCAAAAATATGCATAAATTGTATAACTGTTTTATTTTCATATTTGACCAAAAATGCATAAATTGTATAAATATAACTGTTTTATTTTCATATTTAGACCAAAAATATGCATAAATTGTATAACTGTTTTATTTTCATATTTAGACCAAAAATATGCATAAATTGTATAACTGTTTTATTTCATATTTAGACCAAAAATATGCATAAATTGTATAACTGTTTTATTTTCATATTTAGACCAAAAAATATGCATAAATTGTATAACTGTTTTATTTTCATATTTAGACCAAAAATATGCTGATGTTTAAATTCCAAGAGGAGCTGATAACATGGGTAAAGTATTATTTTATGAAATATTTTGTTTACTAAGCTTTGCTTAGTCTGTCACAGAAGGGTCACCCATTTAAGTACTAAACAGGATCGTTGCTGCTTAACTTCAGTCATCTGGCAAGTAGCTTATTACTTTCAACAAGACTTATTGTAACATTAACAAATAGGTTATTTCCTATAAGTCCAACATAAACAAAGGGGAACTACTCCTGACTGATAAATTATTTATTTATTTTTCCATTAAACTAACCCTAACTTCTTTTTTCCTAGTAGATCAATAGATAAATATATAATTCATCAGTCAAGAGTGGTTCTCCTTTGTTTATGTTGGACTTATAGGAAATAACCAACAAATGAATATGAATTCTGAATTTAGCTCTTGATTTTTAAAACCTAAAACAACCTTTAATATTAGTAAATTTGACTAACAGTCAGATCCTGCTGAAAGCACCAGTTTCCATTACATCACCAGAGTTAAGCAAGGATAAGCCTATTCAGTACTTAGATAGGGGACCATTTTGAAACAACCAGTATTGTAAACAACCTTTGACCTGTGTGTCAGATTAAGCAAAGTTTCATGAATAGCAACAAGATTACTGAATTTTCAAATGTGAAAACATTGAATTTTGAGTTAACGTTTGGAAAAATTTCCTTTTCTTTACTAATTATTTTGCTTTTACCATCTTGGATTTTTTTGTATTTCTTTCATATACATATGATATAACTGTGTGCAAACAAATGATTATAGAAAAATAATTAAAAAAGTGCAATTTATTAAATAGAAATAATCACTTGAAATCCTATGATTATTTGTATTAGATCGGAATACTTAAAACTATGCAAATTACTTGTATTAGATAGGAATACTTGATATCATAAAACTGTGTGCAAAAAAGCTCTTATGAAAAAAACTGTACAATGTACACAATTCCTTAACTTTTAGGCATAAAATAATTCCAGATGGGTTGACATATCGTTTAACTCTTAACATCCTGTTGAGAATTTTCTAAGTCCAGAGCCCCATTCCTATAAGGATTTATCAAAAAATAGCTAAAAATGACCTTTTCATTTAAAGTTACCTGTTATTTTCCTTAAATCAAAGACTTCTAAATGTTTAATATTACATTTAAACAAAGGCTATCATTTGGGGCAGATTATGAGAATGTGATTTCTGACCAGGCGGAATGAGGCGGTATAGGACATTAAGAGTTAAATCAATCTTTTTTTTATTTAAATTTTTAACACTTTGTTCAAATAATTCTGTATGTTTGCAATTTAAGCAAAGTAGAAAAAATATCGAATAATATTTTGTATATTTTAAAAAATCAATGACAATTTTCTGATTCTTAATTTTCTTGTATCCCAATTCAATAAATATTTTTCTATTTCTATTTCAGTGGCAATTGATCTAATTGTTCAGCACATTCATGAACTTTTGCGACCAAGTAAAAACCAGTTTTTTTCTGTACCTGACGTCTCAGAATCTTTATATGGATGTCACTAGAATGACCACCATTTTTTTTTCTTGTTTCAATTTGCCTATAAATAATTGTAAAGAATAAAATTATTAGTTTTAAGTCATTTTTGTTTTATCAATTGTTCAGTATTATAAAGTTTTTGTCTTTTGATTGACATTTTGAAATATGTTTATTTCCCTTCATTCTTAACCAAAAGAGAATTCTTTTTGTAAATATTTATTGATATTTTATGATAATAAAAATGAGTATTTTTAAAATGGTGCTAGATTTAATTTTCTCTCTATTTATTTTAGTTGTATTTCTCTTCAAATTAAATTAATTTAATAACACTTTTTTTTATGTTGCACAATGCACATATAATAAACTAATTCTCCCCATTGTGAAACAGGCATTTTTTTTCCTTTGTTATACAAATAATTTATGGTTATTTCCTATAAGTCCAACATAAACAAAGGGGACTCAAAAACGGATTGAATTTATTGATCTACTAGGAAAAAGAAGTTAGGGTTCGGTTTAGTTTAATGGAAAATAGTCGAGTTTAACTTATAGGAATAGCCTAATTTATTTTATCTTGTTTAATGACAGTCTGTATTAAAAATTATTTCAACTAGCAAGAATATGCGCCCTCCGGACGTAAGTATTTAACAATTTAATAACAAATTAAATAAGAACGCATTTCACATATTTTAATTATATTTCAATTGGTTTCTATATAAAATCATTCATAGAATTGATTTTAATCCGCTGGAGAATAAAACAATAATATTAGAGATCAATAACACCAAGTAATTATTTATTAAACCCGGTTTTGTTAAAACTAGTATGCAAATTAACCACACCATATATTATGTAAACCTTTATTTCTTACTTGTATATAAGACACATTACAGGATTTTAAATGCACTAATAACCCGGCTTTCGGGATGGGGGTCCGGTGTGCTTCGGCCACTGGACTGGTGTGTTCAATTAATAGCTGCCCCCTCGATTTAAAGGGACAGGGCTGGGTTTATTGCCCAGCGCCTGAGGCGCCCCCCTTGTGGGGGAATGCTGACAGGATCATCGCATTTTTTGTGCCTACCAGCCATGAGCTTCGGCTTGTGGGTGGGCCCACATAAAATGTCCTTGTGTCACGCCCTCATAAGTGGGTGAGAGGCAAATACCCTAATAACATGGGCTCTTTGGGGCCTGTGTTTGTTAATGTAAATTAACAGTGTTGATCCCAGGGGACTATCCCACCAGGCAACACCTGCCCCCTCGATTTAAAGGAGCAGGGCTGGGATTATTGCCCAGCGCCTGAGGCACCCCCCTTGAGGGGGAATGCCGACGGGATCAACGCATTTTTTGGCCTACCAGCCATGAGCTTCGGCTTGTGGGTGGACCCACATAAAAATGTCCTTGTGTCACACCCTCATAAGTGGGATGAGAGGCAAATACCATAACATGGGCTGTTTTGATGCAAATCTAACTCAGATTTTCATATAAAGACATTATTAATAGATAAGATTTATTCTATGCATTATTTAATGATTTTGACTATAAATTAAATATTCATTGAAAGACTTACGCATTTCCTGTGGGTATTGTGATGTAATCTGTGACATAGTTTTGGTTACAGACAGACACCGAATCTCCATTATAATAAGATCTTATAAAAAAAAAAAAAATTTCCAAAAAACAATTTTGATAAAATTCTAATTTGAAGCCAATATATTGAAATCTAAATGATGAATTGGATAGTTTGATATGAATTATTTATCTACCAGATCAATAAAAAATATTCTTGATAAAAAAATTCTAGTCACTTTATTTTGGATATTGTTATGAGGGTATCCTGAAGATCAGCAGGATAATACTTTTTACCATTACCCCCAACATGTTTATATTCTGGGATGCTATTACTCAGGAGCTTTGGAAAGCTGGGGGCACAAGAAGAAAATAATGAGATTTAGAAACATTTTTTTATCACAAAATTATAAAGAACAATTTTAATCCTTGGTAATTTACCCTTATTGACCAACTGCTACTAAAGATAATCACTGATATTACTTCTTATAAAGTACTTAATAAATGAAAAGTCAGCTCCCCCTCTCACTATCACACACATGCTCTCTCTCTCTCTCTCTCTCTCTCTCTCTCTCTCTCTCTCTCTCTCTCTCTCTCATATGCACACACACTAAACAAAGTCAAACATTTAGAACTGTTTTATTGTCTGTTTCCTCCACCCCAACTCTTTTTAAAGCAAGTGTGATTTACACATACACACCTATATTAACATGGTGTTATTTTTACCTGCTCCCTATTCCTCCTTTCATTAATCTCAGTGTACCAGATGATCACCACTTAATCCTATGATTAATTAAATTTTCTCACACTGAATGACCAAGCATAATATTCCTTTCACAATTAAAAAAAACTCCTACAGAATGCTGCCTTAAATCAACTGCACTTGTTGCAAAAGAAATACATGTTCTGCAGAATATGGCTAATACACTAGTTCAACCCAATGACAAAGGAGGGCTTAAGTGTCAAACTTAAGGCTTTTTGAGCATTATACCTCAGAACAGTAACCATAAATAGAACTACGGAGGAGGGGAGGAACGGAGGAGGGGAGGAACGGAGGAGGAGAGAAGAGGAGGAGAAAGGAGGAAAGAAAAGAAGGAACTCTGAAAGTAGTTTTGACTAATGAGAAGGGAGCCCCTTTGGTTTGAATTCAGAGTCTAACATAAACAAAGGGTAACCACTCTTGACTGATAAATTATTTATTTATTTATTGATCTACTAGGAAAAAAGATGGGGTTAGGGTTAGGGTTTAGGGTAGTTTAATGGGAAAATAAATAAATAATTCATCAGTCGAGAGTGGTTCCCCTTTGTTTATGTTAGACTTATAAGAAATAACAATTTTATCTATATCTCTGAATTTTTGAGATGAGGCTTTGATAATTTGGATTGTTCGGACTATTGTCCTCATCTTTAGTCCAACAAGAAATCCCTTGAGAAAGCTGGGGGGCTGGGCACGTCAGTCAAAATGTTGTGTTGATAACAATAAAGATGAGGACAACAGTCTAAAAAATCCAAATAATTTTTATTTTTATTTTTCAATAATGAGTGAAAAACATCTTCTCATCAGTATATTTTATTAAAAAGAATAAAAGGTAAAAGATTGAATTATATAATGAAAAAAATATTCAAAATTCTTATTTGTTGATTTTAGAAAAATGACCTCATATACCATGTTTCCCTGAAAAGAAGTGTCTTATATTAATTTTCACTCCAAAATATAACACACGGGTTTATTTTCAGTGAGTGTCCAGTGTTTGTGTCGCATGATGTGATTGGGAAGAATGCTTATTTCTTTCATCTATCTGTGTTGTATATTGTACAAATGAAAATAGGAATTTCTGGTTAAATTAAACAAAGAAAAGACGAAAAAAAATGACAAAGGACTTTTTTCCCGGTAAAAGCAAAAAGAAGTTAAAAAACGGAAGAGAGGGTTTCCGGTCAAGGAAGCAGGGAGAGGATAAAGAAAAATATAACAAAGGTCCGTTATCAGATCAAAAGATAAAGATGCATAGGCATGTCGTCAATACAAAAGCCAGAGGGTCGAGTAGTCAGAGACAGACACACAGCGGACGGCGAACAGAGCACAAGGAGCGACACGGTCCGTCGCGGCCAAGGGTGGTGAGACGCCACCAGCCACCCCTTTACCTAGTCATCCCAGCAGCAGTAGTAGTCATCGTCAACCCTTGGGCATGCATTGTAAGCTCTGCGCCTTCACCACCCATACACCAAAGAAAATAAAGAAGGGTCCTCTCTTTGTACATACGTATCTGTTGTTTATTGAAGTCCAGTAGTCGGTAGTAGCTGACTACTAACATACATTGCTTTAGGTACAGTGAAAACCCCAGTACTAACATACACAAATTTAGCATCGTGAACTGATGCCAGTATATAACAGATAGATATTTAGTGCCGGTAAAGAAGGCATTACATAACATCTGCTGCTCTCAACTAGGGTTTATTTTAAGGGAAGGGCCTATATTAAAATCATGCTTGGTCTTATTTTGCTGGTAGTCTTATTTTCGGATAAACATGGTACTTTGAAAGTATCTGAGTATATCACAAAACAGGACTGGTGCGTATGTTGGAGTTATAGGAAATAACCAAGATTAGATTATTAACCAATTACTCTGTAGATAGAATAATACTTTGGCCAGAACAACAACGAAGGAATATAACATTTATATATGTGATATAATGAATATGTAAATACCTTGGTAGCCCCTTACAATAATCTCATTGGACAGTGTCATGGATAAATAGTCGACACTGTGTTGGTTCTAGACTACGACCCACACTTACTCGATTGACCAGACCTTACACGAACCAGCTAACTTTACTCGCTAGACGACACCTTGACCAACGTATGTACCAATTACTACTGTGATAATATACCAACTACGAACTTCAGAATATATCCCTTACCAGAATATATCAATATGTAAGAAATTTAGTAAGCTGGGGCTGGTTTAGCTAAGTTGATAGAGCATTCGCTTAGGAATTGCAAGGTTTCACATTCAATACTGGTCCTTGCTAACATAGTGCATGAGTAGCACAGCTTAGGTGATCTGGTCTGTGCAGTAAAGTACCTGATACAAAAATACATATGCTGCAAATAGTACATGAAATACTCACACACACACACATATTATATATACTAGCAAATATATGCAGCCTCCGGGTGCAAGTATTTAAGTTTTAATGTAATAAAATATCGTATTAAATTAGAAAGGCTAATGAAACTGAATAAGAATGCAGATAAAAAGATTTGGAACAGAGGGGGTATGATTGAAAAATAGAACAACTTTGAAACTAACTCTTCCATCATTTTCCATTACTCCCATCCTTCATTGGTAAATTTTCCTAATTTAACTATTTAGTTAAAATAGGAAGTAAAGAATAAAATTACAGTCATTTCTTCTTGTTAATGGATTTCTTTTAAGATTTATCCCCGAGATGTTTGCTCATATTCAATAAGATAAAACCAAACAATTAGAAACCAATAATACTAAGCACATAGTTATTAAAATCAAATTTTTTATATCAATGTGCAAATTACCCTCCCCTTCACACTCTAAGCCTCTATTTTGTTGTATATATAAATGTAATTGCATGTTTTTAGTATGTAGATATGATAAACAGTCTTAATGATGTAAAACAATTTTATTAATAATTGAGGTTTAAATAAAAATAAAATCATAGAGAATGTTATGTAAACAACAAAGAGAATTGTGTCTTGTATAGTAATATAGTTTCGGTTATAGACAGAAAAACACACACTCTCCATTATAATAAGAGATATATATTTAAGAAATGCACCAATAATGCTATATAATATTTGCTATTGATGGTTCTTCCTTTCTCAAGGTAATCGATGAACGAAATACCTTGTGCATCCCAAAATACGGAGGCCAAAACCGTGCCTGCTGATGTTTGCTTTGGTCGCTTTGGACGGCTTTCACCTGCTGTTGTCCACTCAGCTGACTGCTGATTTGACTCCGGAGTGAAGTGGCTGATCCAGGTTTCATCCATTGTCATATATTTATGCATAAACTCCTTCTTGTTGCGTTAAAACAGTTGTAAACAATGCTGTGAATCATCAACACATTGTTGTTTTTGATTGACTGTGAGCAAACATGGCACTCACATTGACAAATGTTCATGCAAAATGGTGAATACACTGCCTTCTGATATTTTCAACTGCTCTGCTATTTCACACAACTTCAATTTACAATTGGCCAAAAGGAGTTTTTGGTGTTTTCCAGGACAACTACAGAATTTGGGCGACCCGAGCGTTCAGCGTTATTTGTGCTTGTACGAGCGCATTTAAAGTCAGTTTACCACCTCTTAACCATTGTTTCCGACGGAGCGAAGTCCATATAACACTTATCAAGCCATTATTTTGCTTGAATAGTATTTTTTCCCCATCAGAAAGCAATGCTTTATCAACACACGAAATTCAGATTTTTCCATGGTTTTGAAAATTTGCAACAGTAGCTTCACTTAAATAACTGTATTTTGTAAACTACTAATCCGATTGGGCTCAAATTTTGACATGTGCCATTTGAAGGTTAGTACTTTATTAAAAATCATATGGATTTTTTATTAGTGGAGCAATCTATATGTCAGGCCTGGGACTTATTGAGTGATGTGTTATTAATTATCAAATAGGAATATTTTTATTTGTTTGAATTTTTTTAGATGAGCCTTAATAATTTATTATTATTTAGGTTTTTTGGCTGTTGTCCTCATCTTTATTGTTATATACATACTTCACGGTTAACGGAATGAGAACAGTCTATCCCAATGGATTAAATAAAGGGTTTAGTCCACAATTCCATGAAGGCTCCCGAGTTTGACGAGAAAGTTCCCGAGTTTGGGAAGAAACACCTGAAAAAGGCTGGAGGGCACCTTGGCCAGAATGTTGTGTATATAACTGTTAAAATTCTAGATGCCATTTTAAGTATTTAGTTCTTTTGTTGGTAAATCCACGTCGGTATTGAGTTTGAGTCCAATTAGTTAATCCCTTTTCAGTTCCTTGAAAACCTTGTTAGAAAAGAGAATAGTATTAGTAGTTCAGTTATTTCCTATAACCCCAACCTATAAAAAAGGGGAACCACTCTGATTGAATTTTATAAATTATTTATTTATTTAATGATCTACTAGGAAAAAAGACGGGGTTAGGGTTAGAGTTAGGGGTTAGGGTTTAGGGTTAGTGTTGTATACCCTTTCTTAAATTCTTATCTCTGGTCGTATTTTCTTCTGGCCGGCTTTGGTTCTATCTTCTAACATCTTGACTTGGTCTGGTCTAGCGTCTTGGATCTCCTAAGGTCTGGTTTTCTATTGCTATGTTCCTGCTGGCTGGTCATCCTGGATTCATTTCTTAGTCTTGTTACCAAGACATTCATCAACCACAAGAACATATTACTTATACAAACTTTTATTTCCTTAACTATACATTTCATGTAACTAAATATCTGACTAACATAGCGCGCGTGAGTTCCAGTTTTAGGCAGGACCTAAAATGGTTGATTTCTCTGCCTGACGTCTAACTGAAAACTGGGGACTCTGAAAAAGGTCCCACGTGACTTCACGTATTTTGGCGGGCTTCTGTAATTTTCCATTGAAGGACCCGGCCATGGTATGAAAAGGGTCATCCCCTCAGAATTACAGGGGACCGACAATAATTTATGCAACCGCATAGATTATGTAACATTAGTTTAATGGGAAAATAATGGGTAGATTAATTAGCAGATAAAATTCATTCAGAGTGGTTCCCCTTTTTTAGGTTGGAGTAATAGGAAATAACCAGTAGTTCTCTTTGTAATCCTCCTCTCTTGGTCTTGATCTCAGAGAATTCCATTTGCAATTGATTTCGGGACAATTACCAATGATCTTAAATGCGTTCAGTATACGTTTCTCATTGGCCAATTTTTACCGGAAGTGCCTGCTGCTGATGTTGGGAAAGTTCATAAATAGGAGTGGCAATTTGATGTACATCTTATACCTAGATAACCCAACAAATAAAGATGAGGACAACAGTCTGAAAAATCTAGATAATACAAGGAATATTTGGACCAAGTAACCAATAAGCACACCAAATTATCAACTTAATGAAAGGTTCATATTTTAACTCGTCACCGTTAACTTCCGCTTCCAAAATTTTGTAAACAAATGATTTTAATCAGAAGTTTATGGAGATGTTGAACTCACAATAAATTAAATAAATAGATGGTTGGTACACGTAATCAAATTAAAATTCAATAGAAAAATCTTTTTTTAAATGAATACTTTTTAATCAGAAATTTATTAATATTTTTCAACACTTACAATTATTTAAAAAAAAGATGAAAGACGTTTTTATACTAAAATAGTTTTTACTTAATCAGAAGAGAAATGCAATTATGTTTTCTTAAATAAAAATAAAGTTTTTATTTACAAAATATTTTTATGCTTATTTAAATAAAAGGATGTCGTTCAGAAATAGTATCACACAATTTGTAAAATTTGTTTTTGTCAGATACAATATAATTGCTAAAATCGTCTGTTCGTTTATTTTCAAATATTTACCGGTGATGAGTTAAAATATGAACCTTTTATTAAGTTGATTATTTGGGGTGCTTATTGGTTACTTGGTCCAAATATTTTTCTATTGAATGACCAACTAACACATCCCATTGGAATTATAATTAAGAGCTTCATCTTAAGGAGTTATCTTTTTGTAACTGTTTTTACAATTAAAATTAATAGAGAGACATTTATCTGGACTGAACCAATTAGAAGAGGAGAGTTGAATTAAATATTGATATCTTGAAAGATCAGGATGCTAATGGGTAATTCCATGTCAAATCATCCAGAAAATAGTAAAATTGTCACCAACCGCATTCAATTTTTCTGAATTTTTTCCCTGGTGTGGATTATGTTAACATTAGACAATCTCCAAAATTTGAGCTTCCAATTCCAAAAATTGGCGGAGTTATGTCGATTTTTAGCTCTCCAAATTTGGTGAGGTTGGCAAAATAAATAGCAAATATCAAACTATTTTTTTGGTACAAATAATGTTCAATATATGTGAAATAATAATAGAAAAAATTGTTGTCATAGACATAGTGCCACATATATTGATTTTGCTATGAAAAAATCAGAAATCATCAATAACTTAAAATTTGTTGACTTTAAGACTTTGATAGCAATTTTGTATTCCTTGGGCAAAAAGGCTTTTATAAACCAATTTTTAGTAGTAGGGAAGCTCTAGAACTCATTTTACAGACAAAAATAGGTTACAAAAAGTCGCCAATTTTCTTGACCCCCCTCAAATTTGGAGAACTAAAAATTGACATAACTCCAACATTTTTTTTAATTGGAAGCTCAAATTTTGGGGATTGTCTAACTTTAACATAGTCTACACGTGTACAAAATTCAGAAAAATTGAAGTGTGGTGGGTGACATGGCCTGGACAATTTGACATGGATTTACCCTAATGCAAATTGTTCAATAGTACTTAAATGGTCATTTTCAGAATTAAAAAACATTATTCTATACTAGCAGAGCTACCCAGCATTGCCCAGGATATAAAAAGTTAAAAATAAATCTCTATCTATACCTATATGCATGTTTTGTTGAACTCGATGGACAATTCTTGTCTGACGAGATTCTTTTCTATCCTTTCTAATTGTCTGGCCATCTGTTTTATATCAGGGTGGAATTGGTGTAAGAATCCACCGAAGGTTCTTATACGAGTACTTTCTGCACTATTTAGTGCCATCATCAGGTGTGAACTGGTGAGATGTTTCCATTGCTTTTTCTATATCTATGCATGTTTTGTTGAACTCAATGGACAATTCTTGTCTGCCAAGGTTCTTTTCTATCCTTTCTAATTGTCTGGTTATCTTTTTTATATCAGAGTGGAATTGGTATATGAATCCACCGAAGGTTCTTATACGAGTACTTTCTGCACTATTTAGTGCCATCATCAGGTGTGAACTGGTGAGATATTTCCATTGTTTTTTTTAAACAAACAGTAGCAGTAAGAATAAGTAGGAGGAGAGGCTCAAAAGTTTATAAGAATGTTATGGGGAATGTTATATATAGATTAATAAAATTATTTTTCTATGTATTGGTTTTATTATATTTTCTTGTTTTGTGGGTTTTTTGTTTATTCTTATTGTTTGCATTTTTTTCTTTTATTTACATTTTTGTATTTCATCTTGGACGATTTGGACAGTCTTATTTTTAACCAGAGGGTCAAGTACACAGAATAATGTAGTGTCAGGAACATGAACAGTTTACAGTAATAATATACATGTATATGTGCGCGTGCATGCATATGTACGTGGAGAGGGGTATTAGGTATAGTGTTGGCGCAAGCAGCTTCTCTTCCTTAATTCCTTTTCAGCCTGACAACCCTGTTCCAAAAATAACCACTTGCGGGAGTTGTGATAAAAAGTAACTGAAATTAGATGAATAGAAAAACAAATAAAAATTATAATATATTAATAATTTGAAAGCAATTACAATGCACATGAAAAATAAAAACAAAAAGATGTTATTTTTTGTCTTATCGATTTCAAAGTATAAACAATAGATTAGAGCTAAACACTGAATACATAATGAATTAAAATACACGTTCCTCATAGTATATAGTACATAGTATGTACATTTCATTATACATATATCAAATTAATAATACATAAATATATAAATAGATGAAAATAATAAAATTGAAATTGAATGAACGGCTAAATGACTATTACGGCTTTCCCGTGGCGTTTAAAAAAAAAGAACACCACAAGACGCGTGTTTATAACATAAAAAAAAAAGAACGACATAAAAAAAAAGAACGCGTCCATTTCTGGAATTCGTCTCTGAAGATAAAGTTATACTTTGAAATCGATAAGACAAAAAATAACATCTTTTTGTTTTTATTTTTTATGTGCATTGTAATTGCTTTCAAATTATTAATATATTATAACATACTTAACAATGCTTCAAGCATTAAACCAATTAAATAAAAATTAATTAAGAACAAAAAATAAAATCAATTCAATTATTCATGCTTTAGATCAGAGAATATTTTTTTGCCATTATTCCAATATGATTATATTTAGAAAATGCCATTACCCAGGAGATTTGGAAAGCATTTTACCTGAGGGCACACAAAGAAAATAATGGGATTTAGGAATGCTTTGTGTGACAAAATTGTAAAGAACAATTTTAATCCTAGGTAATTTACCCTTATTGACCAACTGCTACTAAGGATAATCACTGATATTACTCCTTATAAAGTACTTAATAAATGAAAAGTCAGCTCCCCCCTCTCACTCTCATGCATACACACTCTCTCTCTCTCTCTCTCTCTTTCTTTCTCTCTCTCTCTCTCTCTCTCTCAGATACACACATGCTCTCTCTCTCTCTTTCTCTCTCTCTCTCTCTCACTCTTCCACATGCACACACACAACAAAGTCAAACATTTAGAACTGTTTTATTGTGTGCTTTCCCTCCTCTCTCTTTAAAGCAAGTACAATTTTTACAGTCATACACAGATGCTAATTGTGGTTAGCATATGTGAAAAATTCATTTTGCACTAACAATAAATTAATTATTATATTGATACTTTTCGCAAATACAAACAACAATAACATGTAATAACTGATTTTTTTAGATTAAAATCAATATTGAAATTACAGCGAAATTCTAATATGAGTGCAAAAAAAAATCATCTTCTGTTGGTTTGTTTACAAATATGCGGAAGCGGAAGTTTGCAATGACAAGCAGAAATGACCTTTTGATTACTGGGGTGAACTGGGGTGCTTATTGGAGACTTGATCCAACATTTTTGACAAAACACAGGATAGTGCAAATACAGCACATCTCATACTCACCAGACCTAATTCTATATGACTTTTCTTGTTTCTTAAAATGAAAAATTCATCACCAGAATAAGATCTGAGGGTGTGGAAGACATTAAAAGAAATACAATATCAAAAGTGGAATTTGGAAAATTTTCCTAGAATGAAATGCTAAAGGGAACTATTTTGAAGAAGATTTAGTTTCATTCATTTTTTTATTTCTGTCTTAGTTTGATGTTTTTTACCGCATGTCAACACATGTTGGGTTATTTTATGCTGAAGATGTTTTGTTCTATTTATGCTTGGTATGCTTTATGGTATTCAAAATTTTTTTTAAAAACTCTTTTTTTTACACACATTTTTTTAAAACTCATTTTTTTTTCTTCTTTAAATAGAAGAAAAAATAAAAGAGTTTTAAAAAAATGTGTGTAAAAAATGTGATTCTAACAGATACTACCACACTCCGGGTCAGAATGGACCTAGGTGTAATGGTAATGAACAGGTACACCATATTCCTCAGAATTCCAGAATTGGAACTTCACTATCAGAGAGAATTTAATGTCATACCCAGAACATTAAGTGACCAGCCAATTGATCGGGGAGAGGGGAGATCTTCTCTGCTTGCCTGTCTAGACTAAGTAAGGGCCAAAGTGGATTGTGTGCAAATTATTTGTATTAAGAATAGTTACTTGAAGCTATAATTGTTTACAAATGATTATCCTTAGTTAACTGAAATCATAAAATTGCTTACAAAAAAACGACCCCCCCAAAAAAAAAACCCCAAAAAAACAAAAGAAACTAACTTCAACATTAGATAACCCAACAAAGTATATCATGCCAGAAAACCAACCAACCAACCAACCAACCAATCAACTGATATTGCAATATGGCATTATCAATGATATAATTTTCATTTATAGCCATGTTTAGGGAAATGACTGGTAAAAGCATGGTAATAGTAAAAATATTTACGGATTCGAAGGCGCTTTTATTTCTCCGTAGTTGAAGGCAAATTGTCGGACAAAGAAGGAACAATACAAAAGTAAATGCAGACACTGTATTGACATAAAATTACATAAAATGTTGCAAATTTATTGGTATTTGCTACCAGACTCATCTGTGGGGGGATTTCTCGTAGTATTGGAGATAACACAGTTTTCTTCTCGTCGGTGGGAAATGTAGTAAAGACACTTCGTCTCGGTAGTTGTTTTTCCTTTGGTCAGTGTGCGTTCGTACTGGCCTTCCTGTAGTATACTGGTACGGGGCCTTAGACGGAATCTGGTTGTAAGGTTCTTGTGATAAATGTACCCTGTTTTGGGGCTAAGTGAGTGAGAGCGTTTGTTTTTACGTCTCTCGTTGTTAACGGTTCCCTGGTAAATACGTCCGTCCAGGACGAGGGCCCACAGACCAGTGCTGGGGTTTTGATTCTCGCGCCAATATCACATTGGTGATTTGTCCTCCTAGTGGCAGGGGAAGATAATTCAGATGGAATTTCTGACAATAGCTTGGGGTATATCATGAATATATAGGAGCGCATCGGCAATACATTTTGTTGCTATGGATGGCCAACAATGTAAAAATTAAAATAGCTAAAAAATAATAAACTGATCTTTAATGAAAGCAAAGTGATACAAAATACTTTAGATTAAGGAAAAGAAAAATATTAATATATATATATATCATTCATTCATTGGCATTTCAGTCTCGGAAGACTATGATAAAGTTTTTATGTGCCCCTGAAGTTACAGCGCCTCCTGTGACTGTGAAGTCCGATGTTTGAAAAACATTCTCGACCACAGATTTTACATTTGAAGGCTGTCACTGAAGATGTTGATGTTCCGATGCTTTGTTGTTGCTGCTTTCTTCTAGACGTCTTAGTTTCATGGTGTTGTGTCAGGGTGACTTCTGACATGTACAGTCCTCTATGGAGTTTCTGCCGCCACCGAGGGTGGTCCTGAGCCAAATTTTCTCAGCTGGAAAGGGCAATGCCAAAGCACCTGAAATCATTCTTGTAGACATCCTTGAATCGCAGCTGGGGGCGACCAATCTGTTTTTTACCAGACATAAGGTCTCCATAGAGGATGTCTTTCGGGATTCGTCCATCATCCATCCGACGTACATGACCCAACCATCGGAGACAATGTTGTCTCAGTAGATAGTACAAGCTGGGGAGTTGAGCTCTCTCTAGGACTGCTGTGTTAGTGATCTTGTCCCTCCAGGTGATGCCCAGTATACGTCTAAGGCAGTGAAGGTAGAAGTTATTTAGCCGCCGCTCTTGGTGAGAGTATAAGGTCCATGTTTCACTTCCATACATGAGGGTGCTGATAACACATGCCCTATACACTTGTACCATTGTACGGATAGTGAGCTTGCTGTTGTCCCACACTCTTGCTGTGAGCTTCCCAAAAGTTGAGGCAGCTTTTCCGATCCGGCAACTGAGTTCAGTATCAAGTGACAGGTTGTCAGTGATGGTGGATCCAAGGTAGGTGAAGGTGTTTACAGCTTCCAGGGTGTAGCTGTTGATTGTGATGGAGGGAGGATTTACAGTTCCCTGACCCATTGTCTTGGTTTTCTTAATACTAATGGTCAGGCTGAAGTCCTGGTAGGCTTTGGTGAACTGGCCCATGAGTGTTTGCAGGTGCTCCTGGGAGTGTGCTACCACTGCTGCGTCATCAGCAAATATCCTGTCCTGAATGACAAATTGCTTGACCTTAGTTTTGGCTTTTAGACGGCTGAGATTGAACAGATTACCATCTGTCCGATATATATATATATATATAAGAAAGACGTTTAATCAAACAAAACCATTAAGCAAACTTTAAAAATTCTGGATTTGGTAAATAAAAAAATTTAAGTCGAACTCGAAAAAAAGATATATGTTACGACTGTGAATTCTAAAACCAAATAATCAAAAATTAAATATTTTTTTACTTTATCTAATTGCTAACTAAACCAAAAACTGATTTGACTTTGTACAAATCGCAAATTAATTTGATCACAATACTACATTGTTGCCTAAGTGAAACTACCTTAACACATTGTTAACTGTAACGTATTTATACATTGTTGGCCAGCCATAGCAACAAAATGTGTCGTTGGAGAGCGGGTAAAAAATTTTGCCCTTCAGTTCACGATATACCCAGCTTGGTCATTAAACTAGAGTGTAGTAGTCCTTTGTTTTAATTTGATTTTATTCCTATATGAGAGACTAGCAGCAGCCACCCGGCATCGCCAGGATAGAGGGGGATGTTTTTAAAAGTTTGTCCTGCGGATCCATTATTACTCAATCGTGAGTTGGATCCTCGTTTGATGCCCCATTAAAATCCTCATGTAAAAAAAAAGACCTTGCATTGATCCAGCCACTCTGAAAATAAACGTTAATGTCTACTATTCAAAATATTAAATGCGAAAAAAATATTCCATTCTGTTACCATTTAAATTTCATTTTTTAATCCTTTTCACAAATACAAATCAAATCTATATTATTTTTGCTCAAAAATCAAGCCCTGGTTATATCTAATGTGTATATATATTTACTTTGTATTAATTGTTTTATTTTTGAGGTTTACTCCGGACATACACATACACACAACTGCCCTTTATATATGTATATACCCAGTTTGGTCAGTAAACTAGAATGGAGTAGTCCTTTGTTTTAATTTGATTTTATTCCTATATGAGAGATTACCAAGGGCAATCAGGCAATGCCCAAGGGCCCAAACCTTCAAGCAGACAAACATATTTAAAATGGCCTCACAGGAATTAAAATGCTATAACTAAAATGTTTTAATACTCTGAATCCCAGCTGTTCTATCAATATGATATCCTAGATATGTTAATGGGTGGTAAGGTGGGATGGGCTAAGAGGGTAATAACTCTTTTCACCTAGGGGTCCTAATCACTGTTAGCCTTCCCCTGGTGAATAGTTGGGAAATGTTATGTTTTTGTTTTTTGTTTTCTTAGCATGTGGGATCTGGCTAAAATAAAAAATCGGTTTCTTTATTTAAAAAAAAGTATTTAGCTCATATGAGTTAACTAAAGCTAAAAGTCAGGAAATTAGTAAGCTTGTATCTTTGTATTAACACTAATAACTGTGTAATCTTACAGTGTAGTACATAGTGTGTACTAAACAACAATATTTTGTGTACAAGTCAGTACAAGAAAAGACTAGAGAATTTTATTAGTCACTTCACTATCAATTGTTAAAATGTATTCTATTTAATACATCTTTTAATATCTTTTATGTGGCCTCAATATTTTTTTTTATATGTGAGACCTCCCAAATGATAATGAAATTTTAGTATATTTCTGATAACTAAGTGAAGCTCATGTACATCTTATTATAATGGAGATTCGGTGTCTGTCTGTAACCAAAACTATGTCACTGCTTACGTCACAATACACTCAGGAATTGTGTAAGTTTATCAGTGAGTATTTGATTTATTGTCAAAATACATAGAATAATAGAATAAATCCTATTTATTAATTATGTCATTATGAAAATCTGAGTTAAATTTGCCACAAAACAGCCCATGTTATTAGTACATTTAAAATCCTATGTCTTATCTATCACTGAGAAATAAAGGTTTACATAATATATGGTGTGGTCAATTTTCATACTGGTTTTAACAAAACTGTGTTTGATAAAGAATTATTTGGTGTTATTGGTCTCTAATATTATTGTTTTATTCTCCAACGTATCAAAATCAGTCCTATGAACGATTTTATATAGAAACTAATTAAGATATAATTAAAATAAGTGTTATCTTTTTATATGTGTTCTTATTTAATTTCATTAGTCTTTCTAATTTGATATATTTCATTACATTAAAACTTAAATACTTACACTTGGAGGGCGCATATTCTTGCTAGTTTAATTAAAATAGTGTCTACCATAATTATTCAGAATAATTCGGACCATGTGACCTTTAGGCACCCCCTTTTGATCTCGATTAAGAAAGGACATGTTTTTCATTTACACTGTCAATATCAGACATTTTAACAGACAATTTTTAGATTTTTTTTTTAAATTATAAAACTAACCCCTAACCCTAACCCTAACCCCTAACAAACAACCGGATATTGATGGTGTAAATGAAAAACATGTCCTTTCTTAATTGAGATCTAAAGGTAATATGGTCCAATAATTCTAATTTGCTTTTGTCTCCATCAATCTAAATGGTTATAACTTTCAATCTACCTACAAAAAGTCACTAAAACTTAAAAATCACTTATAAATTATAACAAATTGTTTGGTTTGGTTTGTTTTGTTTTACGGCATATCAACCTCAGTGGGTCATTTAATGCCGATAAAGTTTTGAAATAAATCAATTCTTAATGGATAATACATCTTTTTTAATAAATACATTTTTCTATTTAACCCATAGATGGAACCCTAACAGGTACTACCACTCCGGGTCAGAGTGGACCAGGGAGCAATGGTGATGAAGGGGTGCTCCACATTTCCCAAACCTCCAAAACTGGAACCTCACCATCAGATAGAGTTTAACGTCATTCCCAGGACATGTAGACCCTCAGTCACCGCCTTCTAGCACCCATATGATAAAAAGGGTTGGGGCTTGCCATAAGGGCAATAGGATTGGGAAATTCATATAGGTACTAGGGCTTGACATGACCAGCCGATTGATTGGAGATGGGCGGTCGGAGAGGCACCCTCTCCGACCGCCCGTCTAGCCCAAGTAAGGGCCAAAGTGGAGTATTGCAGGTCATGAACTGCTCATCCACCCGGGTTCTATCCTTAAGCGTCATGGGTCGCCACCCATGGCCAACAGGTGGCCCCATTGGAGGAGTCTTACCCCTCTGCAGAGGTGCAGTCGGTGCATTCTAACACCCCAGCTGACAGGGCGGATAACAAATTTTGGAAGAATAATTGCTTATGGTCAAGTCACACTAAAAGTACCAGTTCCTTCTAGGTCACCGAAATTAAATAATGAAATGAAATTTTTTGTGTATAATTTTTCATTAAGGGAATCCTTCTTTTCAGCATAGATTAGTACCTAAACTTTGACCCCCACTTCCATGATTTGCACCAGATTTTGAACATTTCTATATGTCTAATTCTGAATTGTTAATTTCAAGTCAATTGCTGTTTAATGTTTGAGTCTGTGGATATTAAATAAAGAAAATGTTATCCAGTATTTTATTTTGTAAAAAATATAATTCTTTGAAATAATAAAATTTGTTGTGTACAGTGCTCAGGTGCACCACAACTCATCAAAGTCTCATGTCTATTATACAGAATAATGTATTAGTGTCAGAATATGAACAACATACAGTAATAATATACATGTATGTGTGCGCGTCGGTGCATATGTGTGTGGAGAGGGGTATCAGTTATAGTGTTGGCGGACTACAGGAAGCATGGAGGCTTTGAAAGATGCAGTGTTTCGGCAGTCTACAACAGACACGGGCAGCTTATTCCATGCCTCGGCAATTCTGAACGTGAAAAAATGTTTCTGAAAGTCATGTGAGCAATGCTGTTTTCTGACTTTGTAGGCATGCCCATGTGTGTTGGAAAGATGGAGATCAAAAAGGTGCTCAAGGTTGCTGTTGTTGGGTGAATGATTGTATTTATTCCTCAAATACTATTTTTCCCTCCTGCCCCACATCTCAAACCTTGGGAAAGTGAAACAGTGGAGAATAATTCTCTTCTTCTCAATGGACCACTTAGCTAACATAATTTCTTGCCGGTTTAGCTCAGTTGGTAGAGCATCCGTCTAGGAACCACAATGTTCCGGGTTCGATACCGGCCCTCGCCAACTCAGCCTATGAGTAGCACGGTGATCTGTGCGGTAAAGTGAGGAGCTGATGATATGTGTAGTGCTCCACCTCAGATGACAAAACAATCTCCTTGGTCTAGTGCTAGTGAAAAGGGGATAGACCCTCTTGCTGTCTGGCTGATACCGACTTTAGGCCACTCCGATGACTTTTACTTAGTGGTCCTTGCTTGGTCTTGCCGGATTCCAGGACCAGTATTGGACTGGTCTAGTGGAGCATCCAGGTTAGTGTTGTTACTTGTGGTAGCATCACTAGGGGAAGGTACACCATTAGTTTCCTCGTTTAGCCCAGTGCATAGCCATGACAAGGAGGACCTTTTTATCTGGGCAATGTCCTGCCAGTGTTTTTCTTCTGTGTTTAAGTTCATTTTCATTGTTATGTAATATTTAGTCAGGGTTTACTTTCTAGGGGCTGCTGGGACGTTAGAATGCACTGACTTCACCTCTGCAGAGGGGTAAGATCCCCAATGGAGCCACCTGTTGGCCGTGGGTGGTGACCTGTGATGCTTAAGGATAGAACCCAGGTGGTTGAGCAGGCCATGACTTGCAATACTCCACTTTGGCACTTACTTAGGCTAGACGGGTGGTCAGAGAGGCCCCCTCCGCCGATCAATCGGCTGGTCACGTCAAGCCCTACCACCTATATGATTGCCCCAACCCTATTGCCCTTAAAGCAAGCCCCTACCCTTTTTATCATATAGGTGCTAGAAGGCAGTGGCTGAGGGTCTCCACATCCTGGGAATGATGTTAAACTCTATCTGATGGTGAGGTTCCAGTTTTGGAGGTTTGGGGAATGTGGAGTACCCCTTCATCACCATTGCTCCCTGGTTCACTCTGACCCGGAGTGGTAGTACCTGTTAGGGTCCCATCTATGGGTTAAATCGGAAAATGTATTTATTAAAAAAAATTGAGTATCCATTAAAAATGAATTTATTTCAAACCTTTATCGGCATTAAATGACCCACTGAGGTTGATATGCCATAAAACAAACCAAACTTCCTAGGGAAGTAACCTCATGTTAGATACTAACAAACCTCTGTACAGAGAGATTGAAGACATTTGAGGGTCATGTCTAGTAGGTTTTCTAAAACTTATTGTGATTCCATCTCCAGCTTATACAGCTCACTAAGAAATTGACCTTGTGTCACATCCTGCTCGTGCGGAGGGGTTGGTAAATATATAAACTGCTCACTATAATACAAAATGAACAGCAACTGCCATCAACTATTAGGCTATTGGAAAAATAAGGGATTAATTATCGGCCCTTGGTAGTAAGGGGCCAATCAGTGCACTACCGTAGACTGGCGCCAAATTTGACTCCCTTTTAAGGGTCACTTGTAGTGTTGACATCACAGCAGCGAGACGTCCTATCAAGTCTAGTCGCCATGTTTTCATTTCCTTCTTCCTTGGTCGGTGGTTGTGTCTAGTCTTCTAGCTTCTAGCTGCTTCATTCTCTAAGGGCTTCTTTTTAAGTCATGCATTAATTAACTACAAGACTTTGTTTTTCTTTGATCAAAGATTTTATTACTGCATTGCCCTGATTCACCACGCAGTCTGGGTTACAACCTCAGCAGCACACGTCTGTCCTGCCTCATCTCTGGTTGAAAACTGATTACCTAACTCTATCATGTGACTCACAAGATTCCCACCTCTGGGATCAGTTGGGGCCATAATCATTACTGGTATTTTTCCATCCCCTGATCTGAAAAACAATGGCTCCTTAGAATTCTCGCTACAGGGCTTGTCAAAAACCCATGCCACCACACAATTATACAACACTTCTTTCAATATTCAACTTGTAATTCAAATTAAATATTCATTCAATTGATTTTAAAATAGCACAACTTTATTCTATTCAATTAACCTAGAAAATGAATTAGTCTTTATTATTTCCCATTTAGCTTGGCCTTTCTTAGTAGAATTATTGATCATTTATTAGAATTCATAATAGATTAGACTTTAATATTTAGATTCAATAATGATTTAGTCATTTGCAATGAAACCCACTTAAAGTTACCTGCATATCAATTTTTTGAACTGCTTATTTCTTCTTATTTCATGCTATCATATTTCCTTTTTTAATAGCAAATCAAACTCTAAATCAATGTTTTCTAACCTCTTTACTCTTGGAGAGACATTAAAACAAATTCCATATTTCAAGAAATCCCTACATAAAAATTATCTGATATTTTTATTGATATTTTTTTTTCTTTTTCATAAAGTGATTTCATTAGACAAATATAATATATTTTAATTACACACACACACACACACAACACACACACACACACACATGCATGCACACACACACACACACACACACATATATATATATATATATATATAGAAAAAATGTGACCCGTTTGGTCACCTATTGAGCTCTGGGTAGATAATTGTGATCAGGAAGAAAGTTAGTTTGCAAAACAAATTAAATTAAAAAAGTAAATATGACTGTAAAATAAAAAATAAAAAAACATTAAAATCATTCAGCTAAAATTTGCTATTAAGTAAAAAACTGACCTGTCTTATATGTAAGCCAGCCGTTAGCTGCTGAAAATTAACATGCGAATAGTTCAATCTATCGCTCACACTTTCCAATCTCTCCCTTTACACCCATGGAGAAAACTAACATTTATAAGGAATAATTAGTCTAATTATATATAGAGAGGGGGAAAGTGACAGGCAGAATGTGTATTAAGAGATGGGTGAGTTTTTGACTTAATTGCAAATTACAACTAATTAGAACCAAATAAAATGGAATTTTTTTCAAACATAACTTAATCCCAAATCTAAGGAACTTTTTGGGATGTATCCTGTGTCATTAAACTAAATAGGAAAAAAGCCTTTAGCAAACAATCATTGATTCACTCAGCTTTAGTAGAATACTAGACAAAACGTGACCCGTTGGGTCACTCATTCAAAGAATTTAATATTCTTTTAATTCCTCAGACTATTTACAAAAGCATTTTCTTAATACAGTTTTTTTATTCTTATTTATTTAAATAGTTTTTTACAGATAAAATAAAGTGAAGTTTGTGGAGTGGTCTATTACGAGGATTCATTGGAGCTCTTATTCTCCATAGTTGGCTATTTCGGACGAAAGAAAGAAACAAATATAATATAAAATGCAGACACTTGTATTATCAAAAGGTACAGAAATGTTGTTGCAAATTTTATTGGTATTTGCTACAAGACTTATCTGTGAGGTTAAATACTGTTCGTTGGAGAAGTGGTGATAACAGGGGTATTCTGGTCGCTGGTTGAAATGCTGATAAGACGCTTCATCAGGTCGTTTTTCTCGTTCTTCAGCCTTCTGTTAGTATGCTATTGTATCAGCCTTAGAACGTTTGCTGATACAATGCCTAGAAAGTTTGCTGGTTATGGGCGAGGTGGCTGGAGGCGCTTATTTCCATGTCCTTCCCTGGTAACTGTTTTGTGATAAATAAAGTCTAGGGATCGCTTATTTTTTTTTCGACTTCCCTTGTTGACTACTCCCTGATAAGTCAGTTTTTGATTCTGGTGCCAACATCGTATTTTGGCGATTTTCCCCCTAGCGGCAGGGGAAGATAATTCTCTGTTGAATTTCCGATATGATGGAGTCTATCCCCTTTTCGCTTGTGCTTGATCAGGTATGCCACATGTTCAGTCAGCTCCCAGATGCTTTACCACACAGATCAGAATGCCTAAGCTGTGCTACTCATGTGCTGAGTTGGCAAGGACTGGTATTGAACCCGGAACCTTGTGATTCCTTGGTGAATGCTATACCAACTGATGTTACATATTAATTGGATCCCTATTACATTTTTAAGGTAGCGTAGAAATCCTTATGGCGATCAGTACAGCTGATGGCCTTGAGAGTGAGTGACAATGCTTGACCTCACTCTCACCTTGCGTTCTGGGGATGGAACGTGAGAACTGAAGTCAATAGAAGCCCTTCCGGTTTAAGGGGTAAGCAACTCAGTTAGTTGCAGTTAGTCAGTTGAGGGTTAGGACTTAGAAGCGAAGGTAGCAAGATGTGAGCTCACTGCGTGATTGTCTGGTCTGGGGTTCATGAATAAAGTAACATCATTGTAAATCGAAGTCTTGTTGTTATTACTAAAAGCTAACAATAGCACAAGGCTTCTGATAACAAGTGCTCCCCAGCAGAAACCAGAGACCCGGATTCCCAAGAAGACCAGACTAAGATAGAAAATAGACGATCAGAAGAAAGCCGGCCAGAAGAATAGAAGACGACCAGAATAAGACGTAAGAAGTATACAACGTATAGATATTTGGTGCCGTCAAAGAAACATATATCTATTTGGTACCGTGACGCCGCCGCTACGTTACACTGAGCTAACATGAAAAGCATAAGAATCATAATCATAAAGACATAAAAAAAGAGAAACCTTTTTAAAAAATGTACAGTGGAACCACGATTCTTGAACATAATTCGTTCCAAAATTATGTTTGAGAACCGATTTGTTTGAAAACCAAAAAAAAATATTTCCCATAAAAAATAGTATAAATGAATAAGGGTCAAAGTAGCCGTAAAATAGAGAATAAACACAAACAAAGCAAAGAATTTGCACAAAAACAATATCAGACACTTGTTCAAGATAGTGACTGATGCTAACTGATGCTGCTTGGGTAGAACTGACCAGCCGTTCATCCGTCTTTGGTTTGCCTCAGCAGTCATTCGCACAACTTCCGTTTTTACGGCTACTTTGACCCTTATTCATTTATACTATTTCTTATGGGAAATATTTTTTTTGGTTTTCAAACAAATTGGTTCTCAAACATAATTTTGGAACAAATTATGTTCAAGAATCGAGGTTCCACCAAAAGGGGTAACCTGTTGGCTGTGGGTGGCGACCCATGATGCTTAAGGATGGAACCCTGGTGGCTAAGCAGTCCATGACATGCAATACTCCACTTTGACCCTAACTTAGGCTAGACGTATGGTCAAAGAGGCTCTCTCTGATCAATCGGTTGGTCACATCAAGCCCTAGTACCTATATGATTGTCCCAACCATATTGCCCATATGGCAAGCCCCAACTCTTTTTATCATATATGTGTTAGAAGGCGGTGCCTGAGGGTCTTAATGGCCTGGGTATGACGGTAAATTGTATCTAATGATAAAGTTCCAATTCTGGTGCTTTGGGGAATGTGTAGTACCCCTTCATTGCCATTACTCCCAGGTCCACCCTGACCCTGAGTGGCAGTACCTGTTAAGGTCCCATTTATGTGTTAAATAGAAAAAAATGTTGTTGTTTTTTTAAAGTTGAGTTACAATTTTTTTCAATACACATCAAGAATGAATAAACAAAATGTCTTCGGCATAAAATGACCCAACAAGGGTTGACATGCCATAAAATCTAACCAACCAGCCAGCCAATAGCTTTGCTTATACCCTTAACTTAAGGGTATTTGCCTGCTCATCCCACTTATGAGGGCTGGACACGTCTCGTTTTTACGTGGGCGCATAAAAATTGCGTCGATCTGGGGGGGATGGCCCCCTGGGATCGACGCTATTAATTGTACTTTACCGGTCCAGAGGTCGAAGCACACTGGACCCCCAGCTGAGGCCGGGTGGATTAGGTAAGAATCAGAGCATAGTAACTGGAACAGATACTACACTCCTGATCCCCTCTAGTCCAGGGAAGTATAGTTAAGTGCCAACAGTTTTACAAAAGACTAAAATTTTTAATAGTTTTTGTTTTAAGTTTTTAAAATTTTCTATTTTCTTACTTAACTGACTTGGGATAAATTATAGATTAAAATATTTGAATATAATTCAACTAAACATGAGATTTTTTTTTAATAATAATTTTTAATGCCTAAAGAAAAAATCTAACTTTTAGAATGTATTTTTTCTTTTGAATTTTCTAAAAAAAAAAAAAAAAAAAAAAAAAAAAAAAAAACTTATTCAAAATTGTATTTATTTAAAACAAAGAATTCCTTATAATTTTTTGGTTTGTTAACTTAAAAATTTATATACAGTTGTCAAATGTCAATACCAAAGTTTAGCTCACAAAAAATAAACATTACCCACACCCCCAAAGAAAAAAAAAAGTGAGACGGATTTAATAAGCTTTGTTGGATGAGACTGGCATGAAAATAATGAAAATTCTTCAGATTTGTTAGGAATTCGTGAAATTAAACAAAACGAAATTAAGGAGTGTTTTAAAAAAAACATTTTTCACGAAAATATTAATTTCATGAATTTTATTTTCTAGTTTTTCAACTTCGTTTGTTGGAGTAATATAAGGAGGACTAAAGCTTTATTTATCCGTACATTTTTTGACATTTTTTTTTTTTACCAACATCTCATAAAATCAGATTTCTAATTTTTTCGTGCGTTTAAAATGCATAAATTGTATATGATTTCAAATTAAAATCTAAATACCTGAATAATTTTTGTTTTCATCTATTATGAGTCGAAACAGAAAATATATAGAACTATTGATTTTACAATGAGCTGAAATGGCCCCAAAGGGTCAAACGATAAAAAAAGCAAGTTTTTATTTTCATCGTTGTAAACAAAAACATTAATTGATTTTATTAATTTAAAAGGATCGATGCTTAGTTTAAAAATATTGGAATCATATAATTTCTTTTCCAGTTGATTTTGATTGAAATAGAATTAAATTCATTTATAGAAAAAAAATCTACGTAGCGAACTATATGATGCTCAAGAGAATCAAACGTCAACGTAAAACGGTGATGCGGCTTAGTATGTTGATTATGGTGTATTAATATCACTAGTAACAAGTAGTCCAGTTACAATATGGCGGTCTCCAGACATGTACAGTTTATGGTTGTTTTAATTTTAATAGTAAATTCTTATGCATTTTCCGAAAATAGAGATCTGGATATTAACAAAAAACAAAGCAATGTAAAACAATTAATTCAGAAGAATTCTCCCAATTTACCTGGAAATATAAAAATCCGGGAAGCAGAATCTGTTCCATTGAACCAACACCCCGCGGAACCAAAAATGCGACCTCCACATGGCAACGCAAGGAAGCGGGTTTCTATGCCAAAGATTTCTGAAATGCCAGAATGTAAAAAAGAAGTTAAACGGTTTTGTAGTAAGAATACTTACGATAACAATTTTGAAGTATTGGAATGCCTACAAAACGACTTGAAGGTAAGTTGTTGTTTTTGCCATTCTGCTACCGTCATGTCATTTTACGTTTAGAGTTTATAATCTTAAGAGACCACTTGACACTTATCAATAATCCTTAAGAATTTTGCACTTGAAAAAACATACAGATCATTTTCAACTGTCATATTATTTTTATGTAAATCTAAAATTTAATTATAAAAGGTAAAATCAAAGGTAGATTTGGGCAATGGTAAATACTAATTGCACATTACATGTAAATCGTCCTGTCATAACCTGTTAAGAAAATATTGAATGGATAAGGTATAAATAACAATAGTTATATTATATATAATATATATATATATTCGATTGAGATTAACAATTCATGAAAACATTAATGTTCTTTATTTTTTATTCTTATGGATTTACTTTTATTAGAAAGTAACATAAATAATCTCAAAGATATTTTTTCTTTCTTTTAAATTTAGACTAAACTCATTGTGTTGGTGTTAGATTTTTTTTTCTTCTTAATTCATTGTTTACTTAAAACGTTCAAATTATTGTACCAATTTTTTAGTTTTAATTTTTTTTAATATACTAAAAAGTATTAGTATACTTAAAATCTGTTTTATTCATGTATTAGTATTATGAAGAGAAATTTATTTTTGGGAGGGTGGGATTTTTCTATCCCTAACAACCATTATTTCGTTATGATTTAAACACGATCATGATTTCTTCCTGGATAGATAGATGAAAAAAATGTAACTTGAAATAACTTTCCTTCAGGCAATTTAATCTATCACTTCCTGAGGATATATTTTTTTCCTCTCTCTCGGAAATGTCAAAAGTTTAAGAGTAGTTGCTTGTTAAATATTAGTAGTAAGTTTTGATTGAAGAATTTTCTCAACTGAGCTGTTAAATTCATTTATTTTTGCATTCTTTTGTGTATTTTCTTATGATGTAAATAAACAAAAATAAATGAAATAAAATAATCTAATTATACGACAAATATTCAATGATCAATCACAACTACTCAATTATTTTATAAAATCCTACTTTACTCACGCGGTAAATATAACCTAATTTAAGTTAAATTATTGAATTTTACACACCTTTCCAGGATCTCTTTTTTAAATTTTATTTTCCATCTAGGACAGAGTATATTAATGTTGAAAATATGATATTTTAATCCCCTTTGGCTATTAAGATATCGTCTGTTTTTGTGATGTATATTAAAACCGCCATTTTTCTAATAGAAAATCTACAATGGACACAGCAGCCGTGAGTTTGGGGTTTTAGTTTTGGGAAATACTAAATGTTTACCATACACACCACGTATTTAGGGTCTAGAACTCTAAAGTAATTCAATAGCCTAGGTCATTATTCGCTTAAGTAAAGTAGGATTTTCCCATTGTTTTTAACTTACTTTAAGAAACCACTTAAAATACCACAGTTTATGATTTTTGTTTTTATTTTGATTCTTCAAGTTGAGAAACTGAAATGGATGACATCAGCATTCAGCAGTAAAGAAGAAAATTTCAAAGAAATTAAAGAATTACTACGTCATTTTTTGGGGAAAAAATGAACACTATAAAGTATGGGTGTCTTGGGTGTATATTTGATATTTGCAGGATTTCAAGGAGTAAGCATCCACGAAATATTTTTATGGGATTTTTTAAAGAGATTTCTTGATATGATATGATATATATATATAATATATATATATATATATATATATAAAATCACGACTAATTGCCATTGATGAGATATATTAACGATTTTTGAAAATTCGTATCTAGCAGTCATAAAAAAAACTTATACCATTATCTGCAAAATTACTATGGAATAGATTAGCTAAAGTCTTAAAAAATGGAAGATTCTTATTATTTATTATTTCTCTTATAACTGGGAATAACATTTAAAAAATGATTAAACGCTGACAATATCATTTCTAAGACAACTTTTTTTGTTTGTTTTTGTAATGTTTATTTAATATCTTAGAAAAAAAAAATGAAATAAATTCCTGTCTCTGTTATTGACATATTTATGATTGAGTAAACAAATAAAAATACAATTGAATACATTTCAGAATATTTATTTTAATAAATAAATAACACTATGGACTTGAAATGGATGTAACGAATACCAATATGTTCTGTTTTTATTTTGTTTCAATATCATACACAATACTTTCTTCATTCTTTTTTGTCTACGGTGGGTCAAAAGTGTCTACTACTTAACAATGCTTTTTGCCTGCTGATTAATAACTAAGTGCTCGTCGGCATTTTACTGTCTTTAAGGTTATCGTGTTTGAAAAGACAAAATTAACACTTCCTATCCCCCATATTTTCTGTGAATAGTAATAGCTAAGGATTTGAGAGATTCAGATATTTAGTAATATTTCCACATTTCTTTGTTGTTTTTGTTTTTTAAAGTTGAAACCGATAGATCGATAGTTCATTTTTTGTCTAATTTATCTGCTCATATCTACGATAAACTCGAGATGTCATTGTCAGTGTAATTCAAACCTGCAATAAAATTGACCAGGAACGTTTAACTTTCTTTAGTACGCTATAATATCTGGGAAGGTGATTTTTTTTCTCCATCTATAATCCTTTGAAAGAAAACTTAATAATGGTAACACTTTCACTAACAGAAGGTACGATTGATTATAATGGGTGTGTGTGTTGTAGTTTTACTTGATACTACATCTTGGTATACTAACAAGTCTTTAAAAATCGTTTTAGTATTTGTGAAGCAGAATCAAGACATGGTGATGGTCAAATAATCTGTACAATACTTTGACGATTATGTTGGTAGTGTTAGATTTCGTGAAATTTGGTCAATCAAATACAGATGGAATTTTCTTTCTAGTTTAGAGAAAAAAAAAAAAAAACAGCTTTAGTCTTGATAGCTTGATGAACTGTTTGTAAAAAAAATCGGGTTAATAAAGACAATTTATCTATCATTTAGGTGCCGGTTTAGCTCAGTCGGTAGAGCATCCGCCTAGGAATCGCAAGGTTACTGGTTCGATACTTGCCCCCGCCAGCTTAGCGCATGAGTAGCACAGATTGGGGGACCTGATCTGTGCGGTAAAGTGGGGAATTGACGGTAGGTGTGGCGCTCCACCTCGACAAAAACAATCTCCTTGGTCTTGCGCTAGCGAAAAGGGGATAGACTCCCTCGCTAGCCAGCTGATACTGACAATAGGCCACGTTGCCAACTTTTTACCTATCATTTAATTGTTTTCCACTACCCCATGTGATTCTATCACCTTCACCCAAAAAGTATGATAAAAGGTAAAAACAAAAACATCCGCAATCTTTTTGAGTCTGCACGTGTAATTGAAAATTGGCAAAATGTCTCATAAATCTTTATTTTGTGTTTACCTTATACAGTGTCAAACTGTATGTGAAAGTATTTTCTTTTTTCATCTATAAGGTCTTGAGATATTCCAGCTATTTAATATTAAAAAGTAACAGCCAACCTAGGGAAATGATACCTTAATCCTCTTCAAAGTCCTGGTGCCTGAGCAGTCCATGACATGCAACACTCCACTTTGACCCTTGCTTAGGCTAGACGGGCAGTCAGAGAGGCTCCCTACGATCAATCAGCTGGTCATGTCAAGCCCTAGCATCTATATGATTGTCCCAACCCTATTGCCCTTATGGCAAGCCCCAATCCTTTTTATATGTGCTAGTATGCGGTAGCTAAAGGTCTTAATGTCCTGGGTATGTGGTTAAACTCTATCTGTTGGTGAGGTTCCAATTCGGGAGCTCTGGGGAATGGAGTACCCCTTCATCATCATTACTCTCAGGTCCACCCGGTCCCTGAGTGGTAGTACTTGTTAGGGTACCATCTATGGGTTAAATAGAAAAAAATGTTTAAAAAAAGATTTGAGTACCCATCAAGAATGAATCAAACATCTTTGGCATAAAATAACCAAATGGGTTGACATGCCATAAAATCCAACCAACCAACCAACCTCCTTTTTTGTGACTTCACACACACTTAACACGCCTTGCACTTTTCAAAGCAATATGCAAAGTAGTCTTTCAGGATTCCATCAATTATCACATCATCTTAATCTTGTTCATAGTCTGAAAATCTCCCTTTTATTGTGAATTAAGAAAAAAAAAAAAACGTTGATGAGAAAAGCCAGAACACAGAGCCAAAAATTGACTGTAGGGAGGCTGACAGAACCAGATAATGTGATTTAAAAAAAAAAAAGATTTTTCCCCCCAAAACAACATTACAACAGTTTACAAAGAATGAAAAGGCTGTCAAGATATTCAAATTGCCTGTAGTATTCTTTTCTCTGTCTCATCACTCACCCTGGGTCGGTTGAGCTGGCTCTATCCAATGGAAAGAGTAACAAGGGAATAGGAAATTCTCAACTGGTCCCCAAACTCCGGATGCATATTCTGGTCAGGGGAAGGAGGTGTCCTTGTTCGCTGGAGATGTTCCATAGACACAGTGACAAGTTTGCCAAAAGCCATTGATTCTTGACGATGATCAAGATGACCTTTGGATTTTTGCTGGTGCCACTTTGGCTGGGTTGTGGCCCTAATACCGCTAGGTGCCAAATCTGTCTGCCTTGGGTGACCCTACTAGGAACTTAAGTTCCTGACAGCATGGCTCTGATACTACCAAGTTTACACGGCCCTACTGTGATGAGGAGGAGGGGTTGGACTAGATGGCCCATGAGCAAAGAACTTCCTCCCCCCCCCTTTTACAGGTCTTGTTTTTCATTCTGCAGGGTGTCTAGCCACCCTCTTCACTAGACATAATCTGTGAGGTTACAGGTTTGGTTGCTGATGATCCAACTATGAAACTGTACTGGGTTATATAGTACCAGTAGCAAATTGAGCGATCTGACATCGCCTGTAGTACATACCCCCCTCCCAGATCTAATTTAGGCATAGGTAAAAAAAATCGGATACTACGAGTTTTAAAAGCGAATTAAGAATAATTAAATCTATTATTTAAGGTTAAACTTTGTCTAAATCGATAAGTAGTACCATAATAACCATTATTAAAAAAGAAAAATATCATTACATATGCAGTTTATTTTTAAAAGATTTAAAAGTATTTGTTTTGGTCAATTTTGTTCACCAACACCATTTTGGCTGTTTTTCAATGGTTTTAGGCGCTTGTTTACAATTTTAACGTAACATTTGGGATGAAAAAAAATTTACCAAAAATCAGGTAATTATCCTATTTTAATGAAATTTTCAGTATTGATTTAACAATTAATGAATTTTATAATGCATTAGTTATTTTATTTCAAAACTTTAATTTAGTATTTTTGCTATGAAAAATTAATATATAAAATTCATTTAAAATATGAAAATCCTGATGTTTAAAATGTTATATTTTTAGATTCTAAAAATAAATATCTACTTAATGCAAACCTTATTTTAGGCGCCAAAAGTAATAAGTTTTGAAGAAAAACTCGATTGAAAATGTACCCCCTCCCTTTTTAAGCAGAAAAAACATCGATGTATAATTTTTTCTTTTATAAAATAATAGCCAATTAAATAATTATCGAAATGAGTAAAAAGAAATCTCCAAAAAATTAATTATTAATTATTTTTTACATTTTATTTTTTGATTTTCGGTACTTATTTTTTCATATAAAAGCCACCGTAAAAAAATTTTTTTTGTTTCTATTCATAACTTCGGTCTTTTATCTCTTTATTTATACTGTAATTAGTATCAAAAATGATCAACTTGCAAAACATTTTATGCCCCCAACATAAGGGGGGTAAAAATTAAGCGACCTGAAAAAAATGAGAAAGTTTTGAAATAAAATAAATAATGCATTATAAAGATCATTCATTGATACATAAACACTGAAAATTTCATTAAAATCCGATAATTTCCTGATTTTTGGTAAATTATTTTCTGTAGGGGGGCTAAAGTCATTTTGTCAAAAACGAATTTTAGGCTCCGTTTGCCAGTCCCTATTCTAATTCTTACACTATCAATAACAGATTTTCTTTGAATGCAGTTTACAGCAATTTGACTTATTGAAGGAATTTATTTAAGAATGTAGATTGCTTTTAATGAATTCCCTACAAGTTTTATTTGGATTTCACTCATTGAATCATTGCTGAAAAACCTTTAATCATTTTAGTATTCAATCTTTACACAAAACTCAATGCATATTTGTTGTGAATGCAATTCACTCATTACACTAACTCACTCAATGACATCTTACTGTTAATTGAGTAACCCTATGGGAGAGTGTCAGCTTGTGTATAAACAGTATGGTTCTCTCTGGACAGTTTCAAAGTTACATCAAGTCTCCATATCTGGTTATTGAGATCATCACAATCTCTGGATACTTTTCAGACACTTTGTGTATGTATGTATGTATGTATGTATGTATCTGTGTGTGTGTGTAGCAAAAGTATGTACTCCCTGGGCGGCGCAAGTATTTAAGTTTTTAACAAAACTAACAAAAGAATAAATATAAAAATATTATACTTATTTTAATGTTATTTTAATTGATTTCTATATAAAATTATATATAGGATTTCTTTTAATGTTTCTGAATATCATGATTCAATAAAGCAAATAATTATTTATTAAACCCTGTTTTGTTAAAATCATTATGCAAATTATCCCCACCTTATACTACGTAAATCTTTATTTCTTAGAGATATATAACACACATTTCAGGATTTTAAATGCATTAATAACATGGACAGTTTTGAAGCAAATCTAACTCAGCTTGATTTTAATAGACACTGTTAATAAGATGCTAATTAATATTAAATAATGACTATTTTGTAATCGTTGAGAATATAACTTAAATAACTAAAAAAATTGTGACGTCAGCGGTGACATAGTTTTGGTTACAGGGCAGTTAGATAATCTTCATATAATAATGTGTGTGTGTATATCTATCTATCTATCACACCAAAAACTATCAAAACAAGCATCAAATTTATATGTTAAAATAATATCAGTTGGAAGGAGAGAGAAAGAGAAACTTGTTGTGGTCAGCTGAGTGAATGTTGATATTGTTAATTTTGTCAACAATGCTTGTTCTCTGAAATTTTTTTTCTCAAACAAAAATAAGTCATGAACTTTAAATGTCCATTAAGTACTTTTTTTTACTTTAAGCCATTAACTTATTCATTTCTTGTAAAAATGTTCTAAATATCACTAATCTTCTTTTTGGCTACAGTTTTTGTTAAAAATGGTTTTATTTTTCATGCTACATTTAATGAAAGCTATAAAAATACTTTATGTACTTATATCGTTGTCATACATGAAATAATCTAACTGAAAACTGGATTTCTGGGGAATTAGGAGCATTCCTTCATTGCCATTTATCCCAAGTCCTTTCTGACTGGAGTGGTAGTACCTGTTAGAGTCCCATTTATGGGTTGAATAAATAAAAAAAAAAATGAGTTAAAAAAAACATTGAATATCTAACAAGAATGACTAAAGGTCTTTGGCATTAAATAACCCAACAAGAGTTGACATGCTGTAAAATCCACTGAAAACTTTATAGAATGTAAATAATGCACTGTTCTTGAAAACCAGACATCAATAAAATATACACTTAAAAAAAAAGGGGGAAGATTATTTGCACTTAAAACTTTTATTTACACACACACACACACACACACACACAGAGGAGAGTAGTACCGTTCAAAAAATGGAATTTGAATGAATTACATGTGGACTGGTTTTAGTTGTAAATAATACATCAACACTAATTTTGAATCAGTCATGTCATGTGACATGGTTCTGGATTGACTCATTTGTTTCCTCTAGCTTTTTCTTTCTTTTTTTTCTTTTAGAGTTTGTAAGTACATTTAGTCACCTCCCCACCATCCCCTCCACCCATGATGGCTGATAGGAAAGGACAGTGAAGTTTTTGTTTTCTTTTGGGTAAAAACTGCTGCTGAAAACTTGTAATGTTTTGAGCTTCTTCTAAACTAAGATGCGCTTTACACATAAAAAAAAAAAAACATAAGTGTATGGAGTGGAATTCACATTTGAAATATCACTTGAAAAATCATCATCTGGTTGACCTTCAACAAAATAGAATAGGAAAAATATTGAAAGAAAAGATTTTCCATGTAAACCAATAGATCACCATCAATAGCTCATTGATGAGATATATTTTGAAGTGTTTGGTTTTGATTTCATCATGGCAGTGAATGTCAACTGATTTGATAAATGAAATGGCTTTCTGCAAAATTCAGGCTTCATTTACTCACAAAGGATTGGGTGGGGAAAAAAAAAAAGTAATTTGAATGTCTGTCATGATTTGATGGAACAACTTTCAAATGACTTTCTTTCCAAAATTGGAATTACGGTTGACTAAGAAAAACTTTATTATTTGGATTTTTCGGACTATTGTCCTTATCTTATTATATAAGGACTATTGTCCTTATCTTTATTGTTATATACCCAATGTTTCGACTGATGTGCCCTCTGGCCTTCTCCGGGTGTTTCTTGAAATGAAAGCAATATTACCCTCCTACACTTTGGTTTAGCTCAGTGGATAGAGCATTCGCCTAAGAACTGCAGGGTTCTGGGTTCGATAGCGGTCCCTGCCAACTCAGTACATGAGTAGCACAGCTTGGGTAATCCAATCTGTGCAGTAAAGTAACACCTGAAGAAGGCCAGAGGGCACATTGGTCGAAACATTGTGTATATAACAATAAAGATAAGGAGAATAGTGTGAAAAATCCAAGTGATACAAATTATCAAGCTTCATCTCAAAAATTCAGAGAAATATTAGGCAAATGCTCTACCAACTGAGCTAAACTGAAATGTAGGAGGGTAATATTGATTTCATTTAAAACTTTGTTTTCAATGTTCAATTACAGTGGATGTACAGAAATAATAGAAAACTAGCAGGACCTGTGGATATACCATAGTATGGTAATTCAATTATTACAACGTTTGATATGTTTACTTAAGAGCTATTGAAAAATAGTTCTATACTAGTGGGAGCTGTGGATATACCACAGTATGATCATTTAATTATCACAACATTTGATATGTTTACTTATAAGCTATTGCAACATATAAGAGTAAGTAACCAAAGTAACAACACGAAAGAGAACCACATAGTTCAATATGTAAAAAGATAATGATTTAACTCTCTCTCTCTCTCACTTTTTTTCTTTCTTTTCATCATGTTCAATTGAAATAGATTAGCGCTCACTTCCTCTCTTTATCTTTCCCCTACTCTTTCTTTCTTTCTTATTATATTTTTTTCATGTCCTTTTTCTTCCTTCATGATAAAAACAGAATGGTCTATTATTTAGATGAGATGATGACACTCATAAGAAATAAGAATTTGGCGTATAAGCAACCCCAGATAATCAGGATTTACATTATTACATTTCACCTTGGACGATTTGAATGGTCTCATTTTTAACGAGAGGGTGTTGCAAGATGATAACTGTCGTACAAATAAAGAACTTTAGTATTAATATATAATTATACATTAAAAATGTTATTTCCATTTCTTCCTAACATTCTGTGCATTCAGTCTTTAGATATTTACTGATGTGTATGGATCAAATTACTATACCTGCTACTTTTATGATACATTAGTTTATTTAAAATGTAATTATTTAAAAAGTTGCACTATACCACTACTTCTGTTTTTACGTCACTAAGCTTGGGATCAGATAGCAGTGGAACTTGTGAACCAGTGAGGCTAAAGGTAGAAAAAACAAATAGCAAAATATTGCACATACTGTATTGAATTATTGATAAACTTACATGGCGCAGGTTTAATGACAAAGAGCTAGTGTTGTAACACAAGTTTATTGTAATATGAGACAAAAATAGAGTAATAGAAAAAATATACCTGTAAAACATGTATGTAAAACTAGCAGGACCTGTGGATAATTTAATTATTATGACGTTTGATATATTTGCTTACGAGCTATTACAAATAGTTCAATATGTAAAAAGTATAATAATCTTGTTTTAACTCTCACTTTTTTTTTTTTTTTCTCTCTTGCATCTTTTCATTATGTTTGATTGAAACAGAGTGGTGTTATCGCTTCCGCATGCTCACCTCTTCTCTATATCTTTCCCCTACTCTTTCTTATATTTTTTGTATAGTATGTCTTTTTTCTTCTCTTTCTTTATAATAAAAACAGAATGGTCCATTATTTAGCTGAGGTGATGACATTCATAAGAAATGAGAATTTGGCAGATAAGAAACCCCAGATAATCAGGATTTACATTTTTTGCATTTCATCTTGGATGATTTGGACGGTCTCATTTTTAACCAGAGGGTGTTGCAAGATGAAAACTGTCATACAGTTAAAGAACACGTGTATTAATATATAGATTATGAACAAAAAAAAAAAAAACACTCATTTATTTATCTTAACATGCAATCTATATTCAAGTTGAGTAATTTCTAGAGATCTACATCTGGAATATCTTGTTTAGTCATCTGGATCATTGTCTCTGATGTCTAAATGAGGTGGTGTTGGAAGCTGTTGCTGGACATATTTGTTAGTCATCCTCCAAAACAGCTCTTGCAGTTGTGTTTCTTCATATATATGCAGCTCTTTGTATTTGACAAAGACATTCTCTGATATGCACACTCATTACTTCTTGTTAATGAGATATTCAAATTTTCTTTTGCTTGAATTAGTTTGCAATTAAGTTGGTTGCCAACTGAATACACACTTGTCAATTGGGGAAACCTTTCATCATTTTATATTTTTATCATCCTTATATATATGAGCCCTGTCGGCTGAGGCTCTAGAATATACCAACTGCACCTCTGCAAAAGAATAAGCTCCCTCCCCCAATGGGACCACCTGTTGGCGGCAACCCAGGATGCATAAGGATGGAATTCTGGTGGCTGTACAGTCCATTATATATGCAGCACTCCGTTTTGGCCCTTACTTAGGTTAGATGGGTGGTCGGAAAGGTTCCCTCCGATCAATCTAGTCACGTCAAGCTCTAGCACCTATATTATTGCCCCAACCCTATTGCCTTTATGGCAAGCCCCAACCCTTTTTATCATATATGTGCTATAAGATGGTGGCTGAGGGTCTTATTGTCCTGTGTATGACTTTAAACTATCTGATGGTGAAATTCCTATTTTGTGGAGCTCTGGAGAGTGTGGAGCACCCTTTCATCGCTATCACTCCCAGGTCTACTCTGACCCGGAGTGGTAGTACTTGTTAGGGTCCTATCTATGGGTTAAATAGAAAAAAAATGAGTCTAAAAAATGTGTTTAAAAAAAAAATTGAATATCCAACAAGAATGAATAAAACAAAATGTCTTTGGCATAGAATAACCCAACAAGGGTTGACATGACATAAAATCCAACAAACAAAATCAAACCTGTCTTTTACCATAAATATAATTTCTTCATATTTGATTGATGACTAGTTTATCAGTCAACATTCATCCAATTCTGTAGATCTGCTTCATGTAGAACTTTTGCTACTTCCAACACAACAGGTCTGCCACCAGACAAACATCTTGGGCATGACATTAAACCATCTGATAGTGAGGCTCCAATTCTGTAATTCTGGGGAGTGTGTAATATCCATTCACTACCATTACTCTAGAGTCCACTCTGACTGATGGGTCAGATAGATCTTTTTAAAAATTATTTGTATAAGATAGGAATACTTGAAACCATATAATTGTGTGCAAATATTTGTATTAGGAATAGTTACTTGAAGCTATAATTGTTTACTACAGATTATTATTATTATTAGTTACTTATTGCTTTCAAATTATTGGTGCTAGATAGAAATACTTGGAACCATATAACTGTGCAAATAAATGATTATTATTAAACAGTAATAGTTAGACTATTGGAAATCTTCTGTAAACCTTTTCTGATGGTCTCTTTGTTTAAATTTGTAAATGTTGCTGTTATCCTTCCCTTCAGTTAATCTTTGGTGTTGCATAGTTTTGTTGGTCTCGCTTAACCACTCCACCACACATAATAATCAAGTAGATTGTAATCTGGGGAGTTGGGCAGTCAGATGTTAGAGGTGTTGTGGTTGCAAAAATATTCTGACATCCAAAACTGGGTTCTTGCTTGTGTGTCATGGTACAGAATTCTGTTGCCAGACATAGGATCTTCCAGCAGCCACTCTCTTGATTCAGGGCAGCACTACCTCCACCAGTCACTTGATGTAGGTCCCCCATAGTGACCACCCTAAACACCACAATGTGGACTGGGTGATTGCTTTTCATCACTATCAGTACAGAACAACAATTGGCTTGCTCTGTGAGTTCACCATCTGATCCTGGCAGAAATTTTTCTCATTTGAGAAAAACTTAAGCATGTTCAGTTGGAGGGGATATTTTAGTTTGTTGAAAGACTCTTTCCTCCTATCCTTCATTGCCTGTAATGAAAATTTCTCATCTTGTATGAGAAATAGCAAATGTCTTCATACACTACCTGCCTGATAAGAAACCCGGACATTCCGTTGTCCTTGACTATGTACCTGATTGACTTGCTGGGACCATTGTTGATCATAGCCTGGATTTCACCAAGAAATTTGAAAGTTCTTTTTTAAAATTTTTTTTTTTTATATTAGAACGAGCAGAGTGAGGCTTCCAAGCTACCTTATTTTTGTTATCACCATTGGCCTCATCCAACTCTTTTTGAATCCTCTACCATATCCTCAGATTGACACCCAAACATTCTGAAATCTTTGTATTAGAACTGTTTGTGTGAATGCCAAGCAGTACAGCATGGCGTTTCCAAATTTCTGGAGGAGTGAATTACATCATGATGGTGCTTTCCTTACAGACAGTGCCCAACTGACTAGTTTCCTACACAGTGAACAAAACCTGAAACAATGTGCATGTGTAAAATTAATGATTTAGAATAGTGACAATTTTCCCATCACATTGTGTGTGTGTGTGTATATATATATATATATATATATATATATATATATATATATAATTAATAAAGTCATCCACAGACACGTGTTTCGGCATTTCATGCCTCTTCAGTGTGGCTAGACACAACTGTCCTTGGGTAGGGTCAAACTCGGACTGACCGCATGGTAGTCCGATATCTTATCCCCTTGCCAACTGACAGCTGATGCGGGGACTGGTGTTTTTAAACTATTAAGTACATAGGAATGTATTTTTCAGTCACTGAGAGATCTATATATTTGATTTTTTTTATAGTGCATTCTATCATTTTCTCCAATGTTATAGCTAATGCCCACATCATCTTAAGTTAAGTTAAAATCCTTAAGCCAATGTTTTAGATTTAACGATGTGAACATCAAACTTCTTTTAAATAATTTTTATACATTATTAAATGTGTACTGAAAATTTTTATCAAAATCTAAGAGTAAATTTTGGTAGATTTTTAAAACAAATTTTTTTTTTTCTAACTAAATGTTTTTAATGCAAATTATTAATATTTTTTTTTATTTACAAGTAAACAAGTTTTTACACTATCACTTTACAAAAATATCTTTGTTCTCTTGAGTGTATGAAACTCACTTTTATCTTAGAATTTTCTTCACTCCTCTTCCATATTCTTGATGAAAAGAATTAAATGTCCTTGGTTTCTTTTTCTTTTTTTTTTTTTCTTTTAATTTAATTTTTTTAAATTCATTTTCTCATTTTATTCAATGTTGGATGGAACACTTGTATAAAGAAAATATCAAGGACATTTAATTCAACAAGTGAAACATTTAGGAATTATGTGATTTTTTTTTTTTTTTTTTTTTTTTCAATTCAATGTATCTTTTGTCTTTTACTTCTAATTTTAATTTTTTTTATTATTATTTTAAAGATAAACTAAAATTAATGCAGTAAGTTTTTAATTCAATGTGTCTAGTTTGGTTTTTAACAAATTTTCATATACTCAGCAAGTAATTTATTAATTTTTTTAAGGTTCTTTTATTTGTAAATTATTCTGTAATTATTATTAGATAAGATATAAAAGCAAAATAGTTGGTTTATGAGTTGTCTTGTTAAATAAATAAAATGCTAAAACAGCAACTGAAGTATTTGTCTAAATTTTTTAGATGAGGCTTGATAATTTGTATTTTTTGGACTGTTGTCCTCATCTTGTTGTTATCTACACAATGTTTCGTCCGATGTGCCCTCCGGTCTTCTTCGGGTAACTCTTGTCCAACTTAGGATCCTTCTCTTTGAACTGGGAGCATTCATGTAACTTTGAACTGAACTCTTTATTCAATCAACTGAGGTAGACTGTTCTTATTCCATTAACCATGACCAGATACAAGTGTTAAGCTATGTTAAGTATTCTATTGTTATCACCCTTGGCCAGGATTGAACCTGCAACCTACAGATGTTTGTCATTTAGAACTGTATTCACTCAACCCCTATATCCGTTGCGCCATGTATCCAACTGGACAATTCAGAGTGAATTTTTGGAACTTATTATCCTAATGTTTTTTTTAACTTTGGAACTTAAAATCCAAATGATACAAAACAACTAAATTATTAAATACCACTATAGATGCTTTTTCTATTATGAATACCTAACTAACATTAGTTCATTTAGGTCTAACAACTTTGATGAGAAAGTAAAAATAAGAATCCTGATATATTTATTCTTTTAAACCAAAGTAAATTTGAATTAACCTGAGGTCCTAAATGAATATCCTAAAAATTTGATCTTGGAACACGCATTGAAATGAATAGGAAGTGATATTGGAAAGTATTGAAAGGATAGAATATTCATTTCATTAAAAATTATCCTGGATTAAGAGTAAGATTCTTGCTCCCATTTTGCTACATCAGTTAATTTTAGATATTTTTTTTATTTTCTGTGTTGATTTACAATTGAAAACTTTAAGTATTTATCAGTTATAAATTGTTTTACACTATCTATAAATGTTTGATCTTTATTCATTGATTGAAGTGTTATGATGTTTAGTCACCTTTTGGCTGTTTTACCTTCTAATCTCAGTTGTCTGTTGATGATTACTGAATACATTAGATACCAGAAGGGGACGAGAAAATACAACATCTGAAATAATGGGACTATATAAACCATGGGACTGGTTTAGCTCGGTTGGTAGAACATCCGCCTAGGAATTGCAAAGTTCCCGGTTTGATACCGGTCCTCACCAACTCGGTGCATGCGTAGCACAGATTGAGTAATCTGATCTGTGGGGTAAAATGGGTAGCTAATGGTAAGGTGTGGCGCTCCACCTCATTAAAAAAACAAAAAAACAAAACCATCTCCTTGGTCTAGCGCTAGCAAAAAAGAGATATACTCCCTTGCTGTCCGGCTGTTACCAACAATAGACCACTCTGCCAAATTTACTTTTTTAAATTTATTTTTTTACTCCTCCCAACCAAAATGAGGACATTAATCAGAATAGATTAATGTATAATACTGTATACAAAACATGTAAAAAGATTTAAAAAAATATATAGTGTCATAAAGAATAGTGTCATTGTATGTTAAGTTTTATTTATATAAACTATAAAATTTTACTTTTTTAGTGAGAGAACATTTTTTTTTCCTGTAATAAATTAACATGCAGGTGGTGTGACTTGTACATTATTTCTACATTGGCTGTTTTAAATGTTTTCTTTTTTACTCTACACATATTTCTTTAAAATGCTAAAAAGTATCTATAATGCTGTAAACTTAAAATAAAAGATACCAGTTTGTTTTGATACTGGTTGCGCCCAACTCAGCACATGAGTAGCACAAATTTGGTAATCTGATCTGTGCGGGGCTGTCAGTAGGTGTGGCACACTCCCTGGTTTAGTGCTGCCCTGTCGGCTGGGGCGTTAGAATGCACCAACTGCACCTCTGCAGAGGGGTAAGACTTCTCCAATGGGGCCACCTGTTGGCAGTGGGTGGCGACCTGTTATGCTCAAGGATAGAACCCAGGTGGATGAGCAGTCCATGACTTGCAATATTCCACTTTAAGCTTTTCTTGGGCTAGACGGGCGGTCGGAGAGGCCCCCTCTGATCAATCTGTTGGCCATGTCAATCCCTAGCACCTATATGATTGTCCCAACCCTATTGCCCTTATGGCAACTCCCAATCCTTCTTATCATAGCGCTAGCAAGAAGTGGTTAGATGTTTTCCTTTCTACTCTATACATATTTCTTTAAAATGCTAATAAGTATCTATAATGCTATGAACTTAAAAGATACCAGTTTGTTTCTTAATGTTGAAATGGATAATAATGAAAACATTAGTGAATTGAAAAGCTGACAAGTTCATATACATATACCTTAACCACATGACCAGGTAAAATATTGTAGAACTAGCAGATGCACCTGGTGTTACCTGTATCAATGTGTATCATATCAAAATAACACCATGCTGTAATGTACAAATTTAGCTCATTTGATAAATAGAATTTCTGTATTTTTATTACTGTAAGAATCCTAGTATTTTTTTTTTGTTCCTTTGGTTTCTTAGTTTCAGGATAAACAATATTTCTCTGGCTGGGGCTTCAGAATACTATTGGGCACCTGTTGGTTGTAGGTGGCAATGATTCTTTAGGATGGAATGGAGCCCCCCTCCAATCAATCAAGCCCTAGCATCTATATGATTGTCCCAACCCTATTGTTCTTATTGCAAGCTCCTTTTTATCATATATGTGCTAGAAGGCAGTGGCTGAGGGTCAAACTCTATCTGATTGTGAGATTCCAATTCTGGAGCTCTAGGGAATGTGGAGTACCCTTTCTTCACTGTTACTCCCAGGTCCACTAAATCTGTTAGGGTTCCATCTATGGGCTAAATAAAAAAATGAGTTTGAAAAAAGATAGAGTAACCATCAAGAATGAATAAAATAAAAATGTCTTCGGCATAGAATTTGTTGTAAAACCCAATCAACCCTCTGGTACCAGAATAAAGAGATCATCAGGGTTTCCAACTCTTGAAAGATCAAAAGAAAGCTTGATCCTATGAAATCTAACAGATTTGGTCCAAAAACTCTTAGTTATTGCCCTTGAGAATTTTGAGTGTCATGTTAAAGCTGAGTCTGACTTGAGCTTTTGAAATTTAAATAGTAAGTTATTTTGGAGATAAAGCAGTTGTCTCCAGCAAATATTCCTGACATGAGGCATCATTCTCCATTGCAATTTGTTTTTAGAAGATAAGGTTTTTGCAGTAGCATGATCTGTGTCCCAAGTTTCCATAATAGATTGTGGATCAGTTTGTTGGTTCAAGGTTATTGAGAAATTCTGTTGAATTCTTAATAATCTATTCCTGGGAACTGATGGTGTCAACTAATTTATAGGATCTTTCCTCCTCAGAGAAAATATCCAGAATCTTTATGTTCATTACTTTATTGAAACAATTTTCAGTGCTAGAGTTGCTCAAATCACAGAACCCCTCCTCATTGTGGCAGACTGGTGTAAACATGGTAGTGTCAGAGCTATGCTGTCAGGAAGTTCCTGGTAGGGCCAAAACCTGACCAAAGGGGCTCTGGTGGAAAGTCTAAGAGGTGTCTGCACCGGAAACCGGCAATTACTTTTGGTCTGCTTGTCTGTCCTTGCGTTTGTTGGATAATCTGTGGCAAACAAGAGTCTGCATGTGGGATTTTGGGAATCACTCATACACTTCTTTTTCCCATCTTTGGATGGAACTGGTTCAACCCACTCTGGGTGAATACTGTTACAAAACAAGACAATCACAGAGCCATTTGGTATGAAAGTGTTAAATATAAATGTTATTCTTTAGATTTTCTTCATTCCAAAATATTTAATTTACGTTTATTCAGACACGTTTTGATTGATTTATATTTGTTACTCTGTGCAACCCCACCCCCCACCCTTTTTTCAAGTTCAATTTATTTTTTCTGAACACATAAAGAAAAATAAACAAAAAACTTCCTGGAACCATGAAATAGAATAAATCAGCTTTTTGAAATCTTTTTAGATCAGAAAGACAAAAATAACAATGTTTTATAAATAATCCTCTAAAAAATGTGCTCCCTTATAATTTCACCATCCTATTATTTCTTCTAAGTACTCTCAAAACCTACGTAATTAATGCTTAGCTGTCTTGTGTTTTTTTTTTTTTCTTCAATAAAAATTTAGACATGTAGAAACTCGTATTTGATTCAAATGATTTTATAGGAAAACTATGCGATTTATTTCCTTTTGTCTCGTATTGGAGGAATGATAAATTAATCTTAAAAAATCGTAAGCTTTTCTTTTTTCTTTTTCACTTTTAACATTTTGTTTATTAGTTAAATGGTTTTATTTAATAAAGTTCCATATAGAAATATAATAAAATATTTTAAAACATTTAAAACTATTGGTAAATATAAAATGATGAAAGTGAATTTAGAATCTTTCTTTTTTGTTTTTAAAAAAAAAAGAAAAGAAGTGTTTACAGTACTTAGTTTTACTGTAGTTTGTGTTGTATAATTCAGCTCCTCTCAAAGGTTAAAAGAAACTATTTTTGAGACCAATAAGATTCCTAAGGATGTAAGATAAATAGATCTGATACTTCAATTGAATAATAGTAAAAGTTATTCCAAGTGTACAAGCAAAATATCTGAATTTCTCAAGCCGACTACAGAAGGGAATTTGTATTATTTGGGCTATTGTTCTCATCTTCATTGTTATATACGCAACATTTGGGCCAATGTGCACCCCGGCCTTCTTCATTTTTTTTTTTATTTGACTTGGGAACCTTCTGAAGGCTTTTGAGTTCAACAAAAAACACCTGAAAAAGGCTGGAGGGCATATTGGCTGAAACATTGTGTATATAACAATAAAGATGAAGACAATAGTCCAAATATTAGAAATAATACAAATTATCTAGCCTCATCTCAAAAATTCAGAGAAATTACAGAAGTGAACTAGTGAAATTTCAAACCAGAAGTTTTTGGCCCCCAATTGTTGACTTTACCTTTATGATGAGTAGGTATTTTAATATAGAATACCATGGTTCAAACTAATTAAAAAAATTTTTTTTTTTTTTTAACCCAGAAATTTTGTAAAATTAAAAAAAGTGTGTGTGTGAAGGAGGTGACTGACTTAAAACAAAATATTTACAGAAAGATTCCTTTAATACTGTTAGGCGGACCTATCAAAAATAGTTGCTCCTCTTAGATCAGTAAGGGACTGACGGGAACCCGGATATGGGAATTCCACTATGTTACTTTGGACTGGGGTTTTGGACTGTACAAACGTGCATGGTTGAACTAGTGACCATGTAGGGAAGACTGAACTTTTTAACCTAATTACGGCAACCGGTCTAGGAGAAGGAAAACTGAATTCAAACCTGTTAAATTACACTTAAGAAATTGACCTTGTGTTGCATCTTGCTTTGTGCAGAGGGGTTGGTTTTCATTTGTGAATATTTTTCTTTTCTTTTTTTTTTTTCATATAGAAGTCTGTGTTATAAATCTTTTAAGAAGCAGTAAATCTTTTTTTTTTTTCCCCAGCTGACTGAGAAGATGTGTTTATAGTTTGCTGTTTTCATTTAAAGTTTTTATTTCCTTTTTCTTTAATTTAAAAGATATACCATTTAGTAGGTATAATCTTCATAGTGCAATAAATATTATTACTCTTATGATTTCTATACTTCTGAAACTGAATAAATTGAGTCACCCAATGTATTACCTATGTAAACAAAAAACAAACAGATTAACAAGCCAGTATCAATTATAATAGACTAGAAGCATTGCCTAGGTAGCAGGGGGGTAAAAAAAGTTAGTCTCCCAGATCTATTATTACCAAATCATGAGTTAGATCCTCCCAGGATGCCCCATTAAAATCCCTACGTAAAAAAGATCTTGTGTTGATCCAGCCTAGTGGAGCGTCGTAAAAAAGGACAGAGATACACTGAAAAGAAAAATTAAAGTCTTCTATTTAAGATATTAAATGCAAGAAAAAAATCCATGCTCTTACTATTTAAACTTTATTTTTTAATTATTTTCACAAATATAAATCAAATCTTCATTATTTTTGCTCAAAAAGCAAGATCTAATGATGGTGAATGTATATATATATATACTTTGTCATTAATTGTTTTATTTTCCTAGTTTCCTCTGTACACACACACACACACACACACCAACTGCCCTTTATATATGTATAGATAGATAGATGAAAGTAAATTTTTTTTGGGGGGGTAGGGAGGAATTGTTTCTTTCTAGCAAAAAAAAAAAATATTTATATATTTTACATTTTTAATTTAGTTTTAAATATAGATAGTCAAAGTTTCCATTGAAAAAATGGTTGTTTTTTTGTTCATACAACGAAGAGATACATTACTATCTTGCATGGGTGCCATCAGTAAATTTAAAGTAGATTCATTTTTCAATAAAAAAATCTGTTACCAAGAATTCTCCCGTTCTTCAAATCCATGAATCAAGATACAAATTATTTCTTTACTTCAATATTAGGAACTAAAACTAAAAACCTTTCTTTTTGGTAATTTCTCTGTGAAGATTTCAATCATGGCACCATACTTCTAGACACATCATATACTAATCTATTATTTTACTCTATTTAAACCTCAAATTGAAATTAACTTTTACAGTTATTTCCTATAACTCCAACATAAAAAAGGGGAACCACTCTGATTGACTGATTTATTTATTTATTATTTATTTATTTTCCCATTAAACTAACCCTAAACCCTAACCCTGTCTTCTTTTTTCCTAATAGATCAATAAATAAATAATTTATCAGTCAATCAGAGTGGTTCCCCTTTTTATGTTGGAGTTATAGGAAATAACCACTTTTACTTTTATGTGTCTTTATATCACTGTATGGGAGGGGGGGTACCCATGGCTTAGCGGTCTATGACATCATAGTAAGTTAGTCAAACTCTAGTTGTGCTATTACGTTCACTTGTGAACTAATGCCCTTAGGAAAAGTATGAACCCCCTCATCCCCCCCAGCTATAGTTTGGTTTGTGGCATATCAACCCTTTTTGGATCATTTAATGCCGAAACAAGTCATTTTGATAAGTTTCTGTTTCAAGTTCTTAATATATTCAAATTGATATAAATAATTTTCATTAACTAAATTTGGTTTGATATGCTATAAGTTAGTAACACCACTATTGTTCTTCTACAAGGATGGCTTTGGCATTAAATAGCTCACAAAGGTTGATATGCCATTAAACAAAGAAACCAAAAGCAAACCAAATTTCTATTGTTTCAGAAATATCAATTATTATGAAGTTTAAAAGAGAAGATGAATGCAGTTAGATTTAAAGTTATAAATATTCATTTGAAATTAATCAATTGTTGATAAAAGTGGAAGTTGATTTATGAGATAATGGGACTCATTAACAGTCTCTAAGCTTTAAAAAAAAAAAAAATTACATGGTGGTCCGAAAGTTTTGTCACTCCCTACATATTGCTTTAACTTTCATTATTTTTTTGTTTTAACAGTTTTAAGTAATTATTTTACCTCCTTAAAAAATCTTTAAAAATTAAAATTATTTTCTTTCTAATTTCTGTTTATATTATATAATTATTTTACCCCTAAAAGATATATGTAGGGTTGATAAGACTTTCAGACCATCCTGTACATTAAATATAAACTGACAACTTTCTTATTTTATGCATGTATTTTATTAATATCGATCTGGAGTTTAAATTTGCTTTTCCTCTTATATTTGCGATGATAATTCATTTGAACTGATCTGCATATGATAATGAATATTTATAAATTGAAAATAAAACTGAAAAATAATTTTCCAGCTTTTATCTTTAAAATATTAGAAAATGAAAATATTTTGCTGCATTATGAAAATTCTTGATACATAATTACAAATTACATTTAATAGTTGTTTTAACTGATTTATTGAAATGCTTCCTATATTTTGTATCTAAATGTTATAGTGGGTCAGTTTGGGATGTGGCAAATTGATACTACCTGTAGTTTGATCTCACCTATTGTTAACATTTCATATAGGGAGGTAAGTCTTTCTTACAAACCAGCAATACATACAAGTATTCATCATCATTAAGTCCTGCTGGCAGCACGGATATCCATGACAATCTCTAGCCAACCATCCCCATCTGTTATCGCCCCCGGGAGGTCCTCTGCGCAGCATCCAGAATCCATGCAGAACTGATCAATGTAGGTCCTTGCTGGGCGTCCCACACTGGCATGCCCATGTGTAGGTTTCCACAGGAGAACGTCACATTAATTCGTCCTTGCTTCTCTGCGGTGTAGTGGATAACATGCTGGACTACGACATCATAGTGAGTTCAAACTCTAGACCTGTTGTTATGTTCACTTTCGGACTAAACCACTTCATCCTCCCCCACCCCAGCTATGGGTTGAATAGTACCACTACTACCAATAGTTCTTCTACGAAGATGGCTTTGGCAATAAATAACCCATGAAGATTGATATGCCACAAAACAAACAAACCAAACCAATCCTTTTGGTTGATATTCTTTTCTGCCTACCATACTTAGCAACATAAACAGAACCCTTTATTTGACTCCCACTGGAATTCATTCACATTTGTTAACCATCAATTTAAATTTAGAAAGAAAAAAAAATCCATCAAACCTGACAGTTATAGAAATGAGAACAATATCATCTTGGACACGTCTCCTATAACAATAGGTTATTGGTGTGTCATACTAAGTAATTCCACTTTGTTAGCTCTCAAAGCATTGTGAGTTACTTGGTGGCATGGACCATCTCTCAAGATGTGACATGTGACAGGTTGTAATAGGTTACATGATACCACTAGAAAGTGATTCTTGAATAGAAGACCTATTATCAAATATTCCAACTGTATGTCTCCTATATATTTGTCACAAAATTCTATACTGAGAAAGAAAGAGATAGCTCTAAGGCTAAAAAGGCTCCACCTATCCTGCCTGTTTATTTTTCCCATGGCTATTATGACTGTGCACTAAATGCAAACTGTCCCAGCTGGGTGTTCAATTGTTGTTCATTGATTCCATTCTACGTGTTGGTAATTTTCACTTCCAGAAACAATATAGTATAAACATAATCAAATCATCTAAATAAAGTTTTTTGTTCAATTTTCCCAGAACCTGGAGGATTCAGTTGATAAAACATTGTTATAAAGATAAAGTTTATAGAACAATCAATATACACTGGTAACACCTTGTTTAAAAACAAAAAAATAGACTACACTCCTTGAAGTAGTGATGTGTAAAAAGAAAAAATACATTTTTTATAGTGTAAAAATGAGACTATTTTATACTTTAAACAAAAATGTAAAAATCTAAAGGAAAATTTTAACTCTTAGAATAATTAATGTTGCCTATTACTTATCACAGGGGCTTGTTTAGCTCAATCGGTAGAGCACCCATCTAGGAATCACAAGGTTCTTGGTTCAATACCAGTCCCCACCAACTCAGCACATGAGTAGCAGAAATTAGGTAATCTGATTTGTGCAGTAAAGTGGGGAGCTAACTATAGATGTGGTGCTCTACCACTGAAAATACAATCCCTCTGGTCTGGTATTAGTGAAAAGGAGATAGACTCCCTCGCTGTCTGGCTGATACTGACAATAGGCCACTCCACCAACTTTACTTTTTACTTATTACTTATTAAAAATTAATTTGTCAGTCCATATTACTGAAGAAACAAGTTTGAGGCCACTCATTTTTACTCTGTTTTTTTTTTTACTCTGCATATTTTGTCAGTTGAAAGGATATCTTTTTCTTTTCTTTATTGCCGTATGAACAAATGTCTAGCTACAACCAATTTAGAATTAAAAACATCTTTTTTTTTTTTTTTTTCTTTTTAAAAAAAATTTTTTTTAGTTTTTCATTAAAAACCAAAAACCAAACATGAAATATAAACATGCATACAGTATTATTGTTTAAAGTGTTTTGAAATATTATTCCAGATTTTTAGTTTTCTTCTGTTTATTTGATATTTGTTTTATACCAAAACCTCTTGAGTAAATGAGATATCAGTACCATGCTCAAGAGTATGTACATAATATAATGAAATTTTATTTATTTATTCATTTATTTTTTTTTCAGGTTGGTGATGAATTGGCCAAGGAATGTCAACATGTAAGTTTATATCTTTCATTTTCTCTCCTCCTAGATATAGAAGACTTTATGAATATATATATATATATATATACATACACGTAAATATTTATATGTACATTTGAGTTCTCAATTTTGGTTGAATCCTATCAAAGAAACACTTGATATCATCCACACACACACACACACACACATACATACATATACATATATATATATGCCAAAAAGCTTTTTAATAGAATTGAAGATCTTGAAAATTTCATAACTGATATTTTGGTGAAGTTATGGTTGAATTTTCAACTACTGTATTAAAGTTATTCTTTAACTGATTGCACCTCTGTAGAGGGAGAGACCCCCTCTAATATGGCTACCTGTTAACTGTGGGTGGTGACCATGATGCTTAAGGATGGAACCCAGATGGTTGAGCAGTCCATGACATGCAATACTCCACTTTGGTCCTTACTTAGGCTAGATGGGCAGTTGGAGAGGCCTCCCTCCAATCAATTGGTTGGTCAGTCAAGCCCTAGCACCTATATGATTGCCTCAACCCTATTGCCCTTATGATAAACCTCCAATCCTTATATGGGTGCTAGAAGGCGGTGGTTAAGGGTCTTCATGTCCTGGGTATGAAGTTAAACTTTCTGATGATGAAGTTCTAATTCTGGAGCTCTGGGAAATATGGAGTATCCTTTCCTTACCATTGCTCCCAGGTCCACTCTGACCCAGAGTGGTAGTACCTGTTATGGTCCCATCTATGGGTTGAATAGAAAAAATGAGTTTTAAAAAATTGAGTTTTAAAAGAAAATTTTTAATACCCATCAAGAATGAATAAAATGTTTTTGGCAAAAAATAATCCAGCAAGGGTTGAAGTGCCATAAAATCCAAACAACCAATACACTTCCTGATCTGTCATAGATGTGGTTTATAAAAAGTTATAAATACTAACCAAATTTTCATACCTTCCACTCCCTTTTGATAAGTTCTTGAAGTTTGCTTTCTTATGTTCTACACACAATTTGTAACCATCCATTTCTTGTCATAAAATTATCAGCAACAAGTTTAATTTTTAGTATGAAAATGCTAACTTGTACATTGTACTATACTTAGTATAGATTTTTAATTCAAAGTTAAAGTTTAGGCTGAGCAGTCCATGACTTGCAATACTCCAATTTTGCCCTTACTTAGGCTAGAAGGGCGGTCGGAGATGCCCCCTTCAATCAATCAGCTAGGCATGTCAAGCCCTAGCACCTATATGATTGTCCCAACCCTATTGCCCTTATGGCAAGCCCCAACCCTTTGTATCATATCGTTGCTAGAAGGCGGTGGCTGAGGGTCTTCATGTCCTGGGAATGACGTTAAAATCTATCTGATGGTGAGGAGGTTCCAGTTCTGGAGGTCTGGGGATTGTGGAACACCCCTTCATCACCATTGCTCCCTGTTCCCCTCTGACCTGGAGTGATAGTACCTGTTAGGGTCCCATCTATGGGTTAAATAGTAAAACATGTTTATAAACAAAACTGATTATACATTAGGAATTAATTTATTTCAAAACTTTATCAGCATTAAATGACCCACTGATGCCGTAAAACAACCAACCAACCAGGGCTTGACACTAATGCCGTCCCGGGGACAATAAAAATGACATCTGGGACGATCAATATGTCATCTGGGACAGTTTGCCGGGGACGGTAAAAATTTTTCATAAAAGTTAATGCTACATTACAATAATGGCCATCCAGTGATTGCCCGAATGCTGACCTCAAAATGAGGCTACGGCACCGCAGGTCTATTCTCAAAGCCATATAATAAATAATGGTGGAGGGAGATAGTTTAAAAGAACCGAATTATGTACTACTAACCCTTCTCAGGGTAACTTAAAGTAAAAAAAAAAGTTTTTTTTTAGCATAAAACACACTAGGAAATGGATTTTTTGTCCAAATATCCAGAATTATCACTGCTTCAGCTTTTCTTAATGTTTTATTAAATGTTATTATGCTACTGATGACTGACAAGTATAGATGATGCTAATGAATTAAACAAAAATATTTTGATTTCGGGACGGTCCAAACCCCATTCGGGACGGTTGATAATTTTTGTTCGGGACGGTCATGAAAAAAGTTAGTGTCGGTGCCTGCAACCAACCAACATTAAAGTTTTGGCTAATATCTGTTGTATAAGTAGACCCCCCCTCTCTCTCCTAGAGACTGTGACAATAGAGTAAGATATAAAAATAGCAAAGCTTCCAGGGATTAGAACCTGTATATTTCAGTGAAGAAACAGTATAACTAGCCAGACTTTAAAGAATTTTAAAATGTGATCATACATAATTTCAATATCAATAACAAAATAAATAAGTAAAATCTTAACTTTGAGTTTTTTAATATCATTTAACTGATCTACCAAATATTTACAGTAATGATTGTGTAGTTATTCAATAGCTATCGTTCATATCCTTGAACTCTCAATATCCTTGTATCCATGTTAACATGTAAACAGTTTGTGCTATCATGGAATTGTGCATATAGAACACCTATATGTATATATAAAAAAATCTGTTTTTGATTGGTTGGTTGCCGGGTTTTTTTTACATTCTTATACATTTTTTATGACACTTCAGTTGATGGAGACTGATGTATTATTAATTTACTAGCGGTACATGTGGATATACCACAGTATGATAATCTAATTATTACATTTGATATGTTTACTTAAGAGCTATTGCAAAATACTTCAATATGTAAAAATATAATAATCTTGATTTAACTCTCTCTCATTCTTTTTTTCGTTCTTTCTTTTCATTATGTTTGATTGAATCAGATTAGTATTATTGCTTCCACGCGCTCACTCCCTTTCTCTATCTTTCTCCTACTCTCTTTCTTCTACCTTTTCTGTGTAGCATGTCCTTTTTCTTCTCTCCCTTTCTTTATAATAAAGACAGAATGGTCCATTTCTTAGCTGAGGTGATTAGCGTTATTGCTTCTTTGTGCTCCTCTACTCTCTCTCTCTCTCTCTTATATTTTTTCTGTGTAGCATGTCCTTTTTCTCCCCTCTCTCATTCTTTATAATAAAAATGGAATAGTCCATTATTTTGCAGAGGTGATTAGCACTATTATTTCTGTGCACTCACCACCTCTTTGTTTCTTTCTCCTACTCTCTTATATTTTTTCTGTGTAGCATGTCCTTTTTCTTCTCTTTCTTTCTTTTTTTATAACAAAAATGGAATGGTTCATTATTTACCTAAGGTGACGACACTTATTTTGTATTTTTGCATTTCATCTTGGTATGATTTGGACGGTCTCATTTTTAACCAGAGTGTGTTGCAAGATGATAAAGGTCGTACAAATAAAGAACATTAGTATTAATATATAGATTTATGCTGTATTTCTAAACCATTTGCAAACACAAACTAACAGAAGGAAATTGAAAAATGGTTCCTGGTTCGATAGTGGTCCCCGCCAATTCAGCACATGAGTAGCACAGATTGGGTGATCTGAACTGTGCAGAGCTGTTGTGCTCCACTTCAGCAAAAATAATCTCCTCGGTCTAGCACTAGCAAAAAGGGGATAGACTCCTTGCTGTCTGGCTGTTACAGACAATAGACCACTCCACCAACTTTACTTTTTTTTTTTTTCTACTCCTACCAACCAAAATGAGGACACTAATCAGAATAGATTAATGTATAATACTGTATACAAAACATGTAAAAAGATTTTTTTTTAATATATAGTGTCATAAAGAATAGTGTCATTGTATGTTAACAGTTTTATTTATATAAACTATAAAATTTTACTTTTTTAGTGAGAGAACATTTTTTTTCCTGTAATAAATTAACATGCAGGTGGTGTGACTTGTACATTATTTCTACATTGGCTGTTTTAAATGTTTTCTTTTTTACTCTACACATATTTCTTTAAAATGCTAATAAGTATCTATAATGCTGTAAACTTAAAATAAAAGATACCAGTTTGTTTTGATACTGGTTGCGCCCAACTCAGCACATGAGTAGCACAAATTTGGTAATCTGATCTGTGCGGGGCTGTCAGTAGGTGTGGCACTCTCCCTGGTCTAGTGCTAGCAAGAAGTGGTTAGATGTTTTCCTTTCTACTCTATACATATTTCTTTAAAATCCTAATAAGTATCTATAATACTATGAACTTAAAAGATACCAGTTTGTTTCTTAATGTTGAAATGGATAATAATGAAAACATTAGTGAATTGAAAAGCTGACAAGTTGATATACATATACCTTAACCACATGACCAGGTAAAATATTGTAGAACTAGCAGAGGCACCTGGTGTTGCCTGTATCAATGTGTATCATATCAAAATAACGCCATGCTGTAATGTACAAATTTGGATCTACCTCACTGTTTGGTTGATACCGACAATAGGCCACTGCCAACTGAACATCTGAAAGATTAATTTAAAATCAACCTAATTTTAGAAAATAATTTGGTTATGGAAAGTACTCTGACAATTGTGTGACACCATTGCCAACTACTATGGCATTTACTTAGAGGAATTTTTGCACAATTGTAAAGAAAATCTTGATTTAAAAAAATATATATATATATATATATATATATATATATATATATATATAATAGTTCCATTAGTAAAACTAGATGAACCTGGAGGAAAATATGACAAATAATCAAACACCTGTTTTTTTGTTGTTGTTTTTTCTTCTTTTTTGCGCAAAATTCCCTTGTAGGAGAGGGTGTTAGTATATATTGCTTATTTACAAAAGTTCACTGTAATGTGAATCTGACAGAAAAATAAAATAAAGGATGCCATTTAACATAATATATTAGCTGTTCAGATTGGTCAGTTACTTTAGTCGTAAGCCATTCTCAAAGTTCAACTACTGTAGCATAGTAACTTTTTTGTTGTAAAAATTCCTCTCAATCACAAACCAGGGAAACAGAATTTATTCATGTATTTTTTTCCCTTCAAGAAACTTTTTTTTATTTTTGTTATTGAATATGCATACTTATAGACAACGACTAAATTATTTGTACGCCCTTGAATATTGAATATTTTGACCCATTTCTTAGAATTTAATCCTCGTATGATGCCAGACTTTTTATATGTTGTTAACTACCAAAAAAAAAAAGCAAAGAAAAGGAATATAAAATTCAATTTTGAAAAATAAACAAAAGAGGAAGGACTATTATTTATACAGTATGAAAAATTGAAAAAAATTGAACAATATTAATAGTCAGTAACATGACCTCTCATCTTTTATAACTTACTGTAATCATTTTCTAAAGTTTTTGATGAGAACAAGTCATCTCTGGGATTTTCTTCCAAAGAATTTTAAAGAATCATTTCGTTGATTTATACACTTAATTTGTATTTAATTACCAAGTCAAACTATTACTATTATTTTGTGATTGCTACTCACCAGACATGAGACAGTAGTTTAAAAATCTTAAAATTTTGTTTAAACTTCAATTTGACAATATCAAAGACAGAATAGATCCCCCCCCCCTTGCACCAAAAACTGGAATGTCAAGCTGTTTTTATTTATTAACCTAAGATCTAATTTGAAGGTAACTCCATGGAACTAAATGAATGCAATAATTTTATTTATTTATTTATTTTTTATAGATCACATTTTTATTAATACATCTTTTTGAAAAATAATTTATAAAATAGTTTAATGGTTACTCGAGTTCAATTTAGTTCAGAAACCATTTTTAGTTTTAGTTAATTGATTCCCACTTTAGAATTGGTATTTATGAACTGATAGTGCAGTGGTACCGTTGCAATATATATGACAATAATGCTAAACAAACTTTTAATCTAATTTACAGTCTTTAAAACTTTTTGCCTCTCATTAATTTTAGTTCACATCAAAAACAAAATGATTCATAACTTTTATACCACTTTTTATTTTGAAAATATTACTATCACCATTCTAACTTGGATCTCATATAAATGTTCGTTGATTATGAAGACCAATCATGATTGTTGTGTCACGGCTATAAATTTTATCTCTCTCATCTTTTGTCCAGATAACACTGGAAAATTTCTTTTAGAAATTCAATCAAATTGAAACAAACTATCTTGTTTTTTGTTCTTCAGGGTGTCTAGCCACCCTTCTTACCAGACAAAATCTGATGGGATTATTAGTGGAGGAAGTCTTTGCTCAATGGCGTCTGGCATATTATTTTCTAAAGTCTAACTCCTTCTCATTTGAAAGAGCCATGTAAACTTGGTAGTGTTAGAGCCATGCTATTGGGACCTTAAGTTCCTGGTAGGGCCACTCAAGGTGGACAGGTCTGGAACCCATTGGTATTAGGGCCATAACCCGACCAAAGGGGCTCTTGCAAAAATCCAAAGGGCGTCTCCATCATTGTCAGAAATCAACGGCTTTTGGTATACTTATCACTGCGTCTGTGGAAAATCTGTGGCAAATAAGGGCATCTCCTTCCCCTGACTGGGATATGCATGCAGGGTTTGGGGACCACTTGTGAATTTCCTATTCACTTGTTACTCCTTCCATGAATTCAATCAGCTCAACTGACCCAGAGTGAGTAGCATTACAGAACAAGAGAGAGAAAAACAAACTATCACTTTGGGATCAATTACAATTTGTCTGAATTTCTTAGATGAAGAATTTTTGTTATTGATTTGTAAATAGTTGTTCTTTCATCTTATTATTGTTGCTTTTTTATTATAACACTTACACTTTTACATTGAGTAATTGTTAAAGTAGCATAAATCAGAAATAAAGATGTTGCCTTTAATGAGACTTTAACTAGCATCCTGAGGATTTGTTATAGGCAAATTTCATGTCAGACAAGTTATCAGGATATGAAATTCAAATTCATCTCTCATCTGTGTCTACTTTAAATCTGATTCATGACACTTTAATGGTTGTAGAATATAACAACCGGATTATTAAGAAAAAGATGGAAATAGTTTAAAAAATAATGACTATATTTGAATGTGAACATTTATCTATTTTGTATCTGGCTCTTAACATAAACTAGACTTGGGTATTATTACAAGCCTGACACTTTTTAAGATATCAAGTGTAATTGCCACTGGTCTTAGTGAAAAGAAAACGCTTGATGCCTCATACTGATGATATCAAATTTATTTAATTAAACACCATAAAAAACTTTACAAAGAAGAAATCAATAACATTCAATAAAAGATGACAACAATTACATTTAAAAAGAAATGGAAACACAAGAAACAAATGGATATGCACAGTCTTATACAAATTCTCTCCATGTTGCCTCTTTGACTAAATAGGATTTGTATATGGACTCTGTTTTTCCTTACCCATTTTAGATTTGACCTTAATTTCAGATTTACCCTCCAAATCATAATATTTAACATGTAACCTGGTTAGTTAAGAACTTCACATAATTTAGGGTCAGGAACATGATGAAAGAAAATTCTCAGGCAGAACAGTTCAGCCTGCCTTGGAGGAAGGTTGATCACTGGAATGTGTCTAATCATATCTACTGTTTTGCGAGCTTTAAATGACTTTTTAAGTGTTGACATGTTGTAAAAATCTATTAAACCAAACCAATCATATCTTTTTTTTCTTCATTGTCTCCACTCTGATGAAGCCATGTGATTGTCCCAACCCTATTGCCCTTATGACAAACTCCCAACCCTTTTTATTGTATATGTGCTAGAAGGTGGTGGCTGAGGGTCTTATTGTCCTGGGAATGGCATTAAACTCTATCTGATGGCGAAGTTCCAATTTTGGAGCTCTGGGGTATGTGAAGTACCCCTTCATCACTATTACTTCCAGGTCCACTCTGACCTGGAATGGTAGTACCAGTTAGGGTTCCATCTATGGGTTAAATAGAACAAAATGAGTTTGAAAAAAGAAATGTGTTAAAAAAAATAATGATTACTCGTCAAGAATGAATAAAACAAAACATCTTCGGCATAAAATGACCCAATAAGGGTTGACATGCGGTAAAATCCAACCAACCAACTGATGAAGCCTACTTCTGCATGCACTCTACTTCCATGCATTGATTTTTCATTGTAGTGCTTGTAATTATCTGGATTAAGGATCTTATTGACCACTGGATTGGTGACATTAAAGGTGAAGAATGTGGTTTTGTTGAGACTTGACCTCTGGTAGTTTTATTCCTCGCCTGGTCAGGCTCTAGAAGCAGACAACTTGCTTACGTTTTAAGTGCACAGGAAGTTTTTAATTTGTTGGATACTTGAGAGGTGAACTTGAAATTCCTACAAGCACCAGGATAGATGGCATCAAATGCACTGTGATTTAACAAGCATTAAGGAACCGTTCAACTTCATCATTTGGTGATATCTTTCTCTTATCCATTTGCTAGCCTGGTTGGTGATATGATTTGATCTTTTTATGATATAATTGTAAATCTATTTGACACTCTTGACCAAGTGAAAAATCTCCTCCATATTTATTATGGCTGTTTTATTTGAGAGACAGAAGAGGTTTGTGAAACACCGCCCAGGAATTATCCACCTTAAAAATCTCTCCATTCTTCATTTTCAGACTAAATATTTCTTAGCCCTATCGACTGGGCCTTTAGAATACACCGAGGGGTAAGACACCCCCCTCCTCCTAATGGGGCAACCTGTTAGCTGAGGGTAGTGATCCATGATGCTTTGACCCTTACTTAGGCTAGATGGGCGGTCGGAGAGACCCCTTCTGATCAATCGGCTGGTCGTGTCAAGCCCTAGCACCTAAATGATTGTCCCAACCCTATTGCCCTTATGGCAAGCCCCAACCCTTTTTATCACATGTGCTAGAAGGTGGTGGCTGAGGGAATTGATGTCCTGGGTATGATGTTAAACCAATGGTAAAGTTCCAATTTTAGAGCTCTGGGGAATGTGGATTACCCCTTCATGGCCACTCATGTGGACCATCTTTAAGGAAAATGGTGATTCAGCCATTCACAAACAACAATAGAAAAATGTGTAGCAGCATTATCTTGCATAAAAATCAAGTCTTCAATATTCTTCCAAGTATTGACAAAAATATTATAAATAGTTTAAAATAGTGAGTTACTTCACAAACACCCTGTATATTTAAACCAACATGAAACTGATAAGCATTAGTTTAAATACTTTAAAAAAAAAGCCAAATCAAAAGTTAACAATGATAACAAATCTTCAAATTCATTGTTGCACAATCTTTTTTTGAAATGAGTTGAATTTTTGTGTATATACATTTCATCATTTTACCACATTCAAAGATAGCTGAACGTTTAAAAAGGTACGAAGAAGGACGTTTTTAAGGACTGTTGCTTAGAATTGTAAACTTTCTTATCAAAGTATTCAGTTTTTATCCGATAAGCATAAAGCTTCCTTGGGGATGTTTTTTTTTTAATGCTCAAGTATTGTATAGCCATACCTTATATATCTTTGTATATTGTTGATTGTGGTTAGTATATTCATCTTCTATTATCTCAGAGTTGCTGCTATCAGTTGATTCTCTGCCATCTTCTATTTGGGATTTTAACTGGTTCTAATCTGATTTCTTCTGGATCTGTGATTATTCCTGGCTTGATACTGGGACTCCCGTGTTGTTACTTTGTTTTTAATTAACGACACAGAACTTTCTTTTTTGGAGCTCATGTTTTATAAGTATCCCAGATCAAGTCAAACATGTGCAAGAATTTGGCCGATGGAACGGAATATGGCCATTATGGTCCATTGCACTTAATGCTCAACCAAAGACTGACTTTGTTAGCTGTTTTCACACAGCTCCATCTGGTGAACTGGAAGTCAACACATGGTTAAAAAATGTCAATCATCTTTCCTGTGCTTTTCCACTAAACTGTTAGTTTTGAATCTAAGCTACATTTACTGTACATACTTAATAGACTACCTATCAATTATGTAACAAGGGTAAAACAGAAAAAGTTAATTAACAACAAGACTTTTTTGGTTTTGTTTTGAGCTCATATTTTTTTTAATGAATCCCAGACTAACAAACAAACCCGCAGAGATTTTGGTTATTTGGATGAGAGACACCATGGCTGTCTGTTTTCATTCCTCCTGTGTTTTTCCACTAACCGTTATTTTAAATTTACGCTGAACTTACTGTACATAATTAATAGACTACCTATCAATTATGTAACAGTTAAAGCAGATATTAAGGCAGCAAATGTTGTTATCTGTCACTAACCTCTTTGAGTGGACATTTTGTTCTCCCAATATAATTTTTTTGTAGTAGACATGATACTTCTTTAACTTTTCTCTGAACTAAATGAAGACTTGTTGTTGTTCTTTAGCTTTGTTGTAACCTTTAAATTCTTCTTTAACATTACACACAATGTCCAGTTTACTTGCAACTGGTTGAAAAACCCTATAAATCAGCCAGGTTCTTTTGCAAATCTGTTCTTGCATTTCTTGAAAAATAACATACAATAACTCAATATTGCTTAACTAATTCATTTTGATATTATTGATGAATTGATTAGAAACCTAAACAAAAGAAAAACATGAACTTATTAAAATTAAACTGAATGGAATACAAGGAGAAATGATAGAATAGACAGAACAATGCAATGTGTTTAGTTAATTCTGTTTAATATCAATGCAATGTCTTCAGAATATTGGAACCCCTTTTGGCAAGGAGCTATCCTGATTAGTGGGGAGGGTAGATATTGTGTGAATGATATGTGTGCAAGTGACAGTATTAATGCCAGTTATGTGCTGGATCTTATATGTGATAAATATATTGTAATATTGTTGGAAAAAGACTAATCATAGATATATTTTGTTCTAAATTTGAGAAATTGGACCAAAAATTGTAGATCATCAATTTTACAATGTAGATAAATTGTTATGAGTGCTATTAATGGATTCATTGATATATGTGTGTGTGTGATATATATATATATATATATATATATATATATACACACACACACACACACACACACACACACACACACACACTTGATTTTTGGATAAAAATATCAAGTTATGAGAAAATCTGTTTTTTCAACATCGCAAAATTGAATGCCAAAAAATCATGAGAATCAAAAACATATTTTTTTCTGTGATAAACTTTTTTAAATACTTTCCCCAAGAACAGATTTTTATCAATTGGCCATCACAAATATACTCACTACTCTGGAATTGATCCAGAGAAGGACAAAAAAAAAAAAAATTCCCAGAGCTCTTTAAGGCCCCTAATTTGAAATTAGGAGGTATAATAAAAAAAACAAAAACAAAACAAAACCAAAAAAAAGTAGGGTAAAAATTGGCAAAAATTAGTCCAATTTCTCGGTCAGTTTTCTGTTCCATGCCCCCAAAATGTGCTTAAAATTACTAAAACTGCTTTATTTCATCATTTTATTTCTATTAGACTGTAACATTATTTTATTCCATTCTATTGAACTTGGTGTCCTTGTGCATTTAAAATGACCTAAAAAAAAACTATTTAAAAAAAAAATTTTTTTTAACAAAAACAATGCAATGTCTTGAGCTAATTTAAAAAAAAACAAAAACTTCTTCCATTTTCAAACAAACATAACTCTGCAACTATTTGGAGTTCTGACAAAAGCCAATTTTGGGAAGCTTGTTCAGTCTAGTTTTAACATGTGAAAATCACTTCACTTGCCTTAAAATTTCCCTAAAACCGAAATGTCTGCTTGTGCACTGTGCACAATTCAAACAACATCACCTGGTTCGTCTCTATTCTCAACAATATGTGACTGTGGGGAAGTTCTCACTTTTTGTCTGCTTTCATGGCAAAATATCCCTAAACTACTCCCAGCAGACAGTGTTTGGCGAGATCATCCAATACTTTCAGTTTGATGTTTATGAAGTAAAGTTGGCAGAATTGACCTATTGTCAGTATCCGCTGGACAGCGAGGGAGTCTATCCCCTTTTTGATAGTGCTAGAAAGGGAGATTTTTTTTGCTGAGGTAGAGCGCCACACCTACCGTCAGTCAGCTCCCAACTTTACCACACAAATCAGATTACCTAATCTGTGTTACTAGCATTCCCAATTGATTTTTTTTTTATTTGAGGTTATTGTTATTTAATCTCAGTAGTTATATAGAGCTGTGTAAATGGAGTTCAGAACTGTTTTAATTATGCAAATATCCCCAGTGATTCAAAAGTTATGAGAATTTAAAGCCCCAAAATTGGGGGTACAAAAGTGGACATGATTTTATTAAAAAAAATATGTCAATTCAAAACAAGAAATTTAGTAATTTCTTTACCATTTCTTTATTTTTGGAGCTATTTTGATAAAACTTGGAATCCTTATGTAAAATTATGTTCTTCCTATAATTCATTTTCTTGATGATTATTTTTTATTGCAGGGTTCTTTGAAGTATGTCACTATTTTAGTTTTTTTCACTTAGGAATTTTTGATAATGTTTTTTGTTTTTAAAAAAAAATTTTTTAAAACTTTTACATGCCTCATTGTTAATTAATATATTTTAAAAATAGTTCCATCTTTTAGAAAAAAGATTGTTCTTCAATGTGGTGGGCTTAATATAGAATTTAAAGTTGATTTTCTTTTTAAAAAATCCAAATTGAAAACTTTAATGGATAAAATACCAACGAAATTAAATTCTTGAAAATATAAGATTTGTGCCTTCGTGTAGAGTAAGGTTTTATCTTTGATAAACAATAGGTGTATTATTAATTCCATAATACAACTCTAACCACAAACATTAAAGAAATCTAGGGGGCTTCCCGATTAAATATTGAAACATCACACTGAAGTTTTTCCTCCAGCTGTACATCACTAATGAGCTACATTAGTTCCATAATGGAAATTTCCCCATTTCTACCTGAGTTTAAATCTTTTTTTCTTATCTTATATTTATCCTAAATTTCTATTACTGATTCATTAGGTTTGCTTTAAACTGCTTACTACTACTTTACTTACAAATTATTATAGGACTTGGATTGGCTGTTAGTGTTAAGCATTTCTTAAAACAAAAACCAGTTAGAATCCAAACTAAATATACTTATTTAAAATAAATTTAATATACATTTCATTTTTTAACTTTTGCATATTTATTCATTCGGAAGAAAAAAAAATTAAATGTATTGAATTTTCATTTTTTTATAATAATAATAATTTTTGAAATTTGAGCACAAAATTGAACATTTATTTATATTTCTTAAAAAGTTTGTGAAAAAAACATGACAATACAGCGAAAATCCATTTCATTATATATATATATATTTAATTCCTTGCCCTAAAATTAGTAGTTTCAAAGGCTTGTGTCTTTAATGGATATCCTTTTTATGGCAAGTTCAGTAAGGTGTATTTTTCCCCATTTTTTGCCCAACTGCCAAATTAGGTTGTTTTTACATATTGCAAATAGGAGGATTTAATTGGTGTTTTGTTTAAAAAAAAAAAAAAAAAATATTGTAATCTCCAGGGTGATATGAATCATAATAGGAAGTTTTGATGAGTTAATTGCTGAAATAAAACTTGTATAAACAGTGAAATATGCTCTTCTGTATCATTTCTCTGCAGTTTTATGACAGAATGTGATTTTCAACCATATTTATGGCTGACCTGACTTACGATTTATTAATTGCTTTTATATTATCTTTTTTATACTTTACAATGACATGACATCTAAAAAGATTTTTCACCCATTTAAAGCCTGTATCTTTAGTTATACACTGCTAAAGTTGGCTTTTCGTTCAGTATCCCACAAAACACAATTTCCAACAAACTTTGAATGGTCATAACTCTTAATTGAGCTATCAAGATAAATTTAGTACTTTTTTGCAACAATCTATATACCTATATAAAAAAAAGTTTTTTTAGTATATTGAAAAGAAGAAATCTGTTTGTGATACCTAATGATAAACACTCTTGCAGTGATATGAAAGCCTTTCCAGGAAAGATATTGCTAAATTTCTGGCCAGTGTTTGTTGCAGGTGAAAGTCACAAAAAGGACAGGCTTACCAAGAGATTAAACAATTCTTATTGAATCTTGAAAAGTCTCAGCATATCACCGTGGCAAGCAGTAGATGAGGGTGGGGTTTACTTTCTGACCCACCAACCTCATTCCCCCCCAGGTGCCCCAAATAGTTTTTAGCTTGTATTTCCATTTGGTGGTTCTGCACCCAATTTATCTTGATCCCCTTCAACAAGTAGGTCACAGGCATATTGTTTTGTAAGTAAGTCTCTCCTGGCCCTTTTAGGGGTTGAAATGATAATCAGTATCTTTTACCTGAAGACAATATCAAGCAAATTCAGTCAGTGACAGCTTGCTTCTCGCATTTGTATGAGACATGTCAAGTTTGAAGCCATTTTTCCCCCAAAGGGGAACAGGAGGGTATAGCGTAGGGAATCATTTAATTGATTCTACCGAGGTTACTATTGTGTTCCTACTAGATGATGTCCCATCTTACTTTGCTCCACTCCACCCCCCTTGGCATGATAAAAAGTCATCTCACTGGCTTTTGGCAGGTTTTACCTATAAACGTGGGTGTCCTAGGTATGATGTTAAACTGCATCTAATGGTGAAGTTCCAATTTGGAGCTTTGGGGAGTGTGTAGTACCCCTTCATTGCCATTACTACCGGGTCCATCCTGACCTGGAGTGGTAGTACCTGTTAGGGTCTCATCTATAAGTTAAATGAGTTTACAAAAATGTGTTTAAAAAAAAAAACGAGTTTGAAAAAAAATTGAATACCCAACAAGACTAAATGAAACGTCTTTGGCATAAAATACCCCAACAGTGGTTGACATGCTGTAAAATCCAACCAACCAACAAACATTTAGGCCCCTTCTTAGCAACTATAACAACTTTGAACCCTTGATTGATTTAAAGAGCTGCTTTGAAAGACTGAATGTAGACGTTCTTTGTATATAGTTATTTTTACATTAACAGTATTTGTTTGTCCATATCCTTGTTTTATATAAATTGGGTTTTCCAGTTTATGATCACCAGTGTCATGGAAAAACAGTTGAGCATATTTTGTGTAATCTTCATTTTGAAATGACAATAGTGAGAGCCAATGAATTGGTATACTTTGCCCTGCGGCTTAAATATTGGATTAAAGCCAGGGATGTTGATCTTTCTTGATTCCAATTGATTCTCTGACATGAGAAGTGCATTGTTGTAAGCTTAGTGGATGTAACTGTAGAAAGTCAGGTCATTTAAAGAACAAATTCAATGAATTAAACAGGGAATTCATTTTAAGTGTACAGTGAAATCTGTCTCTTTTTTTTTTTTATAGTAAAAGTCAGGCCTCTCCTCTTTCCAGCCAAATGCATAACAGACATTACACTTGTGGCCTGACTGACTGGAAGAGGCTGGAAAGGAAAAGACTGGTTCATCAAATTCAGAAAAACCAGCAACTCTTCACACACCAAGCCATAAGAATCTGATTTCACTTGTGTGTTTTTTCTTAACCTTAGTGTTCTGCTATTCCTGCTGTCTATAAACTTTCTTCTAGTGGGCCTGTGTAGCACAGTTGACCCTGCTGTCTATACACTTCTTATCACTACTACTAGTGGGCCTGTGTGACACAGCTGCTCTAGTTCTCTATACATTTCTTCTTGTCATCACTACTAGTGGCCCAGTGTTGCACAGCTGATCCTACTGTCTTTGTGGGCCAGTGTTGCACATTTGCTGCTGCTGCTGACTTTACTTTTTCTTGTCATCACTTTTATTGGGCCAGTGTTGCACAGCTGCACCTACTGTAAAACTTAGAGCCATTGATGAAAAATTAATGTGTTCAAGGTGATAATTTATCACCTAAGAATAATCTAGATCATGGAGTTTCTAGAAAGTTCAACAATGGCTCTATTGAATACTTAACATTCTTCAAACTTGATAGTATTACATAATATGAACAATCTGACCAAAATGAAAATATAAACTTAAGTCTCTTAAAGTTGCACTTGCATAAAAATGATTCCTAACAAAATTCCTAAGGAATTTTTCACAGCAGAATATTATCTTCATAAAATATAATTGGTAAATTTCTCTTATGTGAATAGTGTTTATAACAAACCTTTTTAATTGCCAAAAAAAAGACATAAAACCTCTAAAGATAAAAGTTAACAGATTAGATGTTTTACTAAGATATTATTCACATTAAATAAAATATTGCACATTAGGTTTATAGGTTGCTTTTCAAGTTGGAGATGTAAAATAATTACATAGAATTTATATTATTTCTGATGAAAAATCCAGATCTGTAAACAAAAATAGGATTAGTTCATGAAAAAAAAAAAAAAAATATCCTACGGGTAGGATTTGACACAAAATCACAAGTATGGGGCATTCAGTGAGGATCAAACTTTCTTTTCAGTAGTAAAGGATCTGCGAGATTAAAATAAATATTTACCCAACTCCTTCACCAAGGGCAGGATTTGACATAAGGTAGCATTTCCAGTTGATTCTTTTTATTGGTTATTCTTATTTAATCACATTAGTTGTATAGATCTCTGTAAATGGAGTTCATAACTGTTTGAATTATGCAAATATCCCCAGTGGTTCAAAAGTTATGAGAATTTAAAGCTCCGAAATTGTGGGTACAAAAGTGGACATGATTTTGTTTAAAAAAATGTCAAATCACGGACCAATTTAAAACAAGAAATTCAGTAATTTCTTCACCATTTTTTTTTTTTTTTTTGAGCAATTTCAATAAAACTTTGCATTCTTATGTAAAATGATCCTGCACTCAAATTTTATATATCTCCATGCTGGGACCCATTTTTGGGGAATAAGAAGTAGGGATATCAACCATTTTTTATTTTAGTTTACCACAAGATTATTCAACATTTTCAATTAATACAGCATATATACACATATATAGTATTAATTTGTATAAATAACATCACTTTGGACTTAAAATAACTTTTTAAATACCTGCTATGTTGTATTACATACAAGAAATAGAATAACTCTTTATATAATTTTATTTAGCAAAGCATGTCCTGCATGTGCAGCTTTGTTTACATAAGTTTTTTTTTTTTTTTCTAAAATTAAAAGTTTGACAAAAATCCTGACGGTATACAATCGTTAAAATTTCACATTATATATCAAAATAATTCTATCTTCTATTAAGGATATAGTGCTTTTTTCTTTTTTTTTTTTTTGCTTATCTTATACTTTTTGAAGAAATCTCTGTCAACTGTTGTGGTTTTGCTTCCAAAGGTCGGAAAAGAAAAATACAATGTCTCCTAATTAAGTGTAAAATTTCAAGAATATTGATAAATAAATTTTTAAAAAATATGACATTAGAATAATGTTTTGTTTTTAACTCTTAAAGACGGAAAATTTAAAATTTACAACTGATATATGAGCAAAGTTAATTCAAAAAAGCATGAATAAAAGTTTTTATCTTTTTAATTTTTTTTCAAGATTTGGGAATATTTCCCTCTTGATTTGGTATGTGTTGAATTTCTTGAATGACATTGCCAAGAAAATCTAACCCATCTCAACATAGATAACAGACACTTCCAAATCAATTTCAAATTTATTCAATAATAAGCAAAAAAAAAGTGGATATTACATCTGAAGTAGGAATTCATGAAATATCCTGTAAGTAATGTCCAAAAAAATATATTGGCAAAACTTCCAGAAATTTAAAAAGTAAAAAACAGATTAACCTTGCCAAGACCTGAAAATAATCAACAAACTTAACTTTTTTTTCCTACCATTTTTCCTTAAATGGAATACAATTTTCTAAAGCTGTGCACTTTTCATTCATAGCTTAGCTCAGTCGGTAGAGCATCCGGCTTGGAACGTCAAGGTTCCAGGTTGAATACTGGCCCTTGTCAACTCAACACCTGAGTAGCATGGCTTGGATCTGTGCGGTAAAGTCGGAGCTGATGGTAGGTGTGGCGCTCCCTCAGATGCGAAAACAAACTTCCTTGTCTTGCGCTAGTGAAAAGGGGATAGACGGTTGGGTCGATACCAACAATAAGCCACTCTGTCTACTTTACTTATATTAACTTTTAACATCCTGTTGAGAATTTTGTGAAGTCTTGCTAGAACCCCATTCCTATAAGGATTTATCAATAAATGGCTAAAAATGGCATTTTCATTTAAAGTTAACTGTTATTTCCCTTACATCAAAGACTTCTAAATATGTTTAATATTACAATTAAATTTGGGGTAGATTAGGAAAATGAATGTGACTTCCGACCGGGTGGAATGAGGTGGTATAGGATGTTAAGAGTTTTAAGTATTTACTAATTAAAGTTTTATTCATTTCCAGAACAAAACCTAATATCTGTTAATATTGAAAATTTAAAACTTGAAGTTTAAATTATTAAACATTTGTGAAAAAAAACTTTGTAGAAAGTCTAAGTCAGATCAAATACAAAAAGATAAAAAAAATGATAATTACAGAAATTGCAGAATGTTTATTACTGAGTATTTATTAGTCAGTTGAAAAAAGTGCTGGCAAAAATACTTGGTGTATTGATTTGTTTACTTTTGAGATTCATAAATGCTGGACATGTTTAAAAAGAATGCTATTTCTATGTATATTTTAATTTTTAAATATCTTCGAATATTAATTGAATCTTCATAATTTTTGCACGGAAAGCAGGGACCAGTGATATTGAATGTGTATATATATTTACTTTGTCGGTAATTGTTTTATTTTCGTAGTTTCCTCCAGACACCCATATATACATAAATACACACAACTATACATACATAAATACACACAACTGCCCTTTATATATATGTATAGATAGATGTATATTTTGGGTTTTGTTAGACATACCAGTCAGACATTTAGATTAGTCATGTTTTTATGTACATGGTGGTCTGAAAGTCTTGTCACCCCTACATATTGTTTTAAATTACATTATTTTTTGTTTTAATAATATAGAAGTTATGTAATTATTTTACCTATAAAAAAAATCTTTAAAAATTAAATTATTTTCTATAATTTCAAGTTGTATTATGTAATTATTTTATTTTTATTAAAAAATAATTTTATTTTTAAAAATATTTTTACGTTGAGGGTGACAAGACTTTCAGATCACCCTGTATGTATTTTTACATTAAATGTAGTTCTTGGGACTTAACTATATTTATATGCCCTTCAAAAAACTATCACAACTGATTGAACCATAAATTTCTTTGACATTATTGTCTAGGTAATTAGTTTTTATATTCTAGACATAAACTCTAAATAAAAATATTTCATCATCACTTGCAAATCCCTTTTAAGGAACTAGAAGCTGAGTGTGTGTGTTGGGGGGGTGATGGCAAAAATACTTGGTGTACTTAGACTTTTTAAACCCGAGGTAATAAAAAGAGGAATTATGGCCATAAGAATTTACACATCATCATCATCATGCTTTACCTCTTTTGTAACTAAAATTAATGTCACTGATTATGTCACTTTACCCAAAATCATCAATACATAGAATAAAAAAACAACCTTGTATTATATACACTCAAAAATCTGAGCATACAATCTTAGATGGTCCTCATTGTTTTTTAAAACAAGTTTTAATAAATACATGCCTGGTATTATATATCTATATATTTGTTTTATTTTGATATATATTTAAAGTTATCAGAACTAAGTTTCTATTTCAAATTTATTTTTTTTACTCCTTTAATAAATTTGATGATTTTACTTACATATGGTACAAATTCTGTAATTGAGTTTTTAACTCCCAACCCTCAGGCAATATCTTTCAAAAATTAATTTCTACACCGCCCAGAGGGTTTTTTTCTTTTTTTTTTTCTTTGCTAGTTAATATAACAATTATCAGTTAATTTGACCGATTTATAAATATTAATATTATTTTACCTAACAAATCTTTTTAATTTTTCAGCTTTTATGGCTATTCAAAAGAAATCTAACCAAAGATGATCGATTTGAATATGCTGGTAAAGAAGTGTGTCGCCATGAATTAGCTGTGGTATGTATATTACAATTTATTTAAGTTTTAATAGTATTGAATGTATTAATATATGAAGATAAATGTTATAAATGTATTGTAGAATTACCATGTATAGAAGCAAAATACTTTTTATCAATAAAAAAAATCATTTTAGTTTGTCCACTTTTCATAGAGAGGGAAGTTTTGACATATATTACCAGATATTGCTACTTTTAGATTATCATTCTGGTTTTAACAGAATTCATTTAATTTATTTAAGAAATAAAAAAATCACTTTCTGAGAAAGCTGCCAAAGAACCTAGAGCAGTGGTGAGGCTGGATTTCTAGGAAGTGTGGAGTACTCTGATTCATTCCATTACTCCCAGGTTCTCTCTGTTAGTGTCCCATGTGTGGATCAAATAGATTTGTTTGAAAATTTATTTAATAGGAATACTTGATACCATATAACTGTGTGCAAATGATTATTATTAGAGTCAAATTTTTAAAAAGTGCAATTTAAGAAAGAAAAAGATAATTGCAACAGAATATTGAAAATATGAATAGTTATGATTATAACCAAACATTTACAAAAGAATCAAATTACGGCATTAAATAACCCATAAGGAATTGATATGCCATTTAACAAATAAACCAAACCAAACCCTATCATTTTTCAATTACATTACTGGTTTGAAACAATTATCATTTTTTTAATGAAAAATGAAATTTAAAAAAAAAGTTCCCTATTAAACTAAATTTGCATTTTCTTTACTTGCACATTTCCAATTTTGATAAATAAATATTTTTTAAGTTGGTTACAAATGAATTGTTTTGAATTATTAATAGTATGAAAATAATTGGTTATTATATTTAAAATTTAACTCTTTAAAATAGCTTTGCATAACTTTTGATTAATTTATTGAATTTTATTTCTTTTCTTTTTTTCTTTTCATCTAGACTGCTGATTGTCATACGCTAGGTTCCGGCTTGGTGATTCCGTGTTTGATAGAATATATAGACAACATTACCAATAGTAATTGTAAACAGTTCCTATTAAAAATGGGAAGTATAATTTTTAGTGATTACCGCCTAGTATATAATTTTGTTAATCATTGTCAAAAGGATATTTCTGACTTAAAATGTGGCAGAGTACAACTTGAAGATGAAGATGATGTAAGTATATCAATCTATTAGATTTTATTGATTTTTTAATGAGAAAAATTATTTTCAGTTTAATTTCATAAATATCAAATGTGTAGAAAATAGAAAAACAAAGTATTCCAAAAAGATTAATTTATTCTTGATGGATAAATCGACATAACGTTTTGGTTTTTGTAACCTTCATCGGGACTTGAATTGTTGTAAACTGTCTGGATGACTTTTTTGCAAGTTTGTCCAGACAATCTACAACAATTCAAGTTCCGATGAAGTTTTCAAAAACCGAAACGTTATAACGTCGACTTCTCCATCAAGAATAAATTCATCCTTTTGGAATACTTTGTTTTTCTATACTTTCTACATACCATCGGATTTATTCCCTATCTTATCCCAAGAAATATCAAATACAAATTTGATTTTAAAGAATTAAAAAATTTTTTTTCTTTGACCAGTCTCCACATCTGCAAGGAAAAACTATTGAATGTTTGAAAGAAAAGACGAAACGTTTAAGTCAAGCTTGTCTTCTCCAAGTTCATAGAGTTACAGAATTACAAGCAGATGACTATCACTTGGATCGACCACTGTATTATGCTTGCCGTGTTGATCGTGAGCGTTTTTGTGATGAAGTACCAGCAGGTAGTGGAAGGGTATTTGATTGCCTTGCCAGACACAAGTTTGAAAGAGACATGTCAGAAGCAGTAAGTATATATATATATATATATATATAATATCATCCTAAATTTCTTATTCCAGAAAGAAGAATACTTTGAAATAAAAAATAAAATAAAAATTTTAATGATCCAAATTTGGTTCATATACTTTTGACTCATTAGTGTGTCATATATTTAAATTTATAATTAATATCTATTTATATATTATTAAAATTCTCATTGTGTGTGCATAAAAAATATTGAATATCCTTATACTCTTGAAGTTCAAACAAATTATGATAGATTGTATTAGCTAAGTATAAATTAACTTCATTTATATTCAATGGAGTAAGATTTATGTACATTGAATTTTTAAAACTTATTTTAGCTCTGTCACCTGGGCTGTAGAATATGCTGACTGCACCTCTGTAGAGGGGTAATATTACCCCCCCCCCCATAATGGGGCCACCTGTTGGCTGTGGGTGGCAACCTGTGATGCTTAAAAACGGAATCCTGGTGGCTGAGCAAATTCATGACTTGCAACACTTCACTTTGGCCCTTACTTAGGCTAGATAGGTGGTTGGAGAGACACCCTCCAATCAATCGCCTGGTCATGTCAAGCCCTAGGACCTATATGATTGTCCTGGCCCTATTGCCCTTATGGCAAACCCCCGATTCTTTTTATGTATGTGCTAGAAGGTGGTGGCTGAGGGTCTGAGTGTCCTGGGAATGACGTCAAACTGCATCTAATGGTGAATTTCCAATTCTGGAGCTCTGGAGAATGTGGAGTGCCCCTTCATCTTCATTACTCCGAGGTCCACCTTGACCTGGAGTGGTAGTACCTGTTAGGGTCCCATCTATGGGTTAGATAGAAGAAAATGAGTATTAAAAATGTGCTTAAAAAATGAGTTTAAAAAAATGTTGAATACCCATCAAGCATGAATAGAACAAAATGTCTCCGGTATAAAATAACCCAGCAAGGGTTGATATGCCATAAATTCAAAGAAAAGAAAAAAAGAAAAGAAAATGTACTTTTGCATTTAACCACTACTAAGGAAGAAATGAAAGGCTCTTAATGTTCATACTATTGAATAAACAATAAAAACTTTTTGCGTAAACAAGAAATATTTTCTAAGATTTTATTGCAGCCTACACAAATCAATTTTGTGTTCTAATAGAATTTAAGGAACAAATTATAATTTGCTATGAAAGGATTCTTTTAATTGATTTTTGTATTAATGACAGTTATTGATATTGCAAAGAAATTTTATCGGCAACATTCTCTTCTAGGCATTTTTTTTTTTTTTTAAAGTATTGAAAATTTAGTGAATTTTATTGCTATAAGCAAGCATATAATTTATCTATTTGAGGACTGCCTTCATAAATCTCTTAATACCAAAGTCTACAATTATCTATTTTAGGAAATGTATTATAGGATAAATTCATAAATGAAATTTAAAAATCACTTTAAAAAATTTTTGTTTTTCTTTAATGAAGTTAATGTTGAAATGTCTTTGAATACTTTTAATTTATAATAATGACCTCAAATGTACACACATATTTTATTTTCAACATGATGATTGACTACTTTTAATGTGTTTACATTTATTGAAGGTTTTAAAATGTAAACATTTTTCATCAGTCTCTCTTAAAAGTTAAATCTTAACAAGGTCACTATGTTAAATTCAGTACCTTTTTTTTTTTCTTTTCTAATAAGAGTAGACTTTCTTTTTTTTTTTTTTTTTTTTTTTTACCTATTTCTGTCTACATTTTCATTCTTGTAATATAATTTTAAAATCTATTTTGGCTACTAGCATATTTAAGTTATATTTTCATAAACTTGATAAAAAAGAGAATAGATTGTAACAAATTCAGAGACAATAAGAAATTAGTGTTGGTTGATAGAAATGTCATATTGAAAAAAAAAAAATAACTTAGCAATTGTAAGGCATAAATCATCATAATTTTTCATATTTGAAAAGGCCATCAAGTTTTAGTTTATATGAAATATAATACCAGAACTTTTATTTTGCTAATCTTTGTAACTTTTTGTTTTTTTTCTTCTCCTCACTCAGTGCCGTCAAAAATTGGTTTTACGGCAGCAACTTATTGCAGAAGATATAAAAATTGAAAAAGGTTTTTTTGCCGCTTGTCATCGTGATATAAAGCGTTATTCTTGTATGCAAGGTTCTCATGGATCTCAAGTTTTACAAAGAGCCACTGTCATGTTATGTTTGGAAAATGCTATGAAAAAAGGTTAGTAACATTATTCTATTTCTCTGATTTAAAAAAAATTTTTTTTAGATGAGGCTTGATAGTTTATATTATTTGTATTATTCAGACTATTGTCCTCATCTTTATTGTTATCTACACAACGTTTCAGCTGATGTGCCCTCTGGTCTTCTGACTTGGTTGGCATGCCCACGTGTTAGAAACATAGAAATCAAAAAGGTGAAATTTGTGTAGATAACAATAAAGATGAGGACAATAGTCTGAATAATACAAATAATACATAACACCATTCTTTTCACTTCAAGTTTTGTCTTGTATTAATGATAATATTAATAATGATGAATTTATTGCGTACAGTGCTCAGGTGCACCACAACTCATCTAAGTCTCATGTATACATAGAATAATGTACTAATGTCAGAAAAATGAATAGCGTACTGCCATAATATACATGTGTGCGCATGCATATGTGTATGGAGGGGGAATATCAGGTATAGTGTTGAATTACAGGAAGCATGGAGGTTTTAAAAGATGCAGTCTTTCGGTAGTCTATAACGGATGCAGGCAGTTTATTCCATGCCTCAGCAACTCTGAGCATGAAAAAATGTTTTGAAAAATCATGTGAGCTATGATGTTTTCTGACTTCATACGCATGCCCACGAGTGTTAGAAACATGGAAATCAAAAAGATGCTTAAGGTTGCTGTTGGTAAGATGGTTAATAACCTTATAAGTGTTTACCAAAGTAGGAAGCGCGTAGTGTAATGGTTAAAGTCATAGGAAATGGACTCGTCGGCCCGAGTTCAAATCCTGGACGTGGTAATTGCATTTCACTTAGCGCTAATACCCTTGGGAAAGGTATGAATTCTACTCTCCCTCCCAGCTATGGGTAAATAGCAGGGCAGACTGGGCTCTTTAACCGTGGTTAGGCAACCGGTCTAGGAGAAGGAAAACTCTGAATTCAAACCTGTTAAACTCCGCTTAAGAAATTGACCTTGTGTCACATCCTGCTCGTGCGGAGGGGTCGGTAAATATATATAAGTGTTTACCAAGTCAGTTGCCAGACGCCGGAATTTCAATGAATCCATGTCCAGAACAGTAAGACGTTCAGAATATGGTAGATGCCTGATGGAGGGTATTCATTTGGTTGCATGTCTCTGTACAGTTTCTAGGAGGTTAATGTTCTGAGCGAGGCAGGGGTTTAAGACTGGTGATGCAAATTCCAAGTGTGGCCACACCATAGCTTATATACAGCTTTAAATAGATAGCTGAGGAGTGTCTGACAAAGGTCTTGCTGAGTGACGCCAGGACACCCTCAGCCTTTTTGACAATTTTAGAGATGTGCTTTGTCCAATGGAAATTGCTGCTGACAGTAATAATACTCATGATTTTCAAATGTTAGGAAATTAGATTTTTACACTAAAGATTGACTTGAAGTTGGCAATCTTCATTGCATATAGTAGCTTTCATACCACGCTTAAAATTGCTAAGGCATGGAATAAACTGCCTGCATCCGTTGTTGGCTGCCAAAATACTGCATCTTTCAAAACCTCCATGTTTCCTGTAATTCGACAATACTATACCTGATAATATCCCCTTCCATACACATATGCACGCACACACACACATATTATGACTGTACGCTATTCATTTTTCTGATATTAGTGCATTATTCTATGTATTATACATGAGACTTTGATGAGTTGTAGTGCACCTGAGCACTTAATGTGATAATTTCATTAGTGTTAATATCATTGCTAGATATTGGAGAGAAAAAAGTACAATTTATTATTTTATCACTTGTAACTATCGTTTATATCGTTTTGTAAGTTAATCAAAATTTAAATGATAAATTGTTCAACAAATGTTTAATAGATAAAAAAATATAATCAAGACAAAATTTTGGAAAACTGGTTTGCAGCATAATTTTCCATTATTTAATTTTAGAAAATCTATGAACTCCAGTAGGTTAATTAAAACAATGGGGTTATTTCCTATAACTCCAACATAAAAAAGGGGAACCACTCTGATTGACTGATGAATTATTTGTTTATTTATTGATCTACTAGGTAAAAAGAAGACAGGGTTTAGGGTTAGTTTAATGGGAAAATAATGGGTAGATTACTTAACAGATAAAATTTATTCAGAGTGGTTCCCCTTTTTTTAGGTTGGAGTTATAAGAAATAACCATCAATGATTATATTTAAAAAAAATCTCTTTTTCTTCTTTTGTCTCTAGATATGCCAGTAACAGCTGAATGCACAGCTGAAGTTGATGATATGAGGAAAAGCATAATGGAAGATTTCCAGATATCTCCAGAAATTGTTGTAAACTGTGATAAAGAAATTCGGGAACATTGTGGTGGAGGTAGTAACAAAGAGGGTAAAACTCTTCATTGTCTAATGGATTTGGCCCGACCAGTTAGTTTCAAAGGAAGTCACAAACTTGCTAAACAAATTAGCCAAGCATGTGAAATTCAGGTAAGTTTATTGCATTCTCCAAATTTTAATATAAGTTTTGAACCTCACATTTTTAACTTGTAAGTGTAGCAACCCCAGCACTTTTATTGAATGTGGTGGATACTGACAAATTTCGACTGTAGTCAGTTTAAATCGTAATTTCTCACGTATTTCTGGTTCACACTTTAAAATATTTAAATGGTTGAAAAGAAAAGAATCTTTCTAAATATGTAACTTTTATTTGTTTTTATAAACTTATGCAATTCCTGTGAGTGTTGTGATGTAGTTTCAGTTGCAGACAGACACCAAATCTCCATTATAATAAGATATAAACTATCACTTAAAATGATAGATTATAAATAAGATGCAATCATTTTTAATGAATATAATTAGTCTACACTAAATATTTTATAGTAATATTCCAAGGAACCTAAAGTATAAGTAATAAACAAAAATATACAAATTTAAAAATTTGTTTTTTAAGTCCATGCTAATGTGACCTCTATTACAATAAAATCAAGAACAACCTTTTTAAAATCCTCTTTATTAAAAAAAAAAAAAAAAAAAAAAAAAAAAAAAAAATGGAGTTGCCTAATATTTTGTCTAGATTTCAGTATTTCAATATATATTGATAAATGTATTATGTTTTTGATAGTGAAATAATTACTTAGCAATATCTATAAATTTCTATGAGCATTAATATATTGTTTCTTTCATTCAGTTAAAAAATCTGCTCCATGAAGCTGATGTTGGACAAGATTTCCGTATTGACCGAGCACTTCAAAGAGCCTGTCAACCTGTTGTTGATGTTGCATGCAGGGATATTCAACCTGGTGATGCAAGGTAATTAATACTAATTTTATTTTTGTTGGGAGTATTTTGAAATATTTTAAGGTATCAAGTGATACAACTTGCATTCAAACCCCCCTACCCCATCACCATATCAAGATGTTATGGAAATGATTTTCCTTCATTACTTTTTAATCAACTACACAAGTATGATCAAATATCAATACCCAGGACTGGAATAATTTTGATGTTTCGGACTCGTGTTCTCATCTTTATTGTGGTATGTATAAACACAACGATTCGTCCGGCCTTCTTCAAGTGTTCCCTGTGTATCTGAGTGCAGTAATGACCCAACCTGGGAAATCATTTTTAATAGTTTGACTGTTAATCAAACAGGCATCGAAGAACTTTTAAAGATATATATATATATATATATATATATATATATATATATATATATTTCGACTCTCCTCGTGTGTTCCCTGTGTATCCGAGCATAGTAATGACCCAACCTGGGATATCATTTTTGATTAGTTTGACTGTTGACCAAACACGCGTTGAAGAACTTTGGAAAATCTCATTAAAAAAAATGACATTGTTTTTTTTTTTTTTGCACGCCTTTCATTCCGACATATCTCACGAGAAGAATCATGATCATTTTAGAGGGGGTGGGTGGTGGATGCAGCAACTGAAACATTGTGTTTATACCTACCACAATTAAGATGAGGACACCAGTTCAAAACATCAACATTTACATCAAGTCTCATCTCAAAAATACAAAGAAATAATACACAGGACTAGATTTACCAATAGGCATAGTAATAGGCCATTAGCCTAGGTCTCACAGGTATCTCTGAGGTAGGGTCTACTGATACTAATTTGTCGTGCAGCATGCCGGTTTATTACCTTCTTTCAAGACTACACCAAGTATTTCATCATATAATATATTCAAAACCTTAAGAGACCCTGTACAATAAATATAGGCCCACAGTGGTTTTTAACTGGCAGGCCATGGGTACCTATCGATGAGTTTGGCCTAGCACACACAAGTAGGTAAATCCCACCCTGTGAATACCATAATGTTTTACACAGCTGTTATCTCTCTCTGTTATGGCATTCACCCTGGGTCGGTTGAGCTGGCTCCACTCAACGAATACACCTGTGGTGAATTCATTGAAGGATTAACTTGTGGCCCTAACCCCACTGGGTTCCAGACCTGTCCACCTTGGGTGACTCTACAGGAACTTAAGTTTCCAACAGCATGGCTCTGACACTACCAAGTTTACATGGCTCTGCCATGATGAGGAGGGGTTGAACTTTAGAAATAATGTGCTAGATGGCTATTGAGCAAAGATCTTCCTCCACCCTTTTACAGGTCTTGTTTATCATTCTGCAGGGTGTCTAGCCACCCTCCTTACCAGACAAAATCTGTGGGGTTACAGATTTTGTCTGGTAAGGAGGGTGGCCTGTGTCAGGTCATTCAATGTGTTACTGGTACTATGTAATCCAGTACTACCTGTTTCATAGTCAGATCATTGGCATCTAAACTGGTTACCCCAATAGGTAAATCCCACCCTGTGAATATTATATTTTACACAGCTGTTAAGATATTCAATATTCTTATTAAGAAAAACAAAAACCTGTTAGAATTTTGCTTGTATTTCCTTCAAATTGATTTCTTACTCTTGTTGCTGGCATATCTATATTGATTTCTAATAGTGAAAGTGTTATTAATTTTAAAATGTTTTCTATATGTTCTTATGATTAATCAGGTTATCTTGTGAAAATCTAATGCAAGATATCTCAAGATACAACAATAAGATTGAATATTTAGCATTCATATAAACTTTGCATGAACATTTTTATGCTATTAAACACTGTGAACATTAATGTATTTTATATCAGTATTCAATATTTTCTCTTTGACTAACAGAAATATGTGAACATGTTTTGGATTTTCATTAATATCATTGAATAAAAGGATCTCTGCTATTTATGTATGGAGTGGTTGATTTTAGAGAGATTAAGAAAAAACAGATCTCCTATATGTTAGTTTTACACAGTCAGTACATATTAATCATTATAGTAATAATAATGAAATTATTGCATATAGTACTCAGGTGCACCACAACTCATCAAAGGCTCATGTATAGAATAATGTACTAATGTCAAAAGAGTGAATAGCGTACAGTCATTTTATATGTATATATATATATATATATACACACATTAGACAAAACATGACCCGTTGGGTCACCCATTGAGCTCTTGGTAGATAATTGGGATTATATAGGTATTGCCAAAGATGACATCAAATCCGTATTTTTTTTTTTACTCTGTTGTTTTTGTATATAATTAGCTTCTAGAATATCAGTGAAAAAATTATACATCAATATTTGTTCTGTCTAAAAGGGTGGGGGCCTAACTTTTTAATTAAGTTTTCTCCAAAGATTATTAGATTACGATACTAAAGTAGACTCTTTATTAGGTAAAGATTTGTTTTTAGAATCTAAAAATATGAAATTTGAAACTTAGAATTAAGTGATTCATATTTTAAATGAATTTTATCTAGGCATAAAAGACTAAATAGCATATAAATTGTTTGTGCTATGGTAGGTAGAAATGGTGATTTTTATTTTAAACCATTTAGATTTGTTTCCATTGAATCAGTTTGATTGAGACGATTCATATTATCTGCATTATTCGGACTATTGTCCCCATCTTTATTGTTATTTGTACAACGTTTCAGCCAATATGCCCTTCGGCCTTGTTCATGAAGAAGGCCAAAGGGCATATCGGCCGAAACGTACAAATAACAATAAAGATAGTGACAATAGTCCGAATAATGCAGATAATACTAATCATCAAGCCTCATCTCAAACATTCAGAGAAATTGAAACGATTCAGTAATTTAAAAAAAAAAAGAATTTGTTGATGAATAAGTCAACACAGAAAATTTTTTCAAAATCAGATAATTCCCAGATTTTTGATAATTGTTATTCATCAACAACCTCCCATACAAAGATAGGTCACATGACATTTTCTCGACCCATGCTACTGATGAACTCCTTAGTTGGTTGAAGGCATTTTTCCCGAAAAGTTAATGCGATATGAAAGCGATATTTTACCCCCCTATCTTTTCTTTTGCCTTAAAACAGCCCATATTATTAATGTGTTTAAAATCTTGCAATGTGTGATATATATCGTTTAGAAATAAATTTTTTACATAGTATATGGTGTGAATGATTTCCATATCGGTTCTAATAAAACTGTGTTTAATAAATAATTACTTGGTGTTATTGATTTCTAATATTATTACTTTATTCTCAAACATATTAAAAGCAATCTTATGTATAATTGTATATTGAAATCAATTAGAATAAAGTAAAAAATAAGTAATCTTTTTTGTGTTCTTATTTAATTTAATCAGTCTTTCTAATTCAATATAATATTTGATTATATTAAGACCAAAACACTTGTGTCAAGGGGGTGCATATTTTTTGCTAGTACTTGAAAGATATTTCTGAAATTTTTACAAGACTAGCCAAGTTTTCTATTATCAAATTTCTTTTTAAAAAAATGAATACTGACCCACTAGATGCTTTAAAATATCAACTTTCATGAGTACTTTCACTCACCCTCCCACTTTCATAGTATACCTATCTCTCTCTTTCTCTCTGTATATCTTTCTTTCACTTTCTCTCCCCCTCATCATTTCTGTTTATGCCTCCCTATGTACTATCTTTTTACTACTTAAAACAACCTGACCTTTTCTTTTTTCTTGTTCTTTTTTTTCTTTTTTTTTTTCTTTTTTTCTTTTTTTTTTTTTATAATTTTGATAATACATTTTTCCTGAAATTCTATCTCTTGATTTTCATGTGATATTTCAGATTATTTTATTTCTGCACTAATCCAAATTCCTGTATAAACTGAACTTCTACATATAAATTTTAAAATCCTAATTCAAACCAGCCTTTTACCTAATTTTAAAATTTTGTTTTCATAATTATGCTACATATAAAATGCACAAACACATTCTTTAAACTTGTGATATAATTCCTATTATCTTTTTCCCAAAGGATACATTTAGATATATATTCCTCTTCCTTAATAATGAAAAACATTTTAAAGGATACTTTTTATTTTTACTTATAAAGCAGCACTCTTTATGATTTTCTTTAAAATATTTCCAGAATTTTAAGTTGTTTGATGGAAAAACTTGGCACTGACAAGATGACTGGTGATTGTGAAGAAAGATTAATTGAGATTCAATATTTTATTTCTCGGAATTTCCGGTAAGTTTTCTACTTATAACAGTTTATACATTTTACATTTTGTACAAATTTGAAATTCCTGAAATATTTAATGTATTGACATTAAAGTAATTGGATATTTTTAACATTTAAATTTGCTAAATGGGAGCAAAAAAAAAAAGAAAAAGATTTTTAAAGATTTTGTTACAATCTTTGAATTAAAAAAAGAAGAGAAAAAAAAAAATTGAAAACTTGCTGAAATTTATCCTTTCTTTTCTATTTAAGAAAAATAAAACCAAAAAAAAAAAAAATTAATTTTAAGGCTTTGAACATTTTTTTTAATAAAAAAAATGAACTCAAAATTCTGGTAAATTGTTTTTTTCTGATATATCTAGCTTAATTAAATATTGCAATATAAAAGTGACTGCATTTTGAACACTTTGGCCAAATTTATAATTTTGATGCAACCTAAATTTTTAACATTTTTCAGTTTTTCACATATCTTAAGTATTACATATATAGTAAACAGATCAACTATATAGAAATTAGTGTTTTTTTTTTTTTTTTTCCTAAATGTCTTCAACTGTTTGAGCAGTCCATGACATGCAACACTCCACTTTAGCCCTTACTTAGGCTAGACGGGCAATTGGAGAGTCTTCCTCCAATCTATCAGCTGGTCATATCAAGTCCTAGCACCTATATGATTGTCCCAACCCTATTGCCCTTATGGCAGACCTCCAACCCTTTTTATCATATAGGTGCTAGTGGCAGTGGCTGAGGGTCTTAGTGTTCTGGGCATGACGTTAAACTCTATCTGATGGTGAAGTTCCAGTTTTGGAGCTCTGGGGGATGTGGAATACCCCTTCATCGCCATTACTCCCAGGTCCACTCTGACCCAATGTGGTAGTATTTGTTAGGGTCCCATCTATGGGTTAAATGAAACAAAATGAGTTCAAATAAAACTGAGTTAAAAACAAAATTGAGTACCCATCAAGAATGATTAAACGTCTTCGGCATAAAATGGCCCAATCAACTAACTTGAACTGTTCAAATATTTATCCTTTTTTGCAGGAAGTATAACTAATCATAGTGAGATTGATGGCATGTGTATTCTTAGATATTTTTAGTAATAATTTAATGATCAACAATTCTCAAGAAAATGGCGGAGTAGCAGGAAAAAACCCAGAAAAGTTATTTTTTATAATTACTTTTAATATTGGGTTTATTTGATTTAAATCACGATTTATTGTTTACCTGTAATTTTATGAAGGGAAAATATTTATTTCTAATCACCAACTAAATAAAAAAAAATTCTCATAACTGCAATAACATTTTCACTATAAAATCAAATCGTTTCTGATTTATTTAAATCACAAATGTTTTTCTTATACTTAAATATGTGTGGAGGCCTGTGGTATGATGGTTACCATCATAGGAAATGGACTTGTCGATATAAGTTCAAATCCTGAACGAGGCTGTTTGCATTTCACATACCCCTAATACCCTTGGGAAAAGTATGCACCCACTCACTCTCCCTTTAGCTATAAGTATATACTAGGACAGACTGTGGTCTTTAACCTTGGTTAGGTAACCAGTCTAGGAGAAGGAAAACTCTGAATTCAAACCTGTTAAAGTCTGCTTAAGAAATTGACCTTGTGTCACATCTTGCTCATGCAGAGGGGTTGCTAAATATGTATGCTTAAATATTTTCAAGTTCTTCAGCATAAGCACTTTTTTTTTCATATTATGTTATACTCTTGTCTTTTAAGCTAAAGCTTAAAAAGAAAAAAAAACAACTTTTTCAAATCCAAGTTCTACACCTGTAGTGATCTCCTTTGATCATTCAAAATTACACAAGTCAGATCATTATCTGTTAAGTTGCGAATTAGACTGGAATTTGCTTTATTCTTTTTAGAGAATTTTAATGATATTTTGCTACACTATGCCATTTTTTCTGTATTACAGTAACATACATACAAAAACTGGATCCTTATAATACAGATACAAATAAATTTTAATTACAAATTTCTGTGACTATCCAGTACCTGAATGAAATATCATACTGTAGACTAATGGTTACTTAGTTTGCATAAATGTGGTCCTTGTACCAAAAGGATTAATCAAATCTTCAATTTCTCTTGGTTGGACTTTGAAGTATATCTAAGCATAAAGAAAATTTAGTATTTCAGATTTCAAATATTTGAAGTTTGCAAATTAGTGTTGTTCTATAAAATTGATGTCTGTTACCAACTTAATATTGTGTTGGGTTGCATTTGTTCAGATGTTTTAAAAGGTTAAAAAAATTAATTTAACAATATTTACAGTTACCTAGAAACACAATTTCAAAAGGTTAAAATTTAATATTTTCTTGCTAACTCTGCTTGTCAGGTTTAGATTATTTTGACAAAAAACAAAAATGCTATTTAGTCTTTTAATCATGAAACTAAAGAATGGTCTTATTCTATAAATCACCTAATCAAAGAAAAGTTTGTCCAATTTATCAAGTAAAAAAACATAAGACATTTTTTTTATTTGTGATATTAACTTTATTTGAACTCTATTTACTGTTTTGTTCCATGTTCTGCTAGCTCTATTGGCTTGGGCTTTAGAATACACCAACTGCACCTCTGGAGAGGGGTAAGGAATCCCCCTCCCAGTGGGGGCAACTGTTGGCTTTAGGTGGCAACCTATGATGCTTAAGGAAGGAACCCTGGTGGCTGAGCAGTCCATGACATGCAGCACTCCACTTTGGCCCTTACTTAGGCTAGACGGGTGGATTGGCTAGTCATGTCAAGCCCTAGCACCTATATGATTGTCTCAACCCTATTGCCCTTATGGCAAGCCCCAACCCTTTATATCATATAGGTGCTAGAAGGTAGTGGCTGAGGGTTTTAATGTCCTAGCTATGACGTTAAACTCTATCTGATGGTGAAGTTCTAATTTTGGAGGTCTAGGGAATGTGGAATACCCCTTCATCACCATTACTTCCAGGTCCACCCTGACCCGGAGTGGTAGTACCTGTTAGTGTCCCATCTATGGGTTAAATAGAAAAAAATGTGTTGAATACCATCAAGAATGAATAAAACAAAATGTCTTCCGAATAAAATAACCCATCAAGATTTGACATGCCGTAAAACCCAACCAACCATCTTTGAAGGCAATTTCATAATTTTATTCTCCCAGAATTTTTTTCATCTTTCTTGGAAAACAACTGTTCTAGTTGACCTTTGCAGTCTTTCAAGGAATTGAAATTGTTTTTAACTCGTCCAATTCTGTAAAGATTTGAGATAAATGATCCAATGGTAAAATATCTAGTGAATCAAAAATTCCTAAGTTGAAATAATTTGTTCTTGTTCATCAAAGAAGCATCAAGTGTTATGCTCTTTCTGTTAACTAATTTTTGATTCATTTTGTTAAACTTCTAAATTGGTCCCATTGGATGAATGAATTCTGTTCTTTTCTAAACTTAGTAATGGTTCATTTCATTGAGGTCAGTTAGCCTACTGTTGGTTTGAATAACAGCAGCTAAGTACAACTCAAGCAGTGTCCAAGACAGTTGGTATAAATAGGACTCAAGAATGATCCATCCATGAATCTGGGTGATTTGGGTGATTCCATTCCTTGAGTTCTGATTGGCTGCTTGACTGCTTAATTTGAATGACATTGTGGATTCTTATATATACTCTGTCGTTCTGCAGTGGACTTTGTGGCTTTCGGGATTGTATTCAGTTACAATTGTTTGCTGCCTTGTCTTCCCAGTTCGACGGTAATTGGACTTTAATTATTCTTCACATTTCATTTGTGCAATGATCCCTTTTATTTAATGTTGTTGTAAAGTATCCACTTTTCATCACCCGTTAATAGAAATGTTTAAGTTGAAAAATCACACAATGAAATATGGTTCAGTAGATCCCCATCCCCTGCTTTCAAAACTTGATTTTTGATATTTTGAGTCTACTGGCAATCCCCAGTGTGTTATAATGTTGCTTATTCTTGGGTGTGTCTTGATTTGATCACCCACAAACTATTCTACCTTACTGAGAAGTACATAATGAGACTTTGCAAACCACTTCTATAAAATACACAAATCTTTTGAGTTACATTTTTGTTTAAAATATTTGCAGAAAATATCGCTTATTTTCTTCCATCTTCAGTGTTTGATATAAAGCAAAAATATGCTAATTTTAACATTAAAAGAAAAATTGCATGCTAATTTTAACGTTTTAAAAAGAAACTGGCACAAAGAATTATCCTATTTTTGGAAGTTTTGAGTGTGTCTTCTTTTGACCAATTCCCTTATATTTTCCATGCTTGAACCTTTCAATTGAATCCAACTTAACTGCTTGTTTTATGTGCCCTAAAATATACAACTTGACTCACTGTTTGATTGTGAGTTAACTAACGTTTTTATATTTTTAATACCATTCTTTAGATTCACAAAATTAAAAAAAAATATACCAGAATTTTGAGTATAAACTTATCAAAATCTAAAATTACTTTAATGTTGATGTAATGTATTTGATGTCATTTGCTTCTTTTTGCATAGAGTAAAATTGTTTTTGTTTTTCTTTAAATTTCTTTGTTTTCTTTTTTAGTCCTCTGCATAAACATTTGTCTTAACTGATCACATAATTTAATTGGTGATCTTTAAATTAGCCTTACCAAAATACATTCAGTTTCTATTAAATAATTTCAAGGATGAGATGAAAGGAAAAAAAATAATAAATTTAGTTTACTAGGTTACTTTTGGAAAATATTGTAATTTTTGCTTAAGTATTTATTAAACAGCGGTCGGCTTAGCTCAGTAGAGCATCTGCCTTGGAATCGCAAGGTTCTGTGTTCGATACTGGTCCCTGCCAACTCAGCGTATAAGTAGCACAGCTTGGGTAATCTGATCTGTGTGGTAAAGTGGGGAGCTGACGGTAGGTGTGGCACTCCACCTCAGCAAAAAAATATTTCCATGTCTAATGCTAGTGAAAAAGGGATAGACTCCCTTGCTGATACCGACAATAGGCCACTTTACAACTTTATTTATCAATCAACTTCCTATTACTTTTTTTTTCTATGTTGATGTTAAATTTGAGATGTTCAAATCACTTACATCTTGTGTCAGCTATTAGAAATTCTATTTGGTAATTTCTAAATCTTACTGTTTTATAAAAAAGATATGAAACATTTTCACAAGTTCAATGTTCATTTTGATGAATTGTGTAAATTTTCTTCTAATTAATTTAATCTAGTTGTGAATTAGAATAAAACTTTGGTAGATTTAATTAATATTAATTTGGTGATTGGTTTTGAAGTCTATCACAGTGCAAGCATAAAGAAAAATGAGGTAACTATGATGATGTTCATTTACCTTTTATAAGAGAATAAATCAAAGGTGAATGAACAACATTATAGTTACTTCATTTTTCTTTACACTTGCATTGTGATAGCCTTAAAAACCAATCACCAAACCAATATAAACACAATGCTTCAAGCAAATTATAAAATCAATATTAGTATAAAATCAGTATTTGCAACATTGCTTCCTAATCTGTCTCTGATGAAATAGTAATATTAGTGTTTCAATATACCAAAATCATGTATCTTATATCTATATCATCACTTTCTTATTCGTATATAGCAGAAGAAATCAGTAAAACTAGTATTAACTATGAATATTCCTATATGTCTATTTTATGTATTTTCTTTTAGTTAATTTTTTTTCTCCATTTGGCCTGTATTAAAATATTGGATTTCAAGTACATGTTATTATTAAAAACCTTTTTATTTTAGTGTAGAAAGTACATAAGCATGTTTTATTATTATTAAGCTAACATTCAGTTAGAAATAAGAACACCATTTATTAAAAATGACTTGCTTATTCCAGTCAATGCTAACCAAACTGGATTTTACTCTAAATCTCTTCAGGCTTAAATTATAGATAAATTAAAAATTTTGAATTTAATATTTACATTATTATTGTCCTCATCTTTATTGTAGTATGTATTAACACAACGTTTTGGCCGCTGTATCCTCTGGCCTTTCTCAGGTGTTCCCTGTGTATCAGAGTATAGTAATGATCCAACCTTGGAAAATCATTTTTAATAGTTTGACAGTTGATCAAAATTTAAAAACGATTTCCCATTGGATCATTACTATACTCTGATACACAGCGGACACCTGAGAAAGGCCGGAGGATACAGCAGCTGAAACTTTGTACTAATGGATACCACAATAAAGTCAAGGACAGCAGTTTGAAAAATCAAAATTAATTAAGACTAGCAAAAGGGGGTGTGAATAAAATATTTAATATTTAAAAAAAAAATTACTTAAAAAGCATGATATTCACTCTGAGATATTTGTTTTGTTTTATGACAGTAGGGACCTCCAAATTGTTTCTAAAAATTTCTGATTCAATTATTCAGACTCTTATCTTTATAGAAAAATTTTAAAATCATACAAGTAAAACATATTTTGTTCGGATTTTATAAAATTAAATAGGGCCCCTGCTTGACCTAGTAAAAAAATATTTCCCCAACATATTTTTAAAAAACTATCTTAAACATAAATTCATCTAAAGGTGAATATATATCGAAATTTATGAGTATAATTTAGCGTTGTTCTTTATCTTATGTAGTAATGATATTGACTATAAATTAAATACCCATTGAATAACTGACTTAATTCCTGAAATAACTGTGATGGAAGCAGTGATGTAGTTTCGGCTACAGTCGATTAGAGACCGAATCTTCATTATTAATAGATTAGTATAGTTTTGAATTTGTTAGAAAATAAACATTTCAGCAAATGTTTTGCATGTTTATGCAGAAGACTAATATATGCATATGTTAAACTATACACATGTAGATAGATTTAATGTTTAGTGATTCTTTAAATGTAATTATACTGAAATGTAGCAAATATTTTGCAATTAGATAAACGTACATTTATTGCTCAATGTTTTGTATATGTATTTGTTGTTTGTTGTTGTTTGTGTGTGCGTGTGTGTGTGTGTTTGTTTGTACACAAGAAAGTGTCTTGCACATTTGGGGTACTTTATTTGTTTTTTTTTATTTATTTATTTATTTTTTCATGTTTTTGTGGTAAATTTATATGATTTTTTTTTTTTTTTTTTCAAATATTTTTATTGTGTTTAAGTTATATTTTTTTAAATACCTGTATGGGAAGGGTATGAGCTATTATACAAATATTGGGTTGCAGATTAGATGGCCAGATTTACAAATACTGTCATAAGGATGCTGTGACTTTGTGCCATGCCGACAAGGACTGGTATAACCCCAGGGGTCCTGACAATGCCCCCTTAGTTCTGCCATGCCTCTACAACCACATGAAGAAAAATGGTAAAGAATCTGGCAAACAGGTGAGCTTTCATGCTAACTGTCCATTCCTGTAGACTTACAACCAAACGTAAGTTTACAGTTTAGCACCTAATTATTCATGTTCGGCGGGCATATTTTCTAAGTTCAATCATTTTGAAAATAATCAATACATTTACTGACATCATGTCTACAGCTGCTTTTTATCTTTTTTGTTTTCTCTGAAAACATTTACTAATAAACACAATTTTGCTGAAATTGAGCTTTATTTTTTTTTCCTTGCTTGTTTCCCCCCTTATTAATCCTTGATAATAATTTACCATCTAATATATTAATTTAACTAGCAAGAATATGCGCCCTTTGGGCGTCAGTGTTAAAGTTTTGATCTAATGAAATATATTAAATGAGAAAGACTAATGAAATTAAATAAGGATGCATATAAAAAGATTACACTTATTTTAATTATATTCTACATAAAGTCATTCATAGAATTGGTTTTAATACATTGGGAGAATAAAAAAATAATATTAGAGATCAATAACACCAAGTGATTATTTGTTAAAACCTGTATGCAAATTAGCCACACCATATATTATGTAAATGTTTATTTCTTAGTGATATATAAGACACATTGCAGGATTTTAAACGCACTAATAACATGGGCTGTTTTAAGGCAAATCTAAATCAGATTTTCAGAGACATCATTAATAGATAAGATTTATTCTATGTATTAATTAATTTGGAATATAAACTAAATACTCATTGATAAACTTACTGAGGATATTGTGGCATAAACAGTGACATAGTTTTGGTTACAGACACCAAATCTCCATTATAATAAGAGATGTACGTCTCTATTTCTATCATCTAAAATGTTATTAGGAAGCTATCATTTATATTGATATTATTACTACTAAATCCACCTTACTAACGTATTGAGCACTTTTATATTCTTTATAACCCTGACTTATTTGGTTAATTATTGTATCAACAGTCAAAGTTACAATTAACTCGCTATTGTATTCCCTGGTAAGTCACCTTTTTTTCATATATATATATATATATATATATATATATATATATATATTAGAGTAAACTACAGACACGTGTTTCGAGGTATCACCTCTCATCAGTGCAGTTATACCATTTTAGCAGCTACCTCTGGCTGGGTTCGAGACCTGAACGAACTTACGCTCGCCAAACCTCTTACCCATACGGCCACAGTCAGCTGCCAAGTATAGCAGGCTATTTAATCGCTACATTTCTATATATATTGGAGGCATACGGTGTAAGGATTAGAATGGTAGGAAAAGCTCAAATCCTCGATGATGCTGTTTGCATTTCACATTGCGCTAATACCCTTCAGAAAGGTAAGCATTCAACTGCTCTCCCCCCAGCTATGGGTAAATAGTAGGGCAGACTGGTCTCTTTAACTGTGTAAAGGTAACCAGTTTAGGAGAAGGAAAACTCTGAATTTAAACCTGTTAAACTCCATTTAAGAAATTGACCTTGTGTCGCATCCTGCTCATGTGGAGGGGTTGAGATATATATATATATATATATATATATATATATATATATATACACACACACACACACACACACCCTGAGTTTATCGAATCATATACTTACTCTTTATTCTATTTATTTTTTCTAACTGTATATTTATAAATTAAACATTTTTCTACTTTCACTTTCTCTATAGTGAAAAGAAATAACTAATGAAGTCTCATATTGAGTACATTTCATGATATAATAACTAATTATGATAATGTCTCAATTTTGAGAAAAGTAAAATGATGAAGAGAACTGAAATATTACAAAGTCAATCATAGCAGAGATCAAACTAAAAAAAAAAAATAAAAAAAAATGATCTTTATTCTAAAGTATAGTCTTATAGATATCTATTGTGTGGATTCACTTACATGCAATGAGGAATACTATGATATTTATATAGGCTGTTTATGTATATGAAAAATATTTGATTTGTTATATTACTCTATAGATAAAAAACTAATTGTATAGTGATAACTGCAAATTTTAATTAGTGATTTGAATGTGTACACTAATTGGAATTTCTCTTAAGTCACCAAATACTTGTATAAGTTACATTTTGTGCTTATCCTGTTATGACTTTGAGATGAATCTCCACTCTAAATATAATAATTACTTTACCAATTGATATATTATATGACAAACTTTAATTTACTAAGTTGACTTTGGAAAACAATAATTTTCATCAATTAGCTTAGGTTAAACTTCAATTTATTAGGGCCAAGCTAATGTAGATTTTAAACCTTTTTTATTAGACAATGTTACGTTCATGATACAAACTCTTGATGCTCCCAAATTAACATTTTGTTTTGATAAATGTTCTTTAAAAACACAGCTAATGACAGTCACAGGTAATTTTCAGGTATCATTTTTTTTGTTTTTTGTTTGGTTTTGTTTTTTTTTTCTTCACCCATTAACATGCTTTTGAAGCTAACTTATGTTTTCAGAGAAATTCAAATAGTTTGTTTTTTCTGATACAAACCAATATTTTATAAAAATGTGGGAGGGATTAAATGTCTTTTTGGTTAAATTCTGTTTATATATATATATATATATATATATATATATATGATAACTGTGCAGTAATTTATAAAGCTGATGTTTTATATTGAGTACATTTCATGATATATGAACTTAGAAATATATATGTATATAAAAATAAAGAAGAAAATGTGAACTACCTCATTTACTTGTCTGTATTTTTTTAAATGAGGCTTGATGTGAATAATTTTGATGTTTTGGACTGTTGTCCTCATCTTTATTGTGATATGTATAAACACAACGTTTCAGCTGCTGTATCATCTGGCCTTCCTCGGGTGTTCCCCAATTATATATTTTTTTTTAAATGGTCATGATTCTTCTTGTGACACATGTTGGAATAATAGGTGTGCAATAATGACGTCATTATTTGAATGAGATCTTCAAAAAGTTCATCAACGCCTGTTTAATCAACAGTCAAACTCTTAAAAATGATTTCCCAGGTTTGGTCATTACTATGCTCTGATACACAGGAAACACTTGAAGAAGGCCGGAGCATGCAGCAGATGAAATGTTGTGTTTATACATACCACAATAAAGATGAGGATGACAGTCTAAAACATCCAAATTATTCATCTCATTTACATTTACAATCAGTTATTGAGTTACTGCACTGTTCTATTTTGACTCTCTCCACCCCCTCTTTTTTTTTTTCTCCCGCCTCTCCTCTCCTTTCTTCTGTTTGCTTAAGTCCTGACTCTGCTTACAGGATTGCACTACCAAATTTGTTTATTTTATTCAAAAAGTCTTTTTTTACAGAGTTTGTTAGTGTTTTGTTTTGATGAATTGGACTTTTATTGTACTATTTGGGCAGCTTGGCTCCATCAGTATATCGAAAATGTAGGAAGGATGCAGCAGAACTATGTCATGTGACTGGAGACTGGCGTCAACTTGATGAAGTACACCAAAGTGCTTTAGAAGATAACCGGCCGCCTCAGTATGTGCTGGCCTGTTTGTATCGACAATCTAAATCAAAGAAGGTCTGAGGAAATGCTTAGTAATATTTCTGCTTTTCCTGTACCTTGCACATGTCCCTCCCTCTTTTTTTTTTCTTTGTTTTTTTAAATTCCTTATCCCACCATATCTTTAGAATAAATGTCACATTTAACCTGAATCTAATAAATTTTATTTTAGTATAATAATTTTTATTTTTTTATTTTTTATTCTAGTATATAATTCTATATGAATATTTAAATCCTTGCATATAATTTATCATTTACATTCTTCAGAGCTTTTCTCTTTACAAAAAATAGTTATTTTAGAAACAAATTGCTTTAATAGATTAACTTTATTGTAGGAATAATTTTGATTAAACCTTAAGACAAATGCTTACTTCACATAAAAATATCAAATTACTTTGGAAGAACAAGTCCATTTATAAGTAGCAAATTTTATGTATTTATTATCATAAAGGGTTAGCAATTAATCTAAATCAGTAATAATATTTAAATAGGACCTATTCTTATTTTAGGGGAGGGGACTTTTGGAAAAGTATTTGCCTGTCATAGAAAAAATTAACTAAAACTTCTACTTGTAAATAAATATTATCTGGGGAAAAAAAGTTACTTTATTAAATATTTTGTATATAAATTATGAAATTCTTAACTCCACAAACTTGTAAAATGTAATTCTAATAACAAGTAACTTCTCATTTCTACACACACACACACACACACACACACACACACTTTATATAATGTGTGTGTGTTCTGTAATGTTTGAAATATTATATAGCCTTTAAGAAAAATTTAAAGGGAGTCCCTGTGGCATAGTGAGTAATGCGCTGGACTGCAACATTGTAGTATGCAGTTTTAATCTCCAGTTGCATTTTTCCACCCTGTCAGATGGAGATATAGATTACACCGACTACATCTCTGCAGAGTGGTACCCCCCCACCCCCGGGCACCTGTTGGTCGTGGGTAGCTTAAGCTGAGCCGTCCATAACATGCGACACTTCATTGTTTGTCTGTCACTTAGGCTAGACAGACACGCAGTCAGAGAGGCCCCCCTCAGATCAATTGGTTGGTCATGTCAAACCATCGCACCTATATGATTGTCCTAACCCTATTGCCCTTATGCACTTATATGCTAGAAGGCAGTGGCTGAGGGTCTTAGTGTCCTGGGTATGATGTTAAACTCTATCTGATGATGAAGTTCCAATTCTGGAGCTCTGGGGAATGTGGACTATCCCTTCATCACCATTACTCCTAGGTCCACTCTGATCTGGAATGGTAGTACCTGTTAGGGCCCCCATCTATGAATTAAGTAGAAAAAAATGAGTTTGAAAAACTTGTTTAAAGAAAAAAGAGTTTAAAAAAAATTTTGAATACCCATCAGCATAAATAAAACAAAACGTTTTTGGCATAAAATAACCCAACAAGGGTTGACATGCTGTAAAATCCAACAAACTTCACTTCACATTTTTCTTGAAAATTTATTTGATAGAAATTCAAACAGATCATCTCCATTTGAATGTCATAAAAAGGAAATGAGAAATATAATAAAATACATTTCATTAATTACATTTTAAATATAAGAATATTTTCCGAAATTACCTTTACCTTTTTTTTGTTTGATAAAATGGATCTTTTTCTAGCAAATTACTCCCCTCCCCCAGCCCTTAAAAGAACTCAGGCAAATCTTGTCCTTTACAAATATTAGCAACCAATCTACGTAGTCCAGGTTAAAAGTGCTGTAAGGGTAACCCAAAGACAAACATTTTTTTTTTTACCTTATTTTTCCGATGCATGTATCATTGGGAAATGAAAAAAAGGTTTTAGTAAACTGGCCAAAGCCAAACCAGTTTATGAAAACTTTTCTCATTCCCCAATGATGCCTACATCGGAACAATAAGGTTTTAAAAAGTTTAGCTTAGGGTTACCCTTACCGCACTTTTAACCTGGACTAATTCTGAAAATATGGAAATATATATTCTATATTCAAAAGTTAACTTAAATATACATGATAATTGTTGTTAAATTATTGGGTTTTTTGTGTTATTTTTATTTATTTATTTTTATTTATTTATTTTTTTAATGAGAATCTACTTTTATTTGTTGTTTATAAAAATGACTTTTTATATTTTGTTTTTCAGAAACCATAAATGCACTGCTCTGTTAGTATATTGTTAGAAAGCATGATTCATTTTTTTTTTTTTTAAATGCATAAAACTGATTCTTGGCAGGATAATAAAGCATTTATATTGAATAATATTTCTTCTCTCATTGAAATAGATGACTATAATATTGGATATCTTATTAATTGTGATGTATGCATATATTAACAGCATTTGTTTTAAAGTTGATCTTTTCTTTATTATAAATGAATGAAGAGAAAGTTGAGCAATAGCAGTTAGTTAAGCCAAATCAAAATTATTATTCCTTTAAAGTTGTCTTTCAGTTTTGATTTTTCAGGGACAAAATAAAACAATATATATATATATATATATATATAATATATATATATATATATATATAAAGATACAGATCCAATCATCCTCAGTATATTTTTATGTTTTGAATTTCTTGGTCTTAGAATACTTGACAAAATATTTACTTAGTATGATAGCACATACTAACATGTCATGTAACTAATTGTGTGCTGTTACTGAAAGAAGAAAAAAAAAGAAAGAATTGCGAAATTTATTTTTTCTACCTAAGAAAATTAGTTATACACACTAGCAAGAATATGTGCCCACCTGGCATAAGTATTCAAGTTTTAATGAAATATCTTAAATTAGAAAAACTAAAAACATTAAATAAGAATGCATATAAAAAGATTACTTATTTTAATTATATTTTAATTATTTTCAATATAAAAATCATTGATAGGATTGATTTTAATATGTTTGAGAATAAAACAATAATATTAGAGATCAATAACACTAAGTAATTATTTATTAAGTCCGTTTTTGTTAAAACCAATATGCAAATTAACCACACCAAATATTCTGTAAACCTTTATTTCTTAGTGATATATAAGACACATTGCAGGATTTTAAACGCACTAATAACATGGGCTGTTTCGAGGCAAATCTTACTCAGATTTTCATAGAGACATCGTTAATAAGATTTATTCTATCTATTGATGATTTTTGTCTATTTTAACTTTAAATTATTAATCCAGAAAAGCATTTCAGATTTTAAGTTATTCCCCCCTTTTACACATCCTTACCTGTACTTGACCCCTTATAGCAGCGTTTCTCAACTTTTTTACCCTTGCATAACTCTTAAAATAAATTACACGTCTCAAGGAACCCCTGTGCAAAAACAAAATTATATACCATATCTTTCTCATTTTATTTCCATCGTAGTTCATATAGTAAATATATGAATAATGAATTATATGAATTTTTGAATAACTGGTTTAAAGAGGAATTAATAGTTCTTTGTCAAATTTTTCAGTAATGCTAAATAAAATTCATACTGTTAGTTTATAATACTTCAACAGGGAGTTTTCATAAATACATTCCCAATAATTGTTATATTTCTTAATAGTTTAGATAGGATGATGTCTGTATTACAATAACCATTAATATATTGTGCTTGTTTAGTAATATTACGTATATAAAATTAGATAAAAAATCAAAAGTGCCTTAGCTTATCTCACATGTTCTTGTAGAACTCTTAGGGACCTTTTGCAGAACCTTAGGGTTCTAGGGAACCCCAATTGAGAAACGCTGCCTTATAGTGTCAATAAAAACAATTGTCAGTTTTTATCTTTCACCAGTAATGGTTACCTAAACACTATTATTATGCAAGGGATTTAATTGAATCTTTTTCAAAAAAGTTTTTTTTTTTAACCATTTGTTACTTCTAAAATGGTCACTGCAAACTTGCACCCACCTACTGTATTGTATCTCTTAATGTCTATGAAGAAACTTTTTTCTTTTTAATGAAATTCTGTGTTGGAATAGTTTTAACTTAGATGTATAATGACCAGTTTAGCTCAGTCGGTAGAGCACCCATCTTGGAATCGCAAAGTTCCTGGTTTGATACCGGTCCCTGTCGACTCAGTGCATGAGTAGCACAGATTAGGTAATCTGATCTGTCCGGTAAAATGGGGAGCTGACGGTAGGTGTGGTGCTCCACCTCAACAATATCCCTGGTCTAGCCCAAGCAAAAAGGGGATAGACTTCCTCACTGTCCGGCTGATACTGACAATAGGACACTGCCAACTTTACTTTTTAGATGTATGACAGTTATGTTTAATACAGACAGACCCCTCAGTATAGCATGATCCAACATAATCCAAAATCAGATACAGCATCACAAAATATCGAGTACCCCTTCCTCACCATTACTCCCAGGTCTACTCTGACTCTGAGTTGTAGTACCTGGTTTGAATAGAAAAAATGAGTTTAAAAAAGGTTTTATAAAAAAAATTGAGTACCCATTAAGAATAAGTAAAACAAAAACATCTTTGGCATGAAATAACCCACCAAGGGTTGACACACTGTAAAATCCAAACTCTATCTCTTCCAAACTATGGATAAAGGTAATAGGGCAAACTGCAAACTGTTTTTAATGGCTATAATTGTATTATTCACTTCCGCAATTGTCTTTAATGAATCAATTTCTTGATTAATTCATTACAATTAACCCTGATGATCCTTTTTTGGTAAAACTTAAGTAGGTTATATATATATATATATATATATATATATATATATATATATATATATATACACCTTTCTACTTAATCTGCTCTATTAACGTATTGAGCACTTGATATTCTTTATAACCCTGACTTATTTGGTTAATATTTGTATCTACTGTTGATGTTGCGATTAACTCAATATTCTATTCCCCAGTAAGTCATCTTATATATATATATATATATATATATATATATATATATATATATATATATAAATTCACTTATAACATGATGCTTCTACTTGGGTCCACAATATTAATGTCTGTCTGTCTATGCATAACATACATAGATAATTTTTTAACATCTTAGTACCATATATAAGATTATCAATTAAAAAGTTATTTAATATTTTGTTTTTAGGCTAATTTTTCCTAGGAAAATCTCAATCAAATACAGTCATTGTGTGATAACCAAGATTCCCCAAATGGAATGGTTATCAACAAAAATTAAACTTATTTTTTTAAATTTTTACTTTTTATACATGTGATTCCTGGTACTTATTATTATTTATAAGTTTTTGAACTTTTTAAATGGTATTTAATTTTCCTTTTCAGCTGTAATACTTTTGTGAATTCTCTCTATACTCATTTTTATCTTACTATTTGTATTTTAAATGCAAGTTGTTAACTTTTACTTTTATTTTATGAATTATTCAGACTAGCATCTTGATTCTTGTTTTGTTTACATTTGGGCTTTTTACAATATTCTTTTGGGGGTCAATCTTGCATGTTTAATAAACGTTCATAAAATTTTCAAAAGAAACCCTTTTTGTTCACAGAGTGGTCGGGGGGAATATTCTTTGTTTAAAATCTGTATTTTTATTCTTTTTAATCTTCGTATTAATCTCTTCTGAGCATTCTGGATGGGGGGGGGTGTTAAAGTTTAGGTACTGAACATGTATGCTGAAAAGGGGGGAGGCCCTTAAGGAAAAATTGGGATATTGTAAAAAGTACCTGGTACCTTGGGGGGAGGGCACATTCCTAAAAAGAGGTAACCAAGCGAGTACATAGTACTATTAGTATTTTTGTAATTTAACCATTGTGGGGTTTTTTTTGCCAATAACAAAATAAATAAAATTATTCTAATTAATTATTATTCTGATAACTCCATTACAATCTATTAGATTTCCATATGCCACAGTTGATTGAGTTGTCTATCTTTATTAAATTATATAAAATGACTTTAAGTTAAAAGTTAAAGTTAATAGAAAATCTGACATGCATTTAAAAAAAATAAAAAAATTAAACAATTTATTATAAATTATCTTAATTCATTATCTAGATATATAAATGTTTTTTATTTATTTTATCTACATCTTGATAATAAATGCTATGCTTAAGTAATAGATACCTGGTACTTTTTACATCACAATTTTTTCTTAAGGGATGCCCCATTTACAGCATACATGTCTGGTACCTAAACTTTGCCCACCTCCTCTTCGTTTGGACTGATCTTTCACCATGTGATAGTTTACCAGCTAAACTGTGTTTAAATCAACAAATATAAAAATGCTAGTTTCAAATAATTCATGGAATAATAATCTTATCTCAAAATTTCAGATATTACTAAACAATTCTTTGTCATAAATATTGATTTTTATCAATAATAAACACCAGGCATATAATCTATTTTATTGTCAAAACTATATTGGTTTTCGAATGAAAATACTTTCAATTTTAATCAAAGATATTTTCTCAATTTAATTGGAATTTTTATTTTGATATGAAGAACATTTGCATGTTTCTCCTGAATTTTGTTTTATAAATAGAATATTTTTTTTAAGATTAAAATTTGCTAATATTAATTTTTTTACTTAAATTTTATGATAATGATTCATAATGCAACTGTTTGTATTCTTCAATATAAACTATGATGTAATGAGAGAGTTCCACTAAATCTTGATATGAAAAATTTTGAAATTATTTCACATGATAAATGAGAAGCTTGGATAACCTATATTGCTTCTTGTAAACTATTTACATTCAAAATATAATCATAGCTTATCTCCAAAGAGATATTTAAAGATTTTTATCTTCACTCTTATTTAATTCAAACTTTTAAATTCTTCAAAATTAAGTTTCATGAAATTATTAAAAAAAAAATCTGTGAATTGACTTAAATTTTCATTTTTATTCAGGTTAGTCGTGCGTGCAAACATGAAATTAGGCGTGTCATGCGACAAAGAGCAAACAGTGTGGATTTACTTCCAAATATTGAAGACCATTGTTTACAAGATCTTGGTCAATTTTGTTCTATTGAAACAGAAAAAGGTCAAGTAAGTAATTATTAATTTCATGTTAAGATTTTAGAGAACAGATTTTTTTAAAAGTCTGAATTTTTTTTTTTTTTTTTTTTTTTTTTAATTAAAAAATAATTTTTTCTCAATCATTTATACTAGAAAAAAAAAATCCTTTTTGGGGTTGTAAAAATTAATTTTCTAAATACATTGCCTAATGGGGGTTGGGAGTTTAAAAATTCAGTGTTAGTGTTTGTATCATCAGTAAGTAAAATCATCAAATTTAATCAAGGAGTAAAAAAAAAAAAATAAAAAAAAAATTTGAAATGGAAACTTAGTTATGTCTCCCGCAAATAAAATGTTGCATGCATCTATTAATTATTAAATAATTATTTTTAATATTTTACACATAAATTTTACACAAAATCGTAGGTATATATTTATTTGTAAACTTTTTAATTAACCCCTTTGTTATTGAAAAAAGGGCGAGAATAAAAAGTTATTTTTAAAACGGATTACAAGGTTGTTCTTTATTCTATGTATTCACGATTTTCGTATTGTGACATAGTTTGTTACTGACAAATAGAGACTGAATCTCCATTATTAATAGATATACTAGCAAGAATATGCACCCTCTGGATGTAAGTATCTAAGTTTTAATGTAATGAAATATGTTAAATTGGATAGACCAACAAAATTAAATAAGAATGTATACATAAAAAAAAAAAAATATTTTAATCATATTTTAATTGAAATCTTTCATAGGATTGATTTTAATACATTGGAGAATAAAACAATACTAGAGATCAAAAACACCAAGTAATTATTTATTAAACCCAGTATGCAAATTAACCACACCCTATATTATGTAAACCTTTATTTCCTAGTGATATATAAAACACATTGCAGGATTTTAAACGCACTAATAACATGGGCTGTTTTGCGGCAAATCTAATTCTGATTTTCATAGACATTGTTAATAAATAAGATTTATTCTCTCATTCTATGTATTAATGATTTTGACTATAAATTAAATACTCATTGATAAACTTATGCAATTCCTGAGTGATGTAAGCAGTGACATAGTTTCGGTTACAGACAGACACAAAATCTCCATCAGAATAATATATGTATATAACCAGGTTAGTTGGTGTTGGGAATGATTCTAAGCAGGGTCTTTTTTAGTCCATGTGGAGAGCTCAATGTATAATAATTGGGAAATTATATACAGAGCAACACATTTAGCAAAGAAATGGCTTAAATACAGGTCATATTAACATTTATAAAAATATTTCCAATATTAATTGGCTTCATCAGACTGCGAATCCTATGGAAAACAGGATTCACAGTCTAATGAAACCGATTAATATTGGTAGAAATAAATTTATAAATGTTAATATGACAGGCATTTAAGCCCTTTCTATATATATATATATATATATATATATATATTATATATATAATGCTAGTTGTGTGTGTGTGTGTGTGTAAACACATACATATGTAAAACTTAAATTTTTTTTGACCTGACATGCTTTGCTGATCCTAGCATGCTTCTTATATCTTAGTTTACGTAACAGTTCTAAAAATCAAATTAAATAACTGAATTTTGTTAATTCCAATCGGATTTTTTATAATTGGTATATATTATTTTGTTAGTATTTTATAATTATTTAGTTATTCAAACAAAACCATTAACAATCATTGCTTTTTGAATTACATCAACCTATAAGCGTTTGTAATCAACCGTTAAGAATATTTTATTACTAAATTTTGAAAGTTTAATACCATAAAATTTCATTTCTAAAACTTTTAAAAAGTATTGTAGATAAAAAATAATCTATGTTACTCAATTTCTTATCTATCTATACTTATATAAAGAACTGTTGGTGTGTATGTTTGGATGAAACTATGAAAATAAAACCATTAACAACAAAGTAAATATGTATACTGTAGTGGAAACGACCGGCATGGCAAACAGCCAGCTATCTCTGATGAGACAGCCCGTCTTCGTCGTTCAAAAAGACAACGGGTGGTGTGCGGCATATGCAGGCGGCATCTAGTTTGGCGCGAACTCTGATCCATTTGATTACGAAGACGGGCAGTCATGGCACCGGGCCGAGGTCACGTATGCAAATTGAGCAAGGGTTCCATGCTAAATAAAAGGAGACGGATTTCTCTGAGAGTAGCGACCTGCTAGCACTGTTACCGTGTGTGACAACGACAACTGACTTACTACTTCAATGCTTGCTGAGTTACCTGTTTGTGATACCAAGAGGAAACCTGATTACCAGTATTCATTTCTCAGACGTAACACTTTGTTATAACATAAAATATCACCAGTTCTTGCTTTTTGTGCAAGTATTATGAAGATTTGATTTATATTCAGAGATATTTAAAAATTAAAATATTCATAGAAATAGCATTGAATTTCTAATTAAAAATGTCCAGCATTTGTAAATCTCAAAAGTAGACAAATGAATACAAGAGTTTTTTTTTTTTTTTTTTCCCTCCTCCTCCACTACCCAGTCGACCCTGGGTAGCTGCTCCTAATGTATTTCTTTCTTTATAACAACCGCTCCCCCCAGGCAACACTCAGAATTCTTGTTAGTTTATGATAATTCTTGTAATTTGCTGCAAATATAATTTTGAATCTTTTATATTTCAGGAAGTGAAATGTTTACAGGATAAATATGAAAAATTATCTGAACAATGTCAGGATGTGGTTCGAAGTTTTACTGAAGATGAAGATGAAAACTACGAACTTGATGCCATTCTTATCCGAGCATGCACTATGATGATTAAAAAGTTTTGTGAGGTTGGTTATTTTACTTTTAAATCCTAATTATTCATAATGATACATTAAATGTTTTTTTTTTTTTTTTTTTGTTTTTAATTAATTTTTAGACATCACCAAAAAGTATGAAAGTTTCTCTTTATTTTATTTAGGTAATTGAAAATGTTGGAACATTTTACCAAATATCAATAAATCATTTTCATTTTCTTATTTTTCACTTTTACTCATTTTTAAACACACATATATACATACAGGGTGATTGAAAAGTAACTCCCTATTTTATACTATTCATATTTTTTTTATCTGGCTAGTTGTCAATACTTGGGAGAATATTGAAGATTTGATTTTTATGCAATATGGTGCTCCTCCACATTTTGCTATTGTTGTTCATGAATGGTTGAATCACCATTTTTCTGGGAAATGGATGGGTAGTTGTGGTCTGCATGAGTGGTCAGCCAGAAGCCCTGATTTAACACCCTGGGACTTTTTTCTTTGGGATTAGTTGAAGGAGCAAGTCTACTCTACGAAACCAATGACTTTGGAAGAATTTGAAGGATGAATACAAGAATTTATTTCTGCCATTCCACAAGAGTTCTTGGAAAGATCAGTTGATGCAATTCTTGAGAGGCTAGAGGTGAATTCTGGTGCCCATATAAAATTTGAAAAATAAACAAACTCCATGTTATGTGTGTTCTTTTCATATTCATTTTTTTGTAAAAATAATGGTTCAGAAATAAATTGTAAGATTTTTAAAATAGGGAGTTACTTTACAATCACCCTGTGTGTATGTGTGTGTATATATATATATATATATAGCTTTGCCATGACAATATTACTGGGAAAATTCATGATTAGATATGTAAGCAAAGAGAACACTTGTAGGCAGCTTCTCACCAAACAGACATCTATTAAAATGTTTCACCTAATGAAAAATTGTCTTTATATGCTTTTACTGATAAATAAACTGATTTTCAATCATAATTGAAGAGCAGATAAGTGTGTGTGTGTGTGTGTGTATATATATATATATATATATATATTTATAGTAAGGAATAATTTATTATAATTTTCGTGTCATTAAACTAAATAGTAAAAAAGCCTTTAGAAGACATTGATTCGCTCAGCTTCACTATAGTAATATATATATATATATATATATATATATATATATATGTGATGATTGTGAAGTAACTCCCTATTTTAAAAATCTTATTTATTTCTGAATCATTATTTTTGCAAAAAATGAATATTAGAAAAATACATTAATAATATGGAGTTTTATTGGTGATTCAGCCATTCACGAACAACAATAGCAAAATGTGGAGCACCACCATCTTGCATAAAAATAAAGTCTTCAATATTCTCCCGAGTATTGACAAATGGACAGATTTCATCTTTCAGCATGGTGAGATACCTTTCAGCATTCATAGTATTGCAAAGGTTGAAAGGAACCACAATTTTATCTGAAGTCATTCCACACCATACATGTATCTTGAGTTGATTCTGAAAATTTCCTAAGATAATAGGGAGTTACTTTTCAGTCACCCTGTATATGTATTCTCAAAATTTTGTGCGAATCAAAGAGGCCCAAAGTTATATAATGGTACTTATAATTTTTAAGGATTTATTTCTAAATTTGATTTTGTTACATTTCCATAATTAAATTTTTATTTTAGGACCAATTAGATAATGATGTTGAACCATCTGAAGTTATGGATTGTTTAATTGAACACAAACATCACCAAGATATGAACAGAAAGTGTAGTGCTGGTGTGGAACATCACCAACTGGTAAGTTGGTTTTATATCTTTTTATTTTATTTAAAAAAAATGTTTTTTTAATACCTCATTGTGTACTGGCAAGACCAAGTTCTGGTAGGTTCAACTAAGCTAAATAGATCAATAGGTAAGGTCCTGATGAAAATTTGATCATTGTATTAGAGGTGTCAGCTGAAGTAATATTAATCTGTAACAGTTCAAACATGATAATTTGAAAAATTAAAAGAAAACCCGTAACTTACCGCATCATTAAATCAATAATATTTTTAAAAAGTATGTTTTTAGGGCAAGCAGTTTCATCCATGTATTAGTACACCCCTACCAATTTATTTCATAAGATTTTCAGTTTCTTTACTGAAACCTGAAATTTAGGATTTTTATTTTATTTTTATTTTGGAAATAAGTAAACATAGCCCTGTCAGTTGGGGCTTTAGAATACACCAATTGCACCTCTGCAGAGGGGTAAAATCCCTCCCCCATGGGGCCACCTGTTGGCTGTCGTTAGTGACCCTGTGATGCTTAAGGATGGAACCCTGGTGGCTGACCAGTTCATGATATGCAGCACTCCACTTTGCCCCTTACTTAGGCTAAATGGGCATTTGAATACACCCCTCCAATCAATCAGCTGGTCACGTCAAGTCCTAACACCTACATGATTGTCCAGACTCAATTGCCCTTATGGCAAGCCACCAACCCTTTTTATCATATATATGTTAGAAAGCGGTGACTGAGTCTTAGTGTCCTGGGTATGACGTAAAACTATATGATAGTGAATTTTCAATTCTGGAGCTCTGGGGAATGTGGAGTGCCCCTTCATTACCATTATTCCCTAGTCCACTTTGACCTGGAGTGGTAGTACCTATTAGGATACCATCTTTGGGTTAAATATAAAACATTAGGTTGAAAAATTGTTTTTAAAAAAATTGCGTTTAAAAAAAATGAGTACTCATGAAGAATGAATAAAGCAAAATGTCTTTGGCATAAAATAACCCAATAAGGCTTGACATGCTGTAAAATCCAACCAACCATAAGTAAACAAACAATTAAATTTTTTTGAGTTTTTTATTTTATTTTTTAGAATTAAATCCTACCTTTAAATTCCCATAATGGTGATTTGGTTGCTGTAACTTATTTCAGGCGGTAGAGCGTTCGGCTAGAAACCACAAGGTACCTAGTTTTATACCGGTCCTCGCCAACTCAGCGTATGAGCAGCACAGGGATCTGTGTGGTAAAGTAAGGACTGATGCTAAGTGTGGCGCTCCACCTCAGACGCCAAAAACAACTTGGTCTAGCGCTATTGAAAAGGGGATAGACTCCCTCGCTGACTGGTTGATACCGAATTTAGGCCGCTCCGACGACTTTACTTTACTTTATTAGATAATAAATAATATCCATTTTGATTGTATGATGTTCCACTAGAAATAGAATCTTATTTTTGGTTTAGAAAATTTTTATAAAACAAATTGTTTATAGGTGATAATGTATGTCCCAAAAACATAGTACTTAACCCTCTATCTACCATTGCCATCCACAATAGCCCTGTCCCAAATGGTTGATAAGATAGTATCGTATTGCTGATCCTTTACTACTGAATAGAAATGTATTCATTTAATTCATTTCTCTTTATTTTAAACTCTCAACCATTTTCTAAGAGCTGACGTTTTTGTACAGTCTGGCATGTTGATTGTCGGGTAGTTTGGGGCGATCAGATTGATAAACGGTTAAAAATATTATCAGTTGAATGACGTGGTAAGTTACACGTGTTTTTCTTTTAATTTTTCAAATACACACTCCAGCATAACAGGAAATTACATGCTTGAATGATTTGAGATCGATATTATTTCAGCTTACATTTCCCAACTATATCACAATGACAGCTGTTATGTTTCCAGTTTTTAACCTTTTTTCAATGGTTAATTTAAATCTTTATTATCAAACTAGAAGTGGCTACCCGGCATTGCCTGGGTAGAGGAGGGGGGGGGGTAATAAAAAAAGTTAGTCTCGCAGATCCATTGATTGGTTTGGTTTTTCCATTATTGATTTGTTTTAATCATGGATGCCACTAATGACTTTCTCTTCTCTTACTATTCAATTTTTTAAATATCTTCATGAATATGAAAAAAAACTCTATTATTTTGGCCACCTGTTGGCTGTCAGTGGCGACCCATGATGTTTAAGGACAGAATCCTAGTGGCTGAGCAGTCCATGACATGTAATACTCACTTTGACCTTTAGTTAAGCTAGACAGTCGGTCGGAGAGGCCCCCTCTGATCAATAGGCTGGTCACATCAAGCCCTAGCACCTATTATCCTGACTCTATTGCCCTTATGGCAACCCCCAACCCTTTTTATCATATGTGCTGGTGGAAGGCAGTGGCTGAGGATTTTAGTGTCCTCGGTATGATGTTAAACTGCATCTAGTGATGAAGTTCTAATTCTGGAACTCTGGGAAATGTGGAGTAACCCATTATTGCCATTACTCCCAGGGCCACCCTGACCTAAAGTGGTAGTACTTGTTAGGGTCCCATCTATTGGTTAAATAGATTTAAAAAATGTGTTTACAAAAAGATTGAGTTTGAAAAAAAAAAAGGTTGAATACCCCAAAAGAATGAGTAAAACAAAATAAAATATCTTTGGCATAAAATAACCCAATAGTGTTGACACACTGTAAAATCCAACCAACCAAGTTATAGTAGATTCTTTCTTGTGTTTGACTTGTTTTAATCCAAGTTGTAGCAGATTCTTTTAGACTAGATTAAACTTATGGTCTTTGCTTCATACAAATAGAGAATATGAGTTGTAAGTAAAGTCATTAAGAGTGGCCTATTGTTGGTATCAGCAGGACAACAAAGGAATCTATCTCCTTTTTACTGGTGCTTGATGAAGGACATTGTTTTTGTGTCTGAAGTGGTGTGCCATATCTACCATCAGCTCTCCACTTTACTGTGCTATTCATGTGCTGAGTTGGTGAGGGCCTTTATCAAACCCAGAACCTTATTATTTGTAGGTAGATGCTCTACCAATTGAGCTAAACCAAAATCTGCTACTATAATTCATAATGCTCATTGTCAATGTTGTTAATGACTAATCTCAGTTGTACTTGATTTGTACTCTTGCCTACTATTACTAATTAGTGACTATCTATTGATTGTAAATTATTTTGTGTAAGGATTTTTAATTGATACTCTCACTATTAAATCTCATCCAGTTTTACATTTTTATGCATTTTGGGCTGCACTGTAAGTAATGTGGTAGATGTATGATAATAGTGATAGTTCTATTATCAAACAATAACAATTACAGTCAAGTCATGTTGAAAGTACCAGTTCCTGCTAGATCACTGAAGTTAAGCAGCAATGAGCCCATTCAGTACCTATATGAGTGACCATTTAAGCAACAGCAGCAATCTGATATCAAGATGACTTGATTCAGCATTAAATGACTTGAACCCGTGACGCAGCAGCAGTCCATGACATGCAGCACTCCACTTTAGCCCTTACTTAGGTAGACGGGTGGTCGAAGAGGCCCCCTTCAATCAATTAGCTGGTGACATCAAGCCCTAACACCTATATGATTGTCCAACCTTATTGCCCTTATGGGAAGCCCCAACCCTTTTTATCATATATGTGCTAGAAGGTGGTGACTGAGGGTCTTCATGTCCTTGGTATGACATTAAACTCTGATAGTGAGATTCCCGGTCTGGAGAATGTGGAGCACCCCTTTATCACCATTACTCCCAGGTCCACTCTGTTAAGGTCCCATCTATGGTTTAAATAGAAAAAACGAGTTAAAAAAAAAATTGAGCTTTAAAAATGTTTTATTGCTACGAATCTTTCAAAACTTTACCGGCATTAAATGACCCACCGAGTTTGATGTGTGGTAAAACAAAACAAACAAACTTAATTATTGTTCTAATTAATTTTCTGAAAGGCAATTTACTTATTTAACAGTTTTTGTTACTGTTTTTAAAAATAGATTTAAAGTTTGAATTTTGTCCTTACTATTGAAATGTCTTCTATGCAATTACAGATTCAACTAAAAGATTACAGATTTACATACAAATTCAAAGAAGCTTGTAAAAAATCTGTTATGAAATATTGCAAAGATAAAAAATCAAAGTAAGTATTTTATAAATTATGTTTATATTCTGAGCTTAATTTCTATTTATCTATTTTATTTTTTAAATATTTAATGCAAATGTGTTTTTTTTAAATCCAACTTGCTATTAAAATCATACTTGTGTTTAACATTATTTTCATTTTTTGGAAATTTTTTAAATAAACATTCATAAACAACATTAATATAACTTAAATATTTCAATTAATTTTTACTGCATAAAAATATATTTCTAAATTAATTACTAATATCCTTGTAAATGTATACTTTTTCTCTTTTTAGGCCGGATGTTGTGACCTGCTTAAGTGAGCATGTCCGAAATGATACTCTTTTGGAAGATAAACATCGTATTGATAAAGACTGTCGTCGGCAACTAAGGGTTGAACTTTTCCAGCGGGTATGTAAAATGATTAACTCACTGACTCTTATTAAAAAAAAATTTAGTTATTTCCTATAACTCCAACCTAAAAAAGGGGAACCACTCTGATTGACTGATAAATTATTTATTTATTGATCTACTAAGAAAAAAGAAGACTCTGTTACGGTTTATGGTTAGTTTGATGGGAAAATAATGGGTAGATTAATTAACAGATAAAATTCATTCAGAGTGGTTCCCCTTTTTTAGGTTGGAGTTATAGGAAATAACCAAAAAAATTTCTTTTTTTTTTTTAGTTTTTTATTCTGAAAAATTATCTAAAATGTACTTCTTTAATTCCTCTTTTCCTTTTTTTTCCCCTCTTTATTCAAATGTGATAAATTTTTATTAACTTTGAAGGAACTACAAATAAATATCAAATTCTCTGTAGAATATTGTATGTTTGGTCATTTAGCGAATACATTCAACTGACTTTTTTATATAAGTAATTAAAAATAATTTGGTAATGAATTGAAAATGTCTGAAGAGTTGTTTTGAGAATGTCTTAGGATAGTTATTTTCTATGTAGGAATATCTAAGCTTGATTTTAAGCAAAATATTTTAGACTACTAAATGAAAGTACACCAAACTGATGAAAAACTGGTAGGCCAGACATATCTTGGTGTTTTTATTTACTGATATTTTTCATAGGTCTTTTTAGTATACTAATTCATTATATATTATGTAATTATTTACCTAGGGTCAGTTTAGCTCAGTTGGTAGAGTGTCTGACTGGGAACCACAAGGTTCCTGGTTTGATACTGGCCCTCATCAACTCAGCATATGAGCAGCACAGCGATTTGTGTGGTAAAGTAAGGAGCTGATGGTAGGTGTGGCGCTCCGCCTCAGATGCCAAAACAATCTTCTTGGTCTAGTGCTAGTGAAAAGGAGATAGACTCCTTCGCTGTCTGGCTGATACTGTCTTTAGGCCACCCTGACGACTTTACTTTTTTACTTATTAAAACTCACAGGGGCTATTACATTATGGGATGTCACAGATATTAGTCTCTTTCCCTTACACTGTCTACATAAAAAGAGTAAATTTGCTGGTCTCTCAAAAGAGGTAAAAGAATATGTCTAACTAATTGGCACACTTTAAGTGACAGGTATAACTTTTAAAAGTATGTCAGTGCAAGTTATTTCCAAACAGTCTGTAAACAATTCTTGCTTATTCACTTTGAACTTTACAATTAATTTTATCCCAGACTAGTTCAGTTGGTAAAAAAATAATCTGGAGACTGAGGGAGCCAAGTCATAATTGTAAAAATTCCTTTGATTTTAAGATAATTTGTACACAGTTTTGAGCTATGTTTTGGATCATTATCTTGTTGCAAAACAAAATTTGATACCGACTTTAGGCCACTCCGACAACTTTACTTACTTTATTTATCTTTTAATCTATTTTATGTAAACTAAAGGTACATGAAATAATTCTAGTGAAATATAAAGATGTGTTAAACCTTGTGTTATTAATTCTTTTCTTTATTTCTAATAATTTGTTTGTTATTTCAGAGTGAAAGTGTTGACTTTGATCCTGAATTAAAGAAAGCTTGCAAGGCAGACAGAGAAAAATTCTGTGCAAATAAGACACCTGGAAATTCACAGGTAATTATGAAATACTTATCACAGAAATGTCTTTAAATTTGCTTATTTTATTAATAGTTGTTGTACATTTTTTATTTACTTTCTTTTTTCTTTTCCCCTTTCTTATTTGTATAGATAATTGAATGCTTAAAAGAACATCAAGCTCATTTGTCTGCATCCTGTCATAAAGTTATTTTTAAAAGAGAGGTAAGTGCTTAACTATTATTATGCAAATACTGTTATCAGCTTAATCTAAATTTTATTTCTAGTTATTAGTATTAATTAGCAAAAGTATGCACCCCTGGCCCCAAGTATTTAAGTTTTAATGTAATAAAATATATTAAATTAGAAAGACTAACAAAACTAAATAAGAATGAATATAAAAATATTATTTTAATGATATTTTAATTGATTTTATATAAAATTATATATAGAATTACCTTTAATATGTCTGAGAATAACATAACAGTATTAGAAATCAGTAACAGCAAATAATTATTCATTAAACCCAGTTTTGTTAAAATCATTATGCAAATTATTCTCACCATATACTATGGAAATCTTTATTTCTTAATGATATATAACACATATTTCAGGATTTTAAATGCATTAATGATATGGGCAATTTCTAACTCAGCTAGACTTTAATAGAGATATTGTTAATAAATAAGATGCTAATTAAGATTAAATAATAAATATTTCATAATTGTTGAGAATATAACTTAAATAACTAAGGAAATTGTGACGTCATTGGTGACATAGTTTAGATTACACAGACAGTTACATAATCTCCATTATAATGTCTAGTATTTATTTGTTGTGTTGTTTTTAAAGAGTTTGTATTTCTAAAAAAAAAAATTGTTTTTATTTTCTAGAAAATTGACAGTATAGACAACAGTGTTGATTATATATTGAAAACGGCTTGTAAAAAAATGATCAAGGTAAGCTCTCATCTATTTTCTTTCTGAAATGTTTAAAATTCAATAAATACATTATTTACTTCAGTAATGAACAAACCCTAATTTTTAGCCACAAAAAGATGTTGTTTTTAAAAAAATCATATATTGAGTGTAATGAAATAGTTAAGCTTCAACATGTTTAAAAAAAAAATATCTCTTATATTACCCCTTATTTTTGAGGTGAAAAATTATTGTAATTATATCTGCATTGGATAAATAAAGCCTAAAAAAGTTTAGCTTTGGGTTACCCTTGCCACACTTTTAATCTGGACTAATAACTATTATTATTGTTGGTATTACTTTTATTACAAATAATAATATATACTTCATCATCATGTCGTGCTTTCAGCGCGGATATCCATGACAATCTCCATCCGTCCCTATCGCTTATCATTCTCGGGAGGTCCTCTATGCACCATCCTGCATCCACACAGAGCTGATCAACGTACATTTTTGCTGGTCGGCCCACACTGGCTTGTCCATGTGCTGGCTTCCACAGGAGGACGTCGCTTATGAGTTTGTCCTTGCTTCTCCAGCAGTGTCCCGCGTGTCTTGTCCGTCTTACTCGGATGGTTTGGGTGATATGTAGTAGGTGGCTGTACAGCTGTTTCCTCGTAGGGTGCTGTTTCCACGTCTTGTTCATGATCACCCGCAGTATTCTTGTGCAGCTCCCATCTAGTTTATTCTCTAGTCGCTTAGTTAGGGTCCAGGATACTTAAAAAATTTTATATACAGTTCTTCTTTAAGAATACTGAATGTTTTTGACCAACTCCAAGTCTATTGCATGATTTTCATTTATTTAACAAAAAACATTATTGGAGGTGTGGAGGGTTCTGTCAAACAATATTTTCCTATATTATTATTTTATACACCTTCAGCTGTCAAATATTCCCTTAATACTTTCACATGGTATTTGGTATTTGGATAATTCTGTTATGAGTAATAAATATATCCAAAGTTTTTGTTTTTTTTCCCTGCAAAGTTGGCAAGCTCTTCCCACTTGGAAGATTGACCTAACACAGTCTTCTTTGACTTTTGAGGTATACTAAACTTAGTAAATATTAACAAAATGATATATAATTACTTCAAAGTGTTATATAATGGTATACCTAATAGAAACATACCTTAAAGAGGTTAGTTATTAATGAATCTCTGATCAACAACATTGTTATAACATAATTCAGTTAAACTAAATATGACAAGCTAAATTGATTCACAATATTTTTAATACAAAAAATTTACAAAATTTAATAAGAATTTATAAATGCCAGTTCTTGTATGTTTTAATAATTTGTATGGAACCTATTTTATTTGTAATATCTTTGAGGTTTGTTTTAGCATCTTTATTAGATAATGTAATTAACTTATATGGAATCTTATATTAAAAATTTTATTTTTATATCCAATATTTTTCTAGCATTATTGCGGCAACTATCAAGCTTCAGAAATTCTCTACTGTCTAAAACATCATAAGAATGAAGAAGATTTTGATCCTCATTGTAGAACAATTGTTATTCACAGACAGAAAATCCAAAATAATGGTAAGTTTTTGAAGAAAGAATATTTTTTTTTAAATCATTCAATTACAAATATCTTAAAACTATCAACATTTTGTCAAGTTTTGATTTTTCACATTGTTTTACAATCTCTTACTCCACATTTGTATTTTAATGAAAATGATGATAATTATCATTACAGTGAAATGAAATACATAATAATTTTAAAAGTTATAATAACTCCTTTTTAGGAACCAGTTTAGATCAGTTGGTAATCACCTGCCTAGGAATCGCAAGGTTCCTGGTTTGATACAGGTCTCTGCATGATTAACACAGATTGGATAATCTGATCTGTGCAGTAAAGTGGGGAACTGACGGTAGGTGTGGCGCTTCACTTCAGCAAAATCAATCTCCCTGGTCTAGTGCTAACGAAAAGGGGATAGACTCCCTTGCTGATACTGAAAATAGGCCACTTTGCCAACTTTACTTACTATAACTCATTTAAAAAACAATTTTGAAGTTAATATTTACAATTTAAATCTTTATTCAGAAACATTTTTTCACCTTCTGATTTTGAAAATCAAAACTTATAATTTTACAAAATTTTCTTAGTAATTGTAAATCATATATATACATAACTATTTACGGTTATTTCCTATAACTCCAACATAGACAAAGGGGAAACCACTCTTGACTGATAAATTATTCATTTATTTATTGATCTACTAGGAAAAAAGAAGACGGGGAGTTTAGGGTTAGTTTCATGGGAAAATAAATAAATAATTTATCTGTCAGAGTGGTTCCTTTTTTTTATGTTGGAGTTATAGGAAATAACCCTATTTACTTATATCAAATACTGTAATAGACCATTTTATCATATTCAATCGTCAAATGTTTTCCTGATCAGTTATATATGCATATATATTTTACTTTCATTGATACACAATCTAGATTAAGAACTAAAATCAGAACCTTATTCAAATGCTCATATCTGTCATGCCACAATTGTAGAGATAAATGATTTTATTTTTTTAATTAAAATGTGTAATAGTTTAAAGTTGGCTTAAAAGTTAAATATATAGTTAAATCTGGAATTGAACTATCAAATTATACAGAAATAATATGAAAAATTTTTGTTAGAAGATGCAACTTGATTATTTTTTTTATATGAAACTGTAGATCTTTAGTTATAGAGTCGGCAATAGCTTGAAGTATACAAGTTTTAATGCAAATATCTCAAATTAGCATTAAAAGTAAATTAGTGGCTCATTTAGTTCTTGCAGAAAATTGATCAAAATTGTTTCCACTAAATGTCTGGGGAAAAAAATTAAAAAATAGGTATAGTTAAATATTTGACTTATTAATAGTATTGATACTTTGAATCTTTATTTCATTGTAAATTTTAACTAAAAACATTTTTTTTATTTTTAAGTTGCAAAATTTGTTTCAATTTTATTTCCTTTTTTTTTTTTTTTTTTCAACATGGCTATCTTAATGTTTGAATGAATTGTTGTTTATCAATATTTTGACTATTACAATAAACATTATTTTTACATTCTAAATATTGTTCATTAACAATATTGATTTAAAAAAAAAAAATTTAATTTTTTTATTTCAGATTATCGTCTAAATCCTCAGTTGAAGAAATCTTGCCAAATGGATATTCCTAAATTTTGTTCAGAAATCGTACATAATTCAAAGCAAGATGAAGATTTAGAAGGAAAAGTAATTAACTGTTTAAAAAAACAGTTTGTACGACGAGTAAGTTTTTTCAGTATTTTGTCGTCAAAAAACAATTTCATGCAGTGGCAAATATCTAGTATTGACTATGCATTAAAGAATTCACTGCTTTTTAACCTTTAAATGTTTTTATATACAAAATACTTTTAACTTCACATAAATACTATGTCTTTATACAATTTATCAATTTTTGCTATTAACTGTAAACAGAAATTAATTGAATAATGGCCATATTTAATATCTATTTTTTATGAAGTGTTTTTCCTGATTATCCAACAATATCCTGACTCTTCATTTTCTCTAACAAAATATATTTTGTATGTTATTCAATTTCAGCTTTAAGTGACTTTTATAATCATATTTATACACAGTTATTCTTTAGGTTTAAATCAAAGTAAATCTTATCAAAATGAAGATTTGAGTATTTGTTTTAGCTAAAGAGAATTCTTAGTCTTTTTTTCTTCTTTTTTTCTTCCTATTTTAAAGTTTGTGAATATGTATATAATGACTTTTACATTTGAAGAAAGATATAATTTGAAAATCTGAATTTGGTACAAAAAATTCTCAAGAAATTTGTAAATCTTTTTTTTTTCTTTTTTTATTTTCCAGATGTTATCAAAAAATTGTGAATATGAAATTGAAGAAATAATTAAAGAAGCTGCATTGGATTATCAACAAGATCCAATTCTTGCCAAAGCATGTCATCAAGAGGTAAAAGATTTTTCATTGCAATAGATTTATAAGAATAAAAATAATTCTTTAGCATTTATAGGTTATTTCCTATAAGTCTAACATAAACAAAGGAGAACCACTCTTGACTGATAAATTATTTATTTATTTATTGATCTACTAGGAAAAAAGAACAGGGTTAGGGTTTAGGGTTAGTTTAATGGGAAAATAAATAATTTATCAGTCAAGAGATACTGTTTCTGTTAGACTATATAGAAATAACCCATTTATATTCTGTAATATTCAAAATCCTATTATTTAAGGATCCCTGTGTTGGCCCAAATTGTATTCAGTATACAATCTTATTAGAATAAAAGTTATTTTGAATAAAGAAACATTATTATATATACTAGCAAGAATATGCACCCTCCAGGCATAAGTATTTAAGTTTTAAGAGTTGATTTTAATATGTTGAAGAATAAAACAAAAATATTAGATATCAATAACACCAAGTAATTATTTATTAAACCTGGTTTTGTTAAAACCAATATGCAAATTGACTACACAATATATTATGCAAACCTTTATTTCTTAATGATATTTATATATCATATTGCAGGATTTTTAATGCGCTAATAACATTGGCAGTTTTGAGGCAAATCTAACTCAGATTTTCATAGAGACATTGTTAATGAATAAGATTTATCCTATGTATTAAAGATTTTGACTATAAATTAAATACTCATTGATAAACTTACACAATTCCTGAAGGAATTGTGCTGTAAGCAGTGACATAGTTTTGGTTACAGATAGACAGACACTGAATCTCCATTATAAGATTTTCAGATTTTAGTAATCCTTAAAATTTTGTGTTTGATATCTCAAAAAAAACTCTGGATTTACTTTATTATCTTTCAAAATTCAATCAGGCCTTTTCACTCGCTCTCACTAACTCAGATTTTTCATAATTTGATAAATGTTTAATTTTGTGAATTTCAGATCAAACAGTTCTGTCTTGAAGAAACTTTAGATGCTGAAAAGAAAGAAAATGAACCATATGAAGTTGAAGATGATGGAAAAGGACATGTATCTGAATGCTTAAAGAAAAAGTTGCAAAAAGGTGTCATCAAAAACAAACAGTGTATTAAGGTAACGTTTTTTGTTTTGTTTTGTTTTTTTTTTTTTTCCTTTTTCTTTCTTTTTTTTTTCTCTTTTTTTTTCTTTTTCTTTTAGCTAATCTTTCCTAATAGCAAACAAAAAAAAACTTATGCACAAATGGAATTACAGTGGAACCTCAGTTCTCAAACAACTCTGAAATTGAACAATTCAGTGTTCAAACAAAAAATTTGAGTAAAAAAGGCCTCAGCTGAGGCATACCAAAGACGGGTGATCAACTGGTTGAATCTATCCAAAAAGAGAAAGAGAAAAGCTGTGAGGTCTGATGGTCAAAAACACTTTACAAAATCCACTTTACACTATTTCTTATGGGAAATATTGTTTCATTTTTTTTTTTTTTTTTTTTTTTTTTCAAACTATCGGTTCTCAAACATAATTTTGGAACAAATTAAGTTTGATAATTTGTATTATTCTCTAACTCAGGGGCCTTCATGGAACTTTGAAGGTTCCTGAGTCTGATAAAAAAATACCTGAAGAAGGCAGGAGGGCACATTGGCTGAAATGTTGTGTAGATAACAATAAAGATGAGGACAATAGTCTGAATAATACAAATTTTTCTATAAAGTAATAAAAACAAATCTATTTTTGATCCCAGTTATATTTTAATGTATCACCTTTTCCAGATGAAATATTTAAAGAAGTCATTTGATTCAATTTGATATTTGACAAAGTAAATTGTAGTTTTACTAAATTGCTGATGCTTATATTTATAATTATTTATTTCTACAGGAAATTGCTCGAATAGTCTATGAAGGTTCAGCTGATATACATGTTGATCCAGTTTTACATACGGCTTGTAAGAAGGACCTACAAGTTTATTGTGAAAAAGTATTACCAGGAATGGGACAGCGTAAGTCTTTTATTTTTACTAGCAAAATTATGCACAAGTATTTAAGTTTTAATGTAATAAATATTATATTAAATTAGAAAGACTAACAAAACTAAATAAGAATGAATATAAAAATATTACTTATTTTAATGTTATTATAATTGATTTCTATATAGAATTATATATAGGATTGTGGACAGTTTTGCAGCAAATCTAATTCAGTTAGACTTTAATAGAGACATTGTTAATAAATAGGATGCTAATCAAGATTAAATAATGGTTATTTCATAATCATTGAAAATAACTAAGGAAATAGTGATGTCAGTGGTGATGTAGTTTCAGTTATAGACACAGTGACATAATCACCATTATAATAAGATTTATAAATACATTAAAATTTTGTCTATTTTCAAACTTAACAAGTTGCAATTAAATTTTTAATCTTTTAAATCTAAATATTTTTAAAACATGAATTGTTATGTACCATAATAAATGTCTATATTTAAAAAAAAAATTTTCTTTTTTCTTTTCAGAAATGTCTTGTTTACTTTCTGCGTTGGAAATTAATAGAAGATTAACACCAGAATGTAGTAAACGTCTACAACAAAGAAAAGAAATGTGGGAATATGCAGCAAATGTAAGAAAAAGTTTTTAATGTCTAAAATAATATCATGCAGACAAGGCGTGCTATAGAATTCCAAAGACAGGCGTCCTGTCGGGTGGGGCGTTAGAATGCACCGACTGCACCTCTGCAGAGGGGTAAGACTCCCCCAATGGGGCCACCTGTTGGTTATGGATGAGCAACCCGTGATACTTAAGGATAGAACCCAGGTAGTTGAGCAGTCCATAGCATGCAATATTCCACTTTGGTCCTTACTTAGGCTAGACGGGTGGTCGGAGAGGCCCCCTCCAATCAATCGGCTGGTCATGTCAAGCCCTAGCACTTATGATTGCCCCAGCCCTACTGTCCTTATGGCAAGCCCCAACCCTTTTTATCATATGGGTGCTAGAAGGCAGTGACTGAGGGTCTACATGTCCTGGGAATGATGTTAAAATCTATCTGATGGTGAGGTTCCAGATCTGGAGGTTTGCGGAATGTGGAGCACCCCTTCATCACCATTGCTCCCAGAGTGGTAGTACCTGTTTGGGTCCAATCTATGGGTTAAATAGAAAAATGTATTTATAAAAAAAATTGAGTATCCATTAAGAATGACTTTATTTAAAAACTTTATCGGCATTAAATGACCCACTTATTCATTTATTATTTATTCATTCAAATGTAATTATGGTCAGCATTACATACGAAGGATCAAATCAGTGCTTTACATGTTCCTGTAAAGATAAGAAATTTGAATTTTGGTCCCAATGACATTATAAAAAAACACTTATGGGGTCTTCCATAGCTGAGCACCTCATAAATAACCATGATTGTCCTAGGAAATTTAGGGTCAACTTATTCTTTGTTTTGAGTAAGTCACACTCATTTTACCATCTTAAAATATTAGAGACTATACATATTTTGTCAAGCCCTCTCTTTGTAAACAAAGACAATGCTTACTCAGACTTATTTCCCTTCCCACTTAGGGGAAAATTATATATATATATATATATATATATATACATATACACACACTTGCCCCATTTAAAATAATATTTTTGATCTTTCTTTTTTGTAAATTTTACCTTCTTGATTTTTAGCAAAACCAGTAAGCTAGCTAACCATTTTTTTTCCTTAGCTATTATTACTTTTAAAAATCAATAAGACAATTTGGTCTATTTATTGTGATCATTAAATTTTAAGATTATCATTCAAAATCTATGAAAATTTAAATTTAAATTACACTATTTACACTTTTGTCACCTGAAAAATAACACGCAAAATGTAAAGTGCTAATTTTTTAATTTAAAAAAAATTTTTTTTGTTTTACCTTTTTAGATTAATTTTTTCAAATTTTATTTTTTAGGTTGCTCCTGCTGAAAGTTTTAGAGAAATCATCACAGAGATGCACAGTTCACCGGCTAAATATTATTTCTTGGGCGTCATCATTACACTCATTGGTTTCATTTTTATTGCTGGCCTAACGTGTGGCCGAGTTACAAAACGTGTGCGAGCTGAATTAAAAAACAAGTAGGATTACTATCTCTCTCTCTATCAACTCATGTAATTTGGCCTATTCTTCTATATCAGCAAATTAAAATGTGAATTTAGAGAACTGGAGTGGCCAAGTCAGGGTAGAAGTTCTTCTGCTGCACAAAATTTGGAGGCATTCAACTGTAAAAAGTTTGGCAAGAGTCAGTGGCATTTATGAATATTATTTCTGAATCCTTATGTGTTTGTAAAACATTCTAGCTCTAAAAAAACTAATACTATTTGCATTACTGGAAGATAACTTTCTACCTTACCAGGGGGTGGGGTCAAAGCTTACGTACCGGACATGTATGCTGAAAAGGGGGTGTCCCTTAATGAAAAATTGTGATATTGTGAAAAGTACCTGCTATCTATTACTTAAGCATAACATTTATTATCTAGATGTAGATATAATATAAATAATTCATTTATATCTAGATAATAGATTAAAATAATTTATAATAGACTTTCAATTTTTTTTTTAATGCATGTCACGATGTCATTGTTTCTATTAACTTTCACTTTTAAATTAACTAATCAAGTCATTTTATAATTTAATAAAGAAATACAGTTCATTGAACTGTGGCATATGGATTGCAATGGAGTTCTCAGAATAATAATTGATTAGAATAATTTTATTTATTTTGTTATTGTCAAAAAAAACTACAATGGTTAGATTACAAAAATAGGAAAAGTACTATGTACTCGCTTGATTACCTCATTTCAGGAATGAAGCCATCTCCATTAGAGGTACCAGATAATTTTTGCAATATCACTTTTTTTTTTTTTTCTTTTTCTTTTTTTTAAAAAGAGGGCCCCCCTCCTTTTCGGTATATGTGTCCAGTACCTAAACTTTAACCCCTCCTCTCTGACCTTACCAGTAGTGTTCACTTTGTATGAACTAGTAGATTGTTTCAAATTAAAATTTTCTTCCTTTTTTTGACAATGTACATCACCATTTTCTGATTATAGTATTATTATTTTTCTTTCTTCTCTTAATTGAACTTCTATGAAGCCAGTTAATTAAAAAAAATAATTTGGGTAACATTGGAATTACAAAGGTACTCATTTATCTTTTTATTTTTGATTTTATTTTAAAATATTGGGAGCCATAGATACTCTCTTAATACTTTGATTTGATTATTATTGTATTTAATTCAAACGCATATTGAATGGCATTGCTTTTACCAGTTTTAAAAGCAAACTTTCAATAATTTGTGTCTACATTTTTATGGCAGCTCATAAAAAAGGGAATGGATTTTAATCTTATCTAAAATTGTCTCTTGCATAAATCAATAGAAAGTGTTATTGGGTATTGAGATCAGTTCAATTAATTTTTTTTTCTTCAGAGCTTTCACTTACCAAAAACAGATCATCAGATTGTTTTTTTGAACTGTTGAAATATTGAACTAATATGGATTTAAATTATATTAGTAAATTCTTAGAAGAATACATTAAAAAACACTAATAAAATAATTTTTTTTTTTTTTTTTTGTTTTGTTTTTTCAATTAAAAGCATAACAAGTGTGACTTTATTTTGAAATATTCAAATTTCTTCTAATCTATTTTCATATTTTAACAGCTAACTGCTTTTAATCTATATAAATTGTTTAATTGAATCCATTTTGATCTTTTGGAATTATCAATAAATGCCCTAAATTTTAATTATATTATTACCATTTGTCCACAAATTTCTAACAATTTATGGAAAATTTAAGTTGTGAAATCTTTTAGTATACTTTCCTTTGTATTTCTTTTTTAGACTTAGTATTCCATATCTCGTTTATTGTTAATATTAGGTAAATATTAACAGAAAAGAGAATTTGGAATTAGATCAGTACCCATAACTAAAACACCAAAAAACAAATCTTAGTTTTGATATTCTTCACCTTTTCTCATTACTATTAGTGTTCCATCATAGAATTTGGATATGTGTATGTATGAATGAGAAATTCATCAGAATCGAATTTGAAAAGATTTAACAGCTACTCTTAATCATATGAAATCTTATTGTGAAAGTGTATATTAATATTATTATGCCCATGTTAGGTTTAAAAAATAAATTCATACGGGGGAAACTTAAAGAAGACTTATCTGATTACTTCTTTCAGTTAACAATCTTTTTGGTTGTTAAACTTGTTTTACTTGATTTTACATTTCATTCTAAGGTTGAAACTTGTTTTCTTTGGTGTTTAAAAGGATAACTTCTACAAGACTTGTTTGTTTGGGATTTGTTTTTTCTACCCCCCCTCCAAATTGTAATATTTACATTTAATTTGCTGTCCTTTTATTAAATACTCATATAAAGAATAATTTCATTTTTTAGTTTAGTTTAGTCTAATTGAATCCCTAATTATATAAGACATTTTTAGATATCAATTAGCATATTTTAAATTTACTCCAATTATTGGATATGCAATTGTGAGTGAATATGAACTATGTGCCCTGCCTTGCTGGCTGTTTATTTAATGAAACAAATTCTTGTTAAAATAATTTAAATATTTACATTTGCTTTTTTATTTTTTCCTCTCCAAAGAAAATTTACCAAACAGTATATTTCAATCTGTATGTAGTTCTTTTTTTCTTTTTTTTTTCCCTCCCTTTTTTTTTTTTTTTTTATTTTATACAAAGAAAAAAATTATAGTCGAATATAAGTATTAATTTTTCCTCAATTAAGTTTAAGGAGGAAAATCAAAACAAAATTTTAAAAAACACAAAAAAAAAACTGGTGTCATTACTTTTAAAACTAAGTTCATTTTCATTTTAAACTGATTTCATTAAAGCATGGTTCTTATAATGGGTTACAATCATGTTACTATTTGGTAATGGCATTAAAAAAAAAATTTTTTTTTTTTTAAATCACCATTTTTAAATACAAACCTTTTGTTTTTTGTTTTTTTTTGTTTTTTTCTTTCTGTCTGTCCGGGATTATTAGATTATAATGTTTTGAATAAAAAGTTTGTAAATATTTTTTCTTCTTTTATTTTCCCGACTGCAATAGATAGGTGAAGGTTATAACTAAATGTATGAATGAAGTTTAAATTGAAGTGCAATGAGTAGAATTTGTCCTTTTTTTTTTCTGCCTCTAAAGAAGATGTGTGGCATTAGGCTACTTCATATTGGTTAGACGTATCAGCCAGAAATACAGAAATATAAAAAGATTAATCTTGTTAACACCAGGTTGAAGAGAAAAAATAATTGTTGGGAATAAATTGCCGACTTTGAAAATGGTTGATAACAAAGAACTAGAGGAGAAACAAAAAGAACCCTGCTCCCAAATCATGATACTTGCTTCCTATTTTAAACAACACACACACACACACACACACACACACACATTTCATATATATATAATATATATATATATATATATATATATATATAAAATTTTTTTTAATTTTTTTCTTTAATTAAGCTAATTTGAAAACCTGGATATCACTGTTGCACTCGATACCAGAATCAACACTTTTAAAATTTATGAATAATTTCAATCTTTTTTTTTTTTTCTATTTGTTTAAAAAAAAAAATTCATTTTTTGAAGAGAATTGTTTTTTGTAACTTAGAGTCAAATGCAAATTTGAGTAATGCTAATAAGGAAAATGAATTTTCTGTAGTTTTTTACTCATTTAAGTATTTGGAACTTTTTAAATGTGGAATGTTTGAAATTCAGATATTCTAACACGTTTGCTCCCAATATAAAAAAAAAGAAAAGCTGAACAAGAATTGTTTTATTTCCGTGTAATAAAATGTACAAGAATGTAGAATTCTTTTTAACCCTGTTTTTAACCAGGTTTTCAGTCATTAACTACAAAGTATTATTGCAATTTATGTGCATATACCATAGTTTTCAACAAAAGAATATTGTAGTTAAACCTTGTTTAAAAACTGAATATCTTAATGTTATTTAAATGAAATGTATTTACGCACTTATGTACATGTGACGGTAAATCTTTTTTAACTGTCTTTCTCTGAGAGGAAGTGGTATTCTTAGAGAACCCGGCAGCTGTATTTTAATAAATTGTTATAATAAAGTTGTTATTTATTTCCACTAAATTGTGAAATTTTAACAAAATATGTAAAATTTGAATTTTATTTTTTCACTTGATCATGAACATTATTTTATTTTTTAATTTTTTTTTATACTAGTTCTTCAATTTTTAAAAATATTTTCTGAACTCATTTGCTTGTTTTCAGTTTAATTATTTTCGTGTTATTTCTAAGTTGAAAATAAGGAAACTTCTTAAATCTATCCTATGTAGGTAAAATTCAAGTGTAAACTCCCCCATTGACTAGCTGAATGCTAACAGCTTCTGGATTATTTTAATTTGACCCTTGACACAAAAAAAAAAAAAAAAAAAATCTTTTGTATATAATTATCAGCACTGTACAAAGTGAACACTTGCGAAATCTATTTTGAACTTGGAATAAAATAATTTTGCTTATCAGTATTGGGATGCAAGATGTTTTTTCTAATTTCATTGATACATTTTGATTTCTGTATTTTGGTAAGAAGTGCAGAACTATTGCAGCAGAAGTGCATCTGTCCAACATTGTCTTGTATAAGAATGAAGAAAAATACAGAACCAAACATTGAAATGTGGAATAATTGCATATTTTTCTAAATTATGTTTCCTCTCGGCAAAGGTGTATTGACTTCTTTGTAATAAATTCTTCTAATAATGATGCTTTTTATGTTGTGTATTTTTTGTTTTGATTTTTGTTAACTTTTATTAATCTCATTAATACACAATATCTATGTCGGTGATTATTGTATAGTTTTCACCATTTTATATATATATATATATATATATATATATATAAGAAATATGAAAAAACAAGTGTTCCAAAAATAAGATGAATTTATTTATTGATGCTTAAACGTTTCGGTTTCATTCATCAGGATGAAAAATCTTTATAAAATTTTTTTTTTTTTTTTTTTGTGTAAATGTATTTGTTCAACGTTACATTCAAATACAGTTACACAACAAAAAAAAATTTTTTATAAAGATTTTTTTATCTCCTGTCATCTATAAAACATCCATCAATTTCTCCCCCCCATAATACATCCTGATGAAGGTTTAATGAAACCGAAACGTTTAAGCGTCGATAAATAAATTCATCTTATTTTTGGAACACTTGTTTTTTCAAATTTCTTAATATTGTCAAATTTATTTCCATATTTACTCCCATATATATATATATATATATATATATATATATATATATATATAGTTTAACAGGATTTGAACTCTAAAAGAAGTTAATTATATAGTTTTTTGAGGTGCATGATGCAATGGTTGCTGTCATAGGAAATTGGACACCACAATATGAGTTCAAATCCTGGACAGGGCTATTTGCATTTCATATAGTGATAATACCCTTGGGAAAGGTATGAATCCAACTATTCTCCCTCCAGCTATGGGTAAATAGTTAGGTAGACTGGGCTCTTTAACCGAGAAGGAAAACTGAATTCAAACCGTTAAATTCTGCTTAACAAATTGACCTTGTATCACATCCTGCTTGTGCTGAGGGGTTGGTAAATATAAGAATATTAGGCACCCCTAATTTTTTTTGCCGAAAAAAATAGTACATTTCATACACAAATAATTATAGTAACTATATTTAAGAGTATTTGAAAATTTTCCACCTAGGGACACGAGAAAATAATGAGATTTAGAAACTTCAAATTTGAACGCTTACTGCAAGGATAATAATAATAATAATAATAATATATTATAATTATATATATATATATATATATATATATATATATATATATATTATTATATCTTATTAGAAAAACACACACTATCCATTATATCTGTAACCGAAACTATATTACTAATCGAGTCACAATTAACATAGTTATTTACATCACATTCTCCATGATTTTTTTTATATTTAAACCTGAATTATCAATAAAATTGCTTCACCTTTTTATTAGTGTTGTCCATATATATACAAATTACGTGCAATTGTATTTATATATACAAAAAATAACGGTTTGCAGTGTGAATGGGAAGGCTAATTAGCATATTGATATTAAAAATGTGATTTTATTAAATATGTGCTTAGTATTATTGATTTCTAACTGTTTCGTTTTATTTTAATGAATATAAGCAAAAATCTCTTCAATGAATCTTAAATTAAATCCATTAACAAGAAAAATAACTGTCATTTTATTCTTTATTTCCTAATTTAACTAAATAGTTAAATAAGTAAAATTCAGCAATGAAAGACGGAAGTGATGGAAGAGTAAGTTTCATTTCTATTTTTCTATTATACCCCCACTCTGTTACATATCTTTTTGTCTGCCTATAATTTAATACGATATTTCATTACATTAAAACTTAAATACTTGCACCCGGATGGTACATATATTAGCTAGTTTAATTAATATATATATATTATATAAATATATTAATATTATATAATATATATTATAATATTAATTATATTATTAATATTTTTATATTATTAATATTATAAAGTAAAAGTAAAGTTGTCGGGGTGGCCTAAAGTCGGTATCAGCCAGTCAGTGAGGGAGTCTATCCCCTTTTCAATAGTGCTAGACCAAGGAGATTGTTTTGGCATTTGAGGTGGAGCACCACACCTACCATCAGCTCCTTACTTTACCGCACAGATCCCTGTGCTACTCATACGCTAAGTTGGCGAGGACTGGTATCGAACTAGGAACCTTGTGGTTTCTAGCCGAACGCTCTACCGACTGAGCTAACCCGGCCCTCCTGCAAGGATTATAATGATATACTCCAACCCAGATATAACAGTTATCATTGTAAGAAAATGGAATTGGCAACAAAAGTTCAAATCCTGGATGAAGCTGTTTGCATTCCACTTTGTGCTAATGCCCATGGGAAAAGCATGAATAATTTCTCCCCCTCCCTAGCTATGGGTAAATAGTAGGGCTTCTGATCATAGCATGGTGGTCTAAATTTGGTAGTGTCAGAACCATGCCGTTGGGTACTTAAGGCAGAGAGATTTAGCACCCAGTGGTAATAGAGTCACAACTTAACCAAAGGGGCTCTGGTGAAAATACAAATGGTGTCTCCATCGTAAGGAATCAACAGCTTTTAGTGTACTTGTCACTGTGTCTGTGGAAAATCAGTGGCAAACAAGGGCATCTCTTTCCTCTGACTGGGATATGCATCCGGGGTTTAGGGACTGCTTGTGAATTTCCTATTCACTTGTTACTCCTTCTATGAATTCATCACAGGTGAATTCGTTGGATGGAGTTGACTCAACCAACCCAGGGTGAATGCCATCACAAAAATAGTAGGCTAGATTGGGTTCTTGAGCTATGGTAAGGCAACCAGTCTAGAAGAAGGAAAACTGAATTTAAATTTAATTTGTGTTGCATCCTGCTTATGGTGAAAGGTATGGATATCAGCCCCACCTCCACCCCCAGAAAAAAAACTTTTCAAACTTCCTTCACAAATTTCATAGTAAACAATGATACAGAGGACAATTGGGTACCAAGGGTATACCAAACTTGGCACATTTATATAATGATACTCATGTTCCTTAATCATACAACTGTTATCATCTTGCAACACCCTCTGGTTGAAAATGACTGTCCAAATCGTCTAAGATGAAATGCAAAAATGTAAATCCTGATTATCTGGTGTTGCTTATCCGTCGAATTCTTATTTCTTATGAGTGTTGTCACCTTAGCTAAATAATAGACCATTTTGTTTTTATTGTAAAGAAAGGGAAGAAAAAGGATATGCTACACAAAAAAATATAAGAAAGAAAGAGTTGGGAAAAGATAGAGGGAGGGGGAGCATGCTGAAGCTATAACGCTAATCTGTTTCAATCAAACATAATGAAAAGAAGGAAAGAAACAAAAAAGTGAGAGAGAGTTAAATCAAGATTATTATACTTTTTACATATTGATCTATTTAGCAATAGCTCTTAAGGAAACTTATCAAACATAATAATTAAATTATCATACTGTGGTATATCCACAGGTCCGCTAGTAATTGTTATTTATTGATATATATATCCTTCTTTTAATTTCTCTTTTACCACATGTTTGTTTAATATTCACTTGCAATTAAGAAACCTTCATCCCTAATGAATAATTACACTCTACAGAATAAAGGAAAATAAGGAGATAAATTTTAAAAAAAGGCTTCTCAGTTACTAATTATATTGCTACTAATAATTCTGTAATTCAATATCAAAAGATTTTATTAAACAGTTTTGTTAATAGGCATTTACCCAACCAATTCACCATGGGTAGGATATGACACAAGGTCACAAGCATCTCGCCATTCAGTAATAATGGATCTGTGAGACTTCATTGCTAACCATTACACCATGATGGGATGCTTAGGTATTTACCCAATTCGTTCTCAACGGGTAAAATGGGACATAAGTAATGGGCATCCAACAAGGAACCTGTTATTCAGTGGTAACAGATCTGCAAGACTAGCTTACTAACCATTACACTATGATGGGACTCCCAGTTTTGTTAGTATTCATATAATCAAAGAAATATTACATTTAAGCAATTTAAAATAATATTTGTGATATTTTATTCTATGATAAAATTGACAAAGAATCTACATACATAAATCATTTTAATGTTAAAATAAAATGTTTTCACTTTGAATTCTATTGGTTTCTTATGATTGGTTAGTTGGATTTGACGGCATGTCAACCAGGCCCCGACATTAACTTTTTTCATGACCGTCCCGATCAAAAAATTATCAACCTTCTTGAATGGGGTTTGGACCATCCTAAATTGGGTTTGGGCCATCCCAAATGGGGTTTGGACCGTCCCGAAATCAAAATATTTTTGTTTAATTCATTAGCATCATCTATACTTGTCAGTCATCAGTAGCATAATAACATGAAAAGCTGAAGCAGTGATAATTCTGGATATTTGGACAAAAAATCCATTTCCTATTGTGTTTTGAAGCTAAAAGATACTTTTTTACTTTAAGTTACCCTGAGAAGGGTTAGTAGTACATAATTCAGTGCTTTTAAACTATCTCCCTCCATTATTCATTACATGGTTTTGAGAATAGACCTGCGGTGCCGTAGCCTCATTTTGAGGTCAGCATTCGGGCAATCACTGGATGGCCATTATTGGAATGTAGTACTAACTTTTAGGAAAAATTTTTTACTGTCCCGGATGACGTATTGATCGTCCCGGATGACGTATTGATCGTCCCGGATGTAATTTTTATCGTCCCCGGACGGTGTTAGTGTCGAGCCCTGATATCAACCCTGTAAATCGACAATACTATACCTGATATCCCCCTCCATACATATATGCACACACAAATTAACCATCTTACCAACAGCAACCTTGAGCACGTATTTAATTTCCATGTGTCTAATACACATATGCACACGCTCACATGCACATGTATATTATGACTGTACACTATACATTTTCTTGACATTAGTACATTATTCTATGTACTATATCTGAGCCTTTGATGAGTTGTGGTGCACTGTACGCAATGATTTCATTATTATTATTATTTATCAGAAATACTATTACTACTACTACTACTACTACTACAATGATGAGGACAAGGATTTCATTTTCCTAACTCTTAATATCCTGTTGAGGATTTTTTAAGTCCAGAGCCCCATTCATATAAGGATTTATCAAAAAATGGCTAAAAATGGTCTTTTCATTTAAAGTTACCTGTTATTTCCCTTAAATCAAAGACTTCTAAATATGTTTAATATTACATATTACAAAGGCTATAATTTGGAAAATGAATGTGACTTCTGGCCGGGTGGAATGAGGTGGTATAGGACTTTAAGAGTTAATATATTGTTTGTTCGGTTTTGCCTGAATTAATGTTTAGAATGACCCCCCCCCCCAAAAAAAAAGACCCAAAAAAACCTCAAACAAACAAGCAACAGCAGCAGCAGCAGCAGCAGAAGTACAATGCTATCTAAGATGTGCATTCGTCCAATGAGATAACTAAAAAAACAAAAACAAAAACAAAGAGGTCAGTGATGAAAACCTAACATTTAACTGTGACATTATCAGCATACTTCTTGGGACCCTCAGAATAAACAAGTACTATTATTTATGTTCCAATTTGCCATTGCATTCAGGCAATAGCTACCATATACAAAAAAAAAACATTGCTAAGGATTGAGTATAATCTAATACAGGTAGAAGTTCATGAGTGTGACCACAACCCTGAATTTTTCAACTCCATTTTTATTTATTTTTTTATATATTAATACTCATGTTCCTTAATTGTACGACTTATCATCTTGCAACACCCTCTGGTTGAAAATGACTGTCCAAATCGTCTAAGATGAAATGCAAAAATGTAAATCCCGATTATCTGGTATTGCTTATCCGTCAAATTCTTATTTCTTATTTCTCAGCTAAATAATGGACCATTCCGTTTTTTTAGAATGAAAGAAAGTGAAAGGACATGCTACACAGAAAAAACATGATAAGAAAGAAAGAAAGAGGGGAAAGGTGAGCGCGCGGAAGCGATAACGGTAATCTGTTTCAATCGAACATGATGAAAAGAAGGAAAGAAATAAAAAAAGGAGTGAGAAAGAGTTAAATCAAGATTATTATACTTTTTACATATTGAACTATTTTTTCAATAGCTCTTAAGTAAACATACCAATCGTTTTAATAATTGAATTAATCATACTGTGGTATATCCACCCACAGATCCTGCAAGTAATATTAAAAACTGAAAAAAAAAAAGTAACTTGTCTGTACGAGTTATCTCCCATGGTTGGTCGATTTTCATTGGATAGTTTTAAAAATCGCGAATTTTTCAAATAACATTTTGGAGGAAAAATCTAGCGGTGACTAAACATTGTACAACTTCAATTCGCATTAACACAGAATTATCTTCGAATGTCAAGATGTCATGTACAAAAAATGATGAAGTTAATCTACTACACAACACTCCTGTTAGGAGAAATACAACAGAAAGTAATTTAAGTACTTGTTCCCGGATTTTAGCAGCCCCAGAGAATCCCAATCTGACTCGCCGTTACACTGCTGATATTATTAATCTTGGAACCCCAGAGTGTTATTCTGCGATTCAATTGCCTCCTTCTAATGATCCTGATTCTCCTTATTTGAAAAATGTCCAGGGTGAAGAGGGTGACCAAAGCAGTCTGACTGTTGCTGTTCGTGTGCGCCCTTTTAATCAACGGTAAGTCTAAATTTAGAAAGTCAGTAAAAATGTGGTAAATGTCAAAAAATTGTTTTCATTAAATTATCATTCATTATTGTTGTTTTTATCATGAACGTAAAAACGGGTTTGTATAAGTTTCAGGCTTTTATTTATTCACTGTTAATTTAATTAAAAATAAATAAATAAGAGTAAAACTTATACAGACCTTTTTTTTACGTTGATAAAAACAACAATAATGAACGATGTTATCATTCATTATTGTTGTTTTTAATTATCAATGTAAAAAAAGGAATATAAATTTCGTTCTTTTATTTGTTTTATTTATTTATCTGTTGTTAATGATTAACAGTAAATAAATAAATAAAAGACTGAAACTTATTCAGACCCTTTTTTAAGCTGATATAAAAAACAACAACAACAAAAACAATCATTCATTATTGTTGTTTGTATCAATGAATTCTTGTATTATAATTTAATTAACTTATTATTATAAATACAAGAATTTGTTCGCGTGACTTTTTCTGTTAAAAAAGTGCTTTAATTTAATTAATTTATTGTTATCTTCTCTACATTCGGACTTTTAAAACTAAACTTTATTTATTTATTAATTTTAAAACAAATCCATTTCAACGAGTTTGATTATTAAGTGTTTTTTTCCATTTATGAATTAAATCATCAAAAACTAGATTTTAAAATTAAAATTACGACTCTCAATAAAAAGGAAATCACAAACTCAGACGTAAATGACATGAAGTAAATTTTTATTTATTTTACAAATATTTTCATTTTTGATACTTTATTAAAAATGAAAATTTAAAAAAAATTGAATAAAACTTTTTTCATGTTGTCATTCATATTATGTTTTTATATTTGTATTATTAAATACAAATAGGTCATCAAAACATGTTTACAAATGCTTTTCAAATTTTCATTTCTAGTAATGATTGAGGAAAATTCCGAAAATAAAATATTTAATATACATTAAAAAAAAAAACTTACTATTTTTTCCGACTAACTGGACAGATGTCAGTGGAATATGAAATGAAGTTCAATGTGAATGTTTTTAATTTCTCAATAGGGATTACTTTTAATAAAAATTAAACTCTGAGAAAAACATAACTTGTATGTAAATTCATTAGGTACCGCCAATTTTCCCTGTGAAATTTACCCCCCCCCTATTTAACACAATAAAACTTGCATAAAGATTAATATGATCTTAATTTTTTTTTGTCCATTCGAAAGAAGAAACATAAAAAAAACTCATTATTTTTAAAAGAATTTTTCAGTTTACGAAAATAATGAATACTTATGAACGATAAACAATGTTTACATTTTTGCACCGTTAAATCAGTTGAAATTTAACGTCACCAAAAACAAGTTATGACTAGAGGCTTTTTTTAAAAATTCATGAAAAATTAATTAATTGTCCGATTTTCACGAAAATTTCAATAATTACTTACATTTTGATGAAAATATGTATGAAATAGTTTTTCCTAAAATATATTGGGGGAAATATTTTTTATTTTACGAGGTCTACTCCCATCTTATTTTATGAAATATTAAAAAAATGAACCGACAAAAAACGATTTTTTCTTTTTTTTTATAAAGATAAGAGTCTGAATAATTATATCAGAAGATTTTTATAAGTTCCAATGCAAGAGTTTCTTTGTAAAAGAACCATGAATACAGAATTCTGCTAAAAAAAATTCAATAAAGAAACTGGACTGTTTTACTTATTTTTCAAGATAATGGAGAGTAATTTTTCTCCAATCGGATAATTTGATCTTTGAATTAACTGTTTTTCTTTGTAACAACTCTTTATGTTCATTATTTCTTTTTTTGCAAGATTTTATGGCCTAAACTGATCACTACCTATTTGTTGGTACCTACAATCAGTTGTTGCTTAGTGATCTATACAACATCGATTAATGCTGTCCTTTAATTTTTTAAAAACTTATAAATTTCATATTCTACTAACATCTGTCCAGTAGGCTATGATAAAAATTACACCCCTGAATTCACAGTCAACCAAGGAGTGTCTGTTCAAGTTTGTAAAAGTTATTATTTTACCCATTCAAGTACTGTAATAAATCTTTTTTATGTAATTCTTTACCAGTAGAGCGTGATTTTAAGTTATGTAAACTGACAATCCGCCCACTTTATTCTAATAATAAACACAGGTATAAAAACAGTGAACTGGTTTTCTTATTTTCTAAGCTGGGCTTAGTTTTGCACAAACCAGAATTATAGGGCACCCAGTAAGAATCGAACTGACTACTACTACCTCACTCGTTAACCATTACACCATGCATTGTGAGGACTTACCATGTTTCTCCGAGAGAAAAAAACCTACCTGCAAAATATGACCTAGTGTGATTTTTTTTTTCAGCATTGTTTTAACATAAGCCCTCCCTTTAAAATAAACCCTAGTTGAGAGTGGCAGACAGACGAAAGAAATAAGCATTCTTCACAATCACATCATTCAATGACAAACACTCTACATCCCCCGAAAATAAGCCCTAGTGTTATATTTCAGTGTGAAAATTAATATAACTAGCAAATTAAAAAAAAAAACCCCTCCAGGCGATGTAAAAATTAATTTTTGAAAGAGGTGGAAGTCAAAAATTAAATGTTGGAAAGTTTGAACTATAAATCATGAAATCATCAAATTTATTAAAGGAGTAAAAAAATTTTTTAAGGGAGTAAAAAAAAAAAAAAAACAATTTGAAATCGAAACTAAGTTCTATTAACTTTGAATATCTATTAAAATAAAACAAACTATATATAAATATATGATACTGGGGATGTATCTATTAAAAATGAGGACTGTCTAATGTTACATGCTCAAATTGTGAGTGTATTTATTCTATGTTATGACGATTTCGGGTATAGTGACTTAAGCAGTGACATAGTTTTTGTTACAGACAAAACCGGAAGCAAATCTCCATTATTAATAGATTATAATTATTTTCGGAGAAACACAGTACTAGTTAAATATCATGAGGTTAAATGTATGTCCCCCTAATTGTCATAGCAAGTGCTACAAATATAAACAACTTGATTTTTTTAAAAGTCCAGAGGATTGGGTTAACTGTGAATTTAGGGACGTAAATTTTTACCATAGTCTACTGGACATATGTTAGTAAAATATAGAACTTTTTTTACCTCAGCGTTGTTATTTTAAGGGAATTGAGATTATAAACTTATCAAGTCCTATGCTGAACTAAACTGAAAATTACTATTTGCTGGTAATTTTGCCAAGTATTTAATGATATTTCTATTTCAGAGTAACAATAAAAAATTTAAAAAAAGAAAAGAAAACAAATTAAAACAGTCCATTTTTGCAGTTGTGAGGTCAAAAAAGTGTATAACTGAATTACTATGCGACAACTTTAAATCTATACAACATCAATTAATGCTATCCTTTAATTAAAATAAAAATTTATAAATGAATTAATGTATCAAATTATGTTTTCTTTGGAGTTTGATTTTTATTAAAAGTATTAATCCCAGTTGAGAAATTAAAAACATATACATTGGACTTCATTTCATAGTCCACTAACATCTGTCTGGTAGACTATGGTAAAAATTTAAGTCTCTGAATTCACAGTCTACTTATCTATTGTATATGGTTAAACAAAAAGATAAAGATTTAGTTTAGCTAACTTGACAGACAAGTAAAAAGTCCACTTTTGCATTAATTAAATCGATGTAAATCAAACAAAAAACTTTGGGAATGTTCAATAACTCAACTAAATAAATTTTAATCTATTGAATGTCGCTCAAAAAAATCAATATCAGGGGTCAATGAATTAAAATTAAAAAAAAAAAAACTTTGAAAAATAAATGTGAGACAAAATTATTTTAGAAACAGGGTAGTAGATTCATGGAATAAACTACCATCATCAATAGTGATTGACCCATCTCTGAACTTTTAAGACAAGGTTGGATGAATTGTGGAAAGAATATAAATATTCAGTGGAAATATGATAAATGTTTTAAATATAAGGAACAGCGGACAGGTCTCAGGTCTAATATATCTGGCTGAAAAGATGCTGATGATAATAATAGTAAATAACTACAACAGCGAGTTTTAATCTCACTGTTCTGCCTTCTTGGGGGGTGGGTGTCCCTTTTCTCCACACACTTCCTCTTCCTGTTTAGACCTATCCCTATCTGTCCACATACCTAATCTCCCTGTTTAGACCCATCCCTGTCTGTCCACACACTTACCTACCTCCTGTTTAGACCTATCCCTGTCTGTCCACACACCTAATCTCCCTGTTTAGACCCATCCCTGTCTGTCCACACACTTACCTACCTCCTGTTTAGACCTATCATTGTCTGTCCACACACCTACCTACCTCCTGTTTAGACCTATTCTTGTCTGTCCACACACCTCACCTCCCTGTTTAGACCCATCCCTGTCTATCAAGGTAAACAGCCTTTAAGATATGTATATCAAAACTTGCTTAGCAACAAAACCATGCCACCTTTAGCAACAAAACCATGCCACCTTTAGCAACAAAACCACGCCACCTGATACCCACATCTCCGAATTTATGGCAATATCCAAATATCTATTCACATCTCCCACACATAACCTCTTATTATAATGGAGATTTAGTGTCTGTCTGTCTGTAACCGAAAACTATGTAACTGCTTACATCATAATACCCTCAGGAATTTACGTAAGCTTATCAATGAGTATTTAATTTATAGTCAAATCCTCAATACATAGAATAAATTATTAACAATGTCTCTATGATCCAAAACAACCCATGTTATTAGTGCATTTAAAATCCTGCAATGTGTCTTATATATCACTAAGAAATAAAGGTTTACATGATATGTGGTGTGGTTAATTTGCATACTGGTTTTGACAAAACCGAGTTTAATAAATAATTACTTAGTGTTATTGATCTCTAATATTATTGTTTTATTCTTCAAAATATATCTTCAAAATAAAGGGTTTGGTTTGAAGTTCCGTGAAGGCTCCCAAGTCCATAATTGATGGATTCCGAGTAAAGAAAATTTAAGCTGTAAAAAAAAAAAATGAAATGAAAAAACTCTGACATTATTTACAAAAAGAATTTATGATGAGCAAACATGGAGAAGATACGTAGTCCAGATGAATTACACAAATAAATCATCATAAAATTAAAAGTTATATACCAATAAATTTTAAGTTTGATTGTACATATAACACAAGATATGAAAAACCAGTAAGGCATTTAGAGTAATAAAAAGGTTTTTATAATTGTTCATTATGACTAATGTTAAATTGTGTGTATTTGGGGATGGTCCCCGATTTTGTGTCCAGAGTGGTGACGTCATCTTACCTGCTATTTTTTTTTTTCAGACACCTTAAATACAGTCTTTATTTTAACACATTAGAATAAAATAAAATAGATTTAAAAGTAATTGGTAATTTGCTTGAAGCATTGTTAAGTATGTTATAAAATATTAAAATTCGAAGGCAATACAATGCGTATAAAAAATAAAGGCAAAAAGATGTTTTTTATGTCTTATCGATTTCGAAGCATAAACTTCATCATCAGAGTTTATTTTCAGAAATGACGTGCCTATGTTTTTATTTGTGTGGTTATAATTTCTCTTCTTATTTCCTTTTCCTCTCCTTTTTTTCCCTCTCTTTCTTCTTCTCCTCCTTTATGAATGAAATGGGCGAATAACTGTAATTTCTTATTTCTCTCTCTTTTTTTTTTTTTTTTTTTTTAAGTTTGTGGAGAACAAATATTCTTAATATCGGCTGTCATCCGGTCAAATGTTGCAAGTATGTTGCTAATATGTTGCCAGTGTGTAGACATGTCAAAATTCAAAAACAAAAAATGAATAAATAAATAAAAACCGTTAATAGAAAAATTTACATACTTAGCTTTTGTTTCGCTTTCCCCTTTCCTTTCTTTTTCCTTCTCCCTCTCTTTCTTTATAGATTTGTTTTTACATAGACACCATGACAGTCCTTAACATTAAAGGAAGGCATTTTTATATTTTGCATATGTTAGTATGAATTCCATGTAAATGATTTTATTTATTTTTTTGTCAGGGAACTTACCCAACCAGATTTGAGTTGTATTGTTTCAATGAAGAATAAGGAAACTATAGTTAAAACCAACAATAACCAACAATATGTCTACAATTATGATTTTTCCTTTTGGTCATTTGACAAAAATGATGCAGAATTTGCCAGTCAAGAACATGTCTACAAATCATTAGCTCAGCCTTTATTAGTAAAAGCCTTTCAAGGTTACAACACAAGTTTATTTGCTTATGGACAAACAGGCAGTGGAAAAAGTTACAGGTATGTAAAAATTTTATTCTTTTTATTTAAAAAAAAAAATATTCTAAATTTTATTGGTTTTGGCCAAAACTTTGGTATGACAATACCTCTTTCTTTAGATTTTTATAAAAAGAAATGAAATTTATTGTGTACAGTGCTCAGGTGCACCACAACTCATCAAAGTCTCATGTCTAGTACACAGAATAATGTATTAGTCAGGAACATGAACAGTTTACAGTAATAATATGCATGTATGTGTACAGTGCTCAGGTGCACCACAACTCATCAAAGTCTCATGTCTAGTACACAGAAAATGTATTAGTGTCAGGAACATGAACAGTTTACAGTAATAATATGCATGTATGTGTACAGTGCTCAGGTGCACCACAACTCATCAAAGTCTCATGTCTAGTACACAGAATAATGTACTAGTGTCAGGAACATGAAAATGAACAGTGTACAGTAATAATATACATGTATGTGTGCGTGTGCATGCATATATGTGTGGAGAGGGGAAATTCATGTGAGCAATGCTGTTTTCTGACTTTGTAGGCATGCCCGCGTGTGTTGGAAACATGGAGATCAAAAAGGTGATCAAGGTTGCTATTTAAAATTGTAAATTGTCACTTATTTTAATTTTTTTCCCTTAAGAACGGAGCTTCAATTTACATATATAAAAAAAGATATCTATGAATTTCTTAAAACAATGAAATAAATCCTGTTAAAAAGAGCATCTCTTTAAGAGAGAAAAATATTGTTTTCAAAGACAACACAATTTCTTCATTAGATATTATTTGCTCACTTTCCACTTTCACCATCTTGATTTGAAATAAGACTGCGATCTCTGTCTCAGGGGATACTGTGTTTATATTGCCATGGCTCGGTTCTGATTGGTTGGTCAGAGCAATCAGCATGAGCAATTAATCATATAAATGGACTAGTCTTCTCTTGTGAACCTCCTTTTTGTTAAGTCTCGTTTCATGGGAAGCACGTTTTGCCATTTTGACAGATACACATTTTATTTCATAAAATTCTCCTGTTTTGTGGTATATCCACAGGTCCTGCTAGTATGAATCAATATTTTTAGCATTTTTTAATACAGGTAGATTATTTTGACCAGATCATTTTAAAGATAGATCATAACCCAAAAAGCAAAGGAATTTATTATCTAACTCTAATTTTAACTTTTATTGATATTTTTTTTTTTTTTTTTTGTAAATCCAAATATGCTGTTCTTTTTTAAATTTTAAATTTTTTTGGGGTGGTATTCTTATGATCATAATTATAATAGATCTCTCTCCTCCCCTCCTTATCCCCTCCTCTCACTATCTTTCTCCTCGCCAGAAGTTGATAAATTCATATTGTGTTTACAATCTATTATTATACTAAAGCTGAGTTAATCAACTTTTGCTCCCTTAAGGCTTTTTTACTGTTTAGTTTAATAACACGAAAATTATACTAAATTATTCCTTACTTTTAGGATTGAATTATGTTTGAAAAAAATTGTTTTAATTGATTTTAATTAGTTGTAATTTGCAATTAAGTCAAAAACAGACGAGTCTCCTACTTTACTCTGTGTCTATCTCTTTCTTCCACTATGTATCTCTTGACTATCTTCTCGTTATATAATGTTAATTTCTCTGGAGAGCAGAGAGAGAGAGAGAGAGAGAGCAAAGAGAATTTGAAATGTATTTCTATGTTAAATGTCACAACCAGCAACCCATAGCTTAAATGAGGTCAAACATTTCCTTTCTTAGAAAGCTAACAAAATGATTTTAAGGTTTCGTCCGGACATATTTTTAAAAAGATTTTTTTTAATCGCTTGCTAACTTCCTTTTCCCTAATCTCAATTATTTACCTAGAGTTGAATGGGTGACCCAATGGGTTATGTTTGGTCTAGTGTTTTATTAAATCTGTGTTTTATATTATTTCTGTTTTATGTTTAAAAAATTGTAATTTATATATTCCCTCTACTGAATCTGTATAAATATTTTGATATTTCAGTATCATGGGTTATGATAAAGAAGAAGGCATTGTTCCAAGATTCAGTAGAGAACTATTTGAAAGAACCAACTTAGCAGCAGTAAAAAACTCGGTTTGTAAAATTCTTCCTTTTGCTAATCACTAGGCCATTATGTAAATGTTTTAACAGATTTATTTTTCATAACATTGTTGCCTATCATACTCATCTTGAGTCGTATCTTACGTATAGTGTAGTATACATGTGTACCTATACAGATATACTTATCTTCTTTATACTTATCTAGTGTATCTTCTTCCATAGTTCTGTGTAGATGGCTTTGTCTATCGGTTATCTTCTATCTTGCTATCTGGGCTGGATCTTCTGTACTTGATACTGGGACATCTTATGTTGTTATGTTCGTTTTTAGTCAACGAACACAAGACTTTACTTTGTTTAGAGCTCTTTATTATTTCATAAGATCCAGATCAAATCAAACATGCGTGTGAGAATTTAGCTTCAACAGACAGAACACCATTGTGACCAGCAACTAACTAAAATCTGACTTTCCTAAACTCTCTCATGTTTGCGCTGGTGAACCGGAATAGGAGGTCAACACAGGGTTAAAAAGTGTCTATCATTTTTCCTGTGTTTTTCCACAAGCATTAGTTTGAATTTAAGCTACACTTATTGTATATTATTAATAGGCTACCTATTAATTATATTAACAACATGATTTAGAATTTTATTTACAATGAGAACCTGAAAAGTTCTAAGACTAACCAAGCATTAGCCATGAAATGTACATGCTACTTCACACATTCATCCTGAAGTTCAACACTTAAGGCACATCGTCATCATCAAGGCGTGCCAACAGTATGGATTTCCTTTGACTCTCTCTTGACATCCATCCCTATCTGCCATCGCTTTTGGCAAGTCATCTAGACGGCATCCAGTCACATATCATTTATGAATTTTCTTTAACCCCCCCCCCAAAAAAAAGGATTTGATAAAGATTAAAAAAAGATTATTTTCTTGGTTTAACTGAGAACTTTACAGCACCCTCGTGTATTTTAGTTTTTAAAAAAAGATTTTCTATGTATTATTTAGTTAAATACGTCCTATTATATTTTAAGGCTCGGTTTAGTTCAGTCGGTAGAGCACCTGCCTAGGAACCGCGAGGTTCTGTGTTCGATACCAGTCTCCGCCAACTCAGCGCATGAGTAGCAGAGATTGGGTAATCTGATCTGTGTGGTAAAGTGGGGAGCTGACGGTAGGTGTGGCGCTCCACCTCAGAAAAAAAAAAAAAACAAAAAAAACCCTCAACATTCTCCCTGGTCTAGTACTAGAGAAAAGGGGATAGACTCCCTTGTTGTCCAGCTGATACTGACAATAGGCTAACCCCCCTCTCCCTCCGCCAACTTTTTAAATATTTTCTATGCTGCTTGTTTTGTCGGTTGGCATATCAACTGTTTTTCAGTTCATTTAATACTGAATCATAGTCATTTTGATAAAAAAAAAGGACTCTGGTTGCTTTACAGTACCTGCTGTTTCTTAAGTGGTCACCAAATTATGTATTGAACAGGCTCATCATTGCTTAACTTTGGTGATCTAGCAGGAAGGAACTGGTGACTTTGGTATGCAATCTATTTGTGATTAAATTGATTTGCTATACGATCTAACTAACCCTAACCCTGACCCTGACCCTAAATTTAATAATAAATGATATCATTTTTTATCTTTTTTTTTTTTTTTTTTTTGTTGATGTATGTTTGATTTTCCGGACTATATGACCTTTAGGCACCCCTTTTTGATCTCGATTAAGAAAGGACATGTTTTTCATTTACACCGTCAATATCCGGTTGTTTTAACAGACGATTTTTAGATTTAAAAAAAAATTATAAAACTAAACCCTAACCCCTAACAAACAACCAGATATTGACGGTGTAAATGAAAAACATGTCCTTTCTTAATCGAGATCAAAAAGGGGTGCCTAAAGGTAATATGGTCCAATTTTCCTATAAATTTAATAAATTATTTTCAAATTTTAATTTTCTTAAATAAATGTATAAAAACATAATGTTTTATTCAAGCCATGATAAAAAGAAAATGTATAGATTAAATATTGACTTAAAATTTGACTTTTGGGACCATATGACCTTTAGGCACCCCTTTTGCGATCTCGATTCGCGGGGACATTTTTTGATTAAAAATCCGGTTAATTGTTAACAGAAGATTTTTAGAGTTTTTTTTAATTATAAAACTAACCCCTAGCCCTAACCCCTAACAAACAACCGGATTTTGATGGGGTAAATGAAAAAAGTGTCCTTGTTAGTCAAGATCACGGAAGGGGTGCCTAAAGGTCATATGGTTTGACTTTTGTAGATCATATTGGCACATAGATACAAATTTTCTTTAAGCTCATAAAATAAAAATATATATAAAAATTGTATCTTATTGGTAGTTGTTCATTTCAACTGTCGTTGAAGAATTAAACATTTTTGGGTCTAAAAAAAAAAGACAGAAAATAAAATAATTCTCTTTTATTTCAGGTGAAAAGTAGTGTGGAAATAAGTTTTTTTGAAATTTATAATGAAAAGATTCATGATCTTCTTGAATCTGTGAAGGATAAACGAGCTAAAAAAACAGCCGTAAGTATTTTGTAAATTCTCTTAATAATGAAGCTTTCCATACAATTCAACTTTTAAATTTACTGATTCAATTCATAATTTATTTATACTGAGAGTAATAATATTTGATGGCGTCCCGCATGTCTCGAGGACTGCCATGTCAGGAGGATGGACAAAGGCCACATAGGCCACATCCCCTACAAGACCTACTGTATGGCGAATTAGTAGAAGGCTCCCAACCGGTACGGAGACCACGCCTACACTTTAAAGACGTCTGCAAGAAAGACATGAAGACATGCCACATCAACACCACCACATGGGAGATTGGTGCAGAAAAATGAGAGACCTGGCGTTTCCTTGTCAAACAAGGCATGAAAAGGAGTGAAAAAAAGAGGAAAGAAACCGCCACAGAAAAGAGAGCCAGAAGGAAGGAGAGACAACAGCAACTCCAGCAAGCTTCACTGTTTGTTTGCAGTCACTGCACCAAGATTGCCATTCAAAAATTGGCCTATTCAGCCACTTGTGCACATGCAGTTTAAAAAAAAAAAAAAAAAATGGACACTATGCCATCGTCTTTAGCAGACGGAAGGATTCCAACAACAATAATAATTGAACTTACAACAAGTGTATTTTACTTATAAAATTTAAAATTTGTACTTTATTTTATCTTTTGTTGTACAGGGTGGTCCAAAAGTCTTGTCACCCCAATCAAAATATAACTCTTAATTAATCAACTATAATTACACGAAATATATATTTACCAACTCCTCCGCACGAGCAGGATTTGACACAAGGTCAATTTCTTAAGCAGAGTTTAACAGGTTTGAATTCAGAGTTTTCCTTCTCCTAGACCGGTTGTCTAACCAAGTTTAAAGAGCCCAGTCTGCCCTACTATTTACCCATAGCTGGAGGGAGAGTAGAATTCATACCTTTCCCAAGGGTATTAGTGCTACATCATTACATGAAATAAGATGCTGGAAATGAAATAGGAAATTATGATACTTAGCATTACCAGCATTTTTGTTGAAATTGGTGGGCATTGACAAATTTGTACCCTAATCAATTCAACTCCAGTTTCTTGCGTATTTCTGGTCCAATCTTAAAAACATTTATATGGTTGGAAATGAAATAAAATAATCTTTCTAAATATGTAATTTGTATGCGTTTTTATCCATTGAATTATTGTTTACAGCGAGTTAAAATGATATTTTGCTTCGAACAGTCGAAAAAGAAAAATATGAACTTTTTTTTTTTTTAGACTAAATTTTACACGTTATTTTGTTTTGTATAATCAAAGTGGCTAATCTTTATCAATATTCTTGAAATTTGACACTTAATTAGAAGACACTTTAAACTACAAGCAGAATCTTATTTTTTTTCTTTTCCAACATTTGGAAGCAAAACCAAAACAGATCAAAGTTGATGAAGATTTCTTAAAAAAGTATAAGATAAGCATAAAAAGAGCATTATATCATTAATAGAAGACAGTCTCAGAATTATTTTCATGTATGATGTGAGAAATTGTAATGGTATACCATCAGGGTTTTTTGTCAAAGATTAAATTTTGAAAAGAAAAACCTCAAATTTACTTGCTTTTTGGATGTAAACACAATCTCTCAACAAGCATCACAATTTTGACCAAATCGGTTTAAATTGCAATTTCTTGTGTATTTCTGGTCCAACTTTTAAAAATATCTATATGGTTGGAAAGCCAAAAATGCATAATATGAATTTTATTTTTCTGAGACTGAATTTTACACATTACTTTTTTTTTTTTTAAATCAAAGTGGCTAATCTTTATCAATATTCTTGAAATTTTACACTTAATTAGAATAGCTCAGTTGGTAGAGCACTCGGCTAGAAACCACAAGGTTCCTAGTTCGATACCAGTCCTTGCCAACTCAGCGTATGAGTAGCACAGGGATCTGTGCGGTAAAGGAGCTGATGGTAGGTGTGGCGCTCCACTTCAGATGCTAAAACAATCTCCTTGGTCTAGCGCTATTGAAAAGGGGATGGACTCCCTCGCTGACTGGCTGATACCAACATTAGGCCGCCCCGACGACTTTACTTACTTAAACAACAAGCAAGATCTTCTTTTTTTTCCTTTCCAACCTTTTGGAAGTGAAACCACAACAGACCAAAGTTGACAGTGATCATTATTATATATCATAATCAATGATACTATATTATTAAAGAAGCTGTTTTAGCTCAGTCGGTAGAGCATCCACCAAGAAATTGCAAAGTTCCAGGTTCAATACTGGTCCTCGCCAACTCAGCGCATGAGTAGCACAGATTGAGTAAAGTGGGAAGCTGACGGTATGTGTGGCACTTCACCTCAGCAAAAAACAATCTCCCTGGTCTAGCGCTATTGAAAAAGGGATAGGCTCCTTTACAGTCTGGCTAATACCGACAATAGGCCACTCTGCCAACTTTATGTTTTTATATTAATAAAACAAAAAATAATGTAATTTAGATCAATATGTAGGGGTAACAAGACTTTTGGACCACCATGAACATGTTAATGAATTATTGCAAATACCAAATATCAATTTATTAATTTGCTAAAGGTACAGAATGTCTCAAAAGTTGGCTTGGGATTTAAGAATTGAAAAGTTTAGATTTTTGAAAATAATTTTTTTTTTCTAAAATAATATCTAAGCAGAAGCATTTTTTAGATTTTTTTTTTATTATTATTAAAGCAAATTTATCTTTAGTATTATCTGCGTTATTCGGACTATTGTCCCCATCTTCATTGTTACTTGTACAACGTTTCGGCCGATATGCCCTCCGGCCTTCTTCAGGTATTTCTTGTCGGACTCTGGAACCTTCTCGGACTCGGGAACTTTCTTGTCGTATTCGGGGCCGGAGGGCATATCCGGCCGAAACGTTGTACAAGTAACAATGAAGATGGGGACAATAGTCCGAATAACGCAGATAATACTAATCTTCAAGCCTCATCTTAAACATTCAGAGAAATTTATCTTCATTGTAGAAATTTTTCTATGCTGTAAAAAAAAAAAAAAAAAAAAAATTACCTTTCCAACAAACATGAACGTTATTTTAAATAACCTGGTGACTTTTGGGACATTGTTTATACTTTTAAAAAATTTTTTTATTGATTCATGTTAATTTGCTGAAAACATTTATAAATTTGCATTTGGTATTTATAGTCTATTTTTTTGGATTATTTTTCTATTTTATTTTGTTTTATTTTTTAATAGTTAAAAGTGCGAGAACATCCAGTACTTGGTCCCTACATTGAAGGACTTTCAACTCATATGGTGAATTCTTTTGAAGATATACAGGTAAAAAAAAATATCTTTTAGATTTCAGCTATTTTTAAACATACTAGCAAAAACATGCACCACCTGGGTGCAAGTATTTAAGTTTTAATGTTATAAAATATTAGATTAGATTAAAAAGAGTGATGAAACTAAATATGAATTCATATAAAAAGATTACACTTATTCTTGTTTTATTGTAATTGATTTCTATATAAAATTATACATATGATTGCTTTTGATACATTTGAGAATGTTATTGATTTCTAATATTGTTTTATTCTCAAAAGTATTAAAAGAAATCCTATGTATAATTTTATATTGAAATCAATTAGAATAAAGTAAAAATAAGTAATCTTTTTTGTGTTTTTATTTAATTTCATTAGTCTTTTTAACTCAATATAATATTTAATTATATCAAAACTTAAATGCTTGTGTCCAGCGGGTACATATTTTTGGCTCATATTTGTTTTTTGTTACTTTTTAGTATTTCATTTCAATTAATTTATTTAAATGTTTTCTTCAAAAGTCAAATGATTTTTGTTATTTAAAGAATATGTATTCATATTCAAATTTTATTTTATTTTGCACAAGCAAAAAAGTTCTTATCTTGTTGCTTGTAGAAAATTACTAAATTATTGAAGTTGTCTAAAGAAAAACCCTTTCCACTTGTTTTTTTTTTTTTTTTTTTTAAACCCTTAGTGTTGGATTAATCTTGGGAATAAGAATCGTGCAACTGCTGCGACAGGGATGAACGATAAAAGTAGCCGATCTCATTCCATCTTTACAATGGTTCTTACACAAACAAAGGTAAGTGTTTATTTCTATTGTATTCTATTGTAAATTATAACATCTGTTTATTATTTTATTTCTCTGAATGTTTGAGATGAGGCTTGAAGACTAGTATTATCTGCGTTATTCGGACTATTGTCCCCATCTTCATTGTGACAGTTATCTCTGGTACCCGAGTTCAATACTGAGTGAAAGCAGTTAGAAAAATAATTAATTAACACAACTCCTACCCCAGCTATGGTTAGTGGAATGAGAACAGGATACCCCCGTGGAATAAATAAAGGGTTAGGTTCAAAGTTCCGTGATGGCTCCCGAATATGACAAGAAAGTTCCCGAGTTCGAAAAGAAGGTTCCCGAGTCCGAGAAGGTTCCCGAGTTCAACAAGAAATACCTGAAGAAGGCCGGAGGGCATATCGGCTGAAACATTGTACAAATAACAATGAAGATGGGGACAATAGTCCGAATAATGCAGATAATACTTGTTTATTATTTGTTGAAACTTGTATTTCTATTGAAATTGTTTGTGTGAAGTGACGACCGAAAGCAGCCACTGTAATCAATTTCCCCAATGGCAAAATTCCCCTGACACAGTATTTTGCCTGCAACAATATCACAGTAGTCATTGCTCAATCCATCAAAAATTCACTTGTTCAACGCACGTCTCTCTCTTCACGTTAAGAAGATCAAAGCCCAACTGTCCGTGGTGTAGGAAGGTCGGCCTTAAATAATAAGTAACTGCTCTCCCCAAGATCTTACATCCGGGCTAATCACACTCAGCACTGCCTGACCTGTATGAAATTTACATATTCAACAGGGGTGACAGTAATCTGACTATGAGCCACTCCTCATGACGAGGAGGTTGCGAGTTCAATATCTGTAGTCAACTGCTACACATCCCCCTTCACGCAGGCCAGACATATATGGGCACGCTTAGTTTTGGAAGTAGGGAATCTTCTAGTTCACATCTATGAATAAAAAGAAGTAAAACTGGAGGAGTGGCCTATTGTCGGTATTAGCTGGACAGCGAGGGAGTCTATCCCCTTTTTGCTAGCACTAGACTGGGGTGATTGTTTTTGCTGAGGTGTATTCAGTTGAGGATTTGGTTCCTCTTGAGTTGACCAATTTATTTCAATGCCATTAAAACTCAACTTCTAGATTAGTAGTTCTCAACATTAGTGGGAGTCTACACACACACACACACACACACACAAAAAAATACTGAATTGAGGATTCACGGTGATATTTTAGTGGTTCTGTAATGGGCCAAATGTAATCCCCCCCAACGTAAGCGGCAATGAATTGCCTGTGCCGTACATGAAAGATTCGAATGGCAAAAGACGTAATTTGCATGGCGGCTGGGTGAGCCGTAATAAAAACAGGCAGTCGCATGCACTGGGGCAGAATGAACCAATCGGTAGACAGAGAGTGGCGTATAGTGTTCATCTGACCAAGGACTTGATTTTTTGGAGTGTTGGATTTTCTTCAGGTTCATAGAGCAATTCTACTTTATAACCAATCCTACAATGTTTCCGAACGCTGACAGTCGAAGTAAACAAATTCCCATAAAATAAATAATGTTACATAATCTATGTGGTTGCATAAAATTATTATCAATCCCCTGTAATTCTGAGGGGATGACCCTTTTCATACCATGGCCAGGTCCTTCCATGGAAAATTACAGAAGCCTGCCAAAATACGTGAAGTCACGTGGGACCTGTTCGGTTGCCAGTTTGCAGTTAGACGTCAGGCAGAGCAGTCGGCCATTTTAGGTCCTGCCTAAAACTGGAACTGACACGCGCTATGTTAGTTAACAGATGTCTGGGTTGGGGATTGAAAATAAAGTAACATCAAAATAAATCGAAGTCTTGTGTTTATTATCTAAAAACTAACAATGACACAGGGCTTCTGATAGAGAGAAATCCCTAACAGAAAACCAGACCGAAGTCCCAAGTCAACTCCAGACGTTAGAAGATTCCAGACCAAGTCAAGATGATAGAAGAAATACCAAAGACGATCAGAATACTAAAGACGGCCAAGAAATAGAATTAAAGAAAGAGGTATGCAACATTATAATTATTTAGTGCCAGTGAAGAAGGCGCTATGCAACAATAAATTCCCAACACAACCTGGCACTTGGGTGCAAGCGCTGGGGCTTCTGGGGAGGCTTGCCTCTCGTGAAGTGACTCAATATTACCTGAGACAGCACCCTGCAACAGCTCGGCAGCCCAGTCGTCTCGGACTTCCCCATGCCACTGGACTAACTGCCGGACTGTAGTCTGTGCAGCCTCTTTCCACTTAAAATATCTCATGCACAAGTTTCACTTTATAACCATTGTTATTACTGAGACTTAAATTTCTACAGTAATCTACACCATATTAAAAGTAAGAATATTCATGTAGCTAGGAATTTTTTTATGGTGCTGCTGGTAGCTCTGCTAGTTTGAAATAAATTTCTTTTTTTTTGCAATTTTTAAAATCCTAATTATTGAAATTGGTATAGATTGTTTTTAAATATTTCTTTGTTGTGGATTTGAAAAACTAAAGAAATTTCAAATAATTTCAGACTCAACAGATTGATGGACAGAAACATGATCATTCAACAACGAGTAAAATAAATTTAGTTGATTTGGCTGGCAGTGAACGACAAGCGACATCTCAATGTTCTGGTGAAAGATTTAGGGTAAGTGAAAATTCATTAGGATTCTTCTCTTAATTATGTGATAAAGTTCTTTTGTAAAACATCTACAGGGTGATTGAAAAGTAACTCTCTATTTTAAACTATTTATAAATTTTTTATATTCAGTTACATTTTTCTCAATTCTTTAATGTATGTTCCTTAATATATGGCAATTAAATCTGTGTTGTTGTTGATGCTATTCCACATTTTGCTGTTGTTGTTTGTGAATGGCTGAATCACCATTTTCCTGGGAGATGGATGGGTAGACATGGCCCGCATGAATAGCCCTGATTTAACACCCTGTAACTTTTTTCTTTGGGGTTGTTTGAAGGTGCAAGTCTACTCTACGAAATCAACAACTTTTGAAGGACGAATACAAGAATTCTGTAACTAATCTTTTACTCATTTTCTTAGTTTTGTCACTCAGTATGAATATATTTCAAAATATCCATAATCTTTCTTGAATAAATATTGGAGTAAAATTTGAATTTATATATTGTTTAAGCCCGTGAACCTGTGTTTTTTATGCATTATTCTTATTAATAAACACCTGCCTATTTTTATTTTTGTCTTTCTAGGAAGGAATCAACATTAATAAATCCTTGATGACTCTTGGCAAAGTTATCTCCCTTCTGTCTGAAATTTCTTCTCAAAGTAGCAAAAAGAAAATCTTCATTCCTTATCGAGATTCAATTCTAACTTGGTAAGATTTTTTTGACTTGATTTTTACTTTTCATTTCTTTTAAGGGAGTTTATCTGTAGTTGTTTTTTTTTCTTTTTTGAAAGTTACTTTAATCAAATATTTATTTTAGAATTTGTATTCCTTCACTAAATTACAAAACTGTAGATTTTCTATTTGTCTTAATTTTTGAGATGAGGCTTGATAATTTGTCCAGTTGGACACATGCCACAATGGATATAAGGGTTGAGTTAATACAGTTCCAAGTGACAATCATCTGTATGTTGTAGGTTCAATCCTGGCCAAGGCCGATAAGATAGAATACTTAACATAGCTTAACACTTGTGCCCGGTCATGATTAACAGAATGATAACAGTCTACCCAGTGGATTGAATAAAATACTCGGTTCGAAGTTCTTTGAAGGCTCCCAATTATGAAAAGGCTCCTGAGTTTGACAAGAAACATCTGAAGAAGGCTAGAGGGCACATCGACTGAAACATTGTGTATATAACAATAAAGATGATAACAATAGTAAAAAAAATTAAAATAATGTAAAATTTCTATGACTTAATTTTATAATAATTTTATAATTATTTTCCCTCCAGCAGACTGGGTTCTTTAATCTTGCTTAGGCAGCCAGTCTAGGAGAAGGAAAACTCTGAATTCAAACCTGTTAAACTTCTCTTAAGAAATTGACCTTGTGTTACATATAACTTGTGCAGAAAGGTTGGTAAATATATAAATCTTATAACTTTTATAATTGCTATTTCTTTGAATGTTTGAGATGAGGCTTGAAGATTAATATTATCTGTGTTATTCGGACTATTGTCCCCATCTTCATTGTTATTTGTACAGCGTTTCGGCCGATATGCCCTCCGGCCTTCTTCAGGTATTTCTTGTCGGACTCGAGAACCTTCTTTTCGGACTCGGGAACTTTCTTGTCGTAATCGGGAGCCATCACGGAACTTTGAACCTAACCCTTTATTGAGTCCACGGGGGTATCCTGTTCTCATTCCGCTAACCATAGCTGGGGTAGGAGTTGTGTTAATTATTTTTCTAACTGCTTTCACTCAGGATTGAACTCTGGTTCCAGAGATAACTGTCACTTAGAACTGTCTTAACCTAACTACCTTATCCACTAGGCCATGTGTCCAATTTTTATAAGTGTATTTGTAAAACTTATATTTTACTGTATACAAATTAAATGTGAAGTACTGCTGCATTATTTTGTAATATTTTAGTAATTTTTTTTTTCCTTTTTAGGTTATTAAAAGAAAGTCTTGGTGGTAATTCCCGAACAGCCATGATTGCTACAATCAGTCCAGCAAATTGTCACGTTGATGAAACCCTCAGTACACTCAGATATCCTTTTTTTGATTTTCTTACCTCAAATAATTTACATAAAAAAAATGTTGTAAATAAATATTTGAACCATGAGCTGTTTGACCCTCCTATACCCTCTACCTAAGCCCACAAAATTCATTAAAAAAATCTAGCATAAAACACGTTCAAATTTTTTTTAATTTCAGAATGGGTTGGTTTGATTTTATGGCATGTCAACTTTTGGGTTATTTTATGCCAAAAACGTTTTTGCTTTATTTATTGTTGTTGAGTAATCAAATTTTTTTTTAAAACTCATTTTTAAAAAAATCTATCTAACCCATAAATGGGACCCTAACAGGTACTACCACTCCAGGTCAGAGTGGGCTGGTGAATAATGGCAATGAAGGGGTACTCTACACCCCAAAGAACTCCAGAATTGGAAACTCACCATTAGATGCAGTTAAATATCTTACTGAGGACAGTCACTGCTTTCAAGCACATGCATGATTTCTGGGGAGTTTGCTATTAGAGAAATAAGGTCAAGAAATCATATAGGTGCTAGGGTTTGACGTGACCAGCTAATTGATCAGAGGAGGCCTCTATGATTGCCTGTTTAGTCACCATAAGGGCCAAAGCACAATGTTGCATGTCAGACTGCCCAGCCACCTGAATTCCGCCCTTAACCATCATGGGGGTAACCACTCACTGCCAACAGGTGTGGTCCTATTGGGAGGGCCTTACCACTCTGGAGAGGTGCAGTCAGCGTATTCTACAGCCCCAGAAAGTAATGTCAATATATGCATAGGAAATGCATGGATTGCTACAGAGAGATCAGTCCAGCAAATTGTCACGTTGATGAAACCCTCAGTACACTCAGATATCCTTTTTTTTTATTTTCTTACCTCAAATAATTTACACCGAAAAAAAAATGTTGTAAATAAATATTTGAACCGTGAGCTGTTTGACCCTCCTATACCCTCTACCTAAGCCTACAAAATTCATCAAAAAAATCTAGCATAAAACACGTTCAAATTTTTTTTTTTCTAGGGTGCAGACATCTTTCTTTAAAAGCTATTTCATAATTCCATTAATAAAAAGGCTACCGTAAGGCCACAGTAAACCTTTTATTATTATTATCATCACAATAATGGTAACTAGCAGGACCTATGGATATACCACAGTAAGATAATTTAATTATTACATTTGATATGTTTACTTAAGAGCTATTTCAAAATACTTCAATATGTAAAAAGTATAATAATCTTGATTTAACTCTCACTCTTTTTCTTTTTTCTTTCATCTTTTCATTATGTCCGATTGAAACAGATTAGTGTTATTGCTTCTACACGCTCACCCCCTCTCTCTATCTTTCCCCTACTTTCTTTCTTTTTATATTTTTTCTGTGTAGCATGTCCTTTTTCTTCTTGTTCTTTCTTTATCATAAAAACTGAATGGGTCATTATTTAGATGAGGTGATAAATTATTAGAAATAAGAATTTGGCAGATAAGCAACACCAGATAATCAGGTTTTACATTTTTGCATTTCATCTTGGATGATTTGGACGGTCTCATTTTTAACCAGAGGGTGGTGCAAGATGATAACTGTCATACAATTAAAGAACACGATTAATAATAATAATATAATCTCCATTAGTAATAAATATCTACCTTACAATCTATAGTAAAATAATGAAAACAAAATTGGACTTACATGTTGAAATGGGCTAGAATCCGTCTTTATGACTTGTCTGGCATCTTCTAAATCTTGGTCTGGAGTTGACTTGGGACTTCAGGTTTTCTGTTAGGGATTCACTCTATCAGAAGCCCTGTGTCATTGTTAGTTTTAGATAATAAACACAAGATTCGATTTATTTTGATGTTACTTTATTTTCAATCCCCAACCCAGATATCTGCTAACATAGCGCGCGTGAGTTCCAGTTTAGACAGCCTAAAATGGCCGACTTCTCTGCCTAACGCTAACTGAAAACTGGACTCAAAAAGGTGCCATGTGACTCAAATATTCGGCTTCTGTATTTTCCATGAAGGCCATGATATGAAAAGGGTCTCCCTCAGAATTACAGGGATACAATAATCTTATGCAACCGCATAGATCGAAAGGGTTTAATTCTGAAGTCTTTTGTTCCCAAATATCTATGTTTCCATTTTATTTAACATCATCCTTAACACTTCTAAAATATGCCCAACAGGCAAGGTGTATTGTCAACAGAGTTCGGATTAATGAAGATACTAAAACAAAGAAAATTCAAGGTAAGACATTTTCTAACTCGATTGTTTGTTGTTAAACCTCTGAATTTGCATGCATGCAACAAATTGGCATGCTTTTAAGATTTAAAAAAAGTTATGTTTTAGAGGAAAAAAGGGAATCTGAACATTAGCTACATAAATGAGAGTAACCTCCCCTTGTTTGTTTCACTTTGAGGAAGCCGTTTGTTTTGGTCGGCCATTTTTATTTCACCATAAATCTACACTAAAGATATGAATTGTTTGGATCAATACAACTGCAAATTTTATATCTACACTAAAAATATGAATTTGTTTGGATCAATACAACTGCATGTTTTAACACAAAAATATCATAAAATGTGTTCTTGATTGTGCTTGTGCATTACTTAAAATGAATTTAATTGTTATTAAGAACACATTTTATGATATTTTCACAGATCCATTATTACTGAATTGTGAGTTAGATCCTTGCAGGATAACCTCGTTAAAATCCCTATGTAAAAAAAAAAAAAAAGATCTAGCTTTGATACGGCCTCTGGTGGGGCGTCTGAAAAAAAGTGCACAGACATTCTGAAAAGAAAAATCAGTGACTCCTATTTAAAATATGAAATGCAAAAAAAGAATTTATGCTGTTACTATTTAAAATTTATTTTTTAATTATCTTCACTGATATAAATTAAATCTTCATTATCTTTTGCTCAAAAAACAAAATCTGGTGATAGTGAATGTGTATATATATTTACTTTGCCATTGATTGTTTTATTTTCGTGGTTTCAGACGGATACTCACACACTCACAGATACATATACACAGCTGCATTTTTATATATGTATAGATAGATTACATCTTACAAGAGTGAATATTAAAAAAAGTTTGAAAATGTACTTCCCCTTCATTTACAATGACTGCAACCAACAAATCCAAGAAAAGATAATATTATTAGGATGGAGGGGGGTTTCTTCCACATCCTCCATACTTGCCAGGTTTAACACATATACTCAAACATTATCATAAGGAGCAGAACATTCAGAAACAAAGTTGAAAACTATCTTTCAAACTTTTTTTGAGGAAAACCTTAATTTCTTTAAATGTGGAATCAAAAATTTGCTTTCCCATTGGGATGCAGTTAAAAATGAAGTAAATTAGACTTTTGATGATGATAATCGAATTTTAACTTAAATTTCTTTTTTTTCTTCTTTTATATATATTATATATATATATATATATATATATACATATTTATATATATATATAAATAAATAAAAGAAGAAAAAAAAGAAATTTAAGTTAAAATTCGATTATCATCATCAAAAATCTAATCGACTTCAATTTTCCTTTTCTCTAGGTAGAGAATATTTCAGAAGGGGTTCTGCTAATGAAAACACACACAATGAGAATTTTTGTAATATAAATAAATTTTTGGTGTGTAAAAATTGGATGTTTTCTTCTATAAGTTTTAAATTACAATGTCTACTTTTTCTTTTCGTTTTTTTTTTACATCAAACTTCATAGAACTTATGGCTGAAATCAAAAAGCTAAAAAATATTTCAACCGCAAAAGGTGATGGAAATGTTCCTACTGCCAATTTAGAAGAGATTTCTGCCCTGCGGACAGAATTGGAGAAAAAAGAGAAAGAATTGAGTGAAATAAAAAGGTAAATATAACATTTATTTTGCTATTTAATTTTCAGGAGGAATGATGAAAAATTATTTATTTATTTATTTTTTTTTTTTTTAATGAAGTCTGCTTTGAGAGAATTTAACATAGTGAGTCTATTATATATATATATTTACCAACCGCACGAGCAGGATGTGCCACAAGGTCAATTTCTTAAGGGAGTTCAATAGGTTTAAATTAAGAGTTTTCCTTCTCCTAGACCGGTTGCCTAACCAAGGTTAAAGAGCCCAGTCTGCCCTATTATTTACCCATAGCTGGAGGGAGAGTAGGATTCATACCTTTCCCAAGGGTATTAGCGCTAAGTGAAATGCTATTACCAAGTCCAGGATTTGAACTCGGAGCGACGAGTCCATTTCCCATGACTTTAACCATTACACCACGCGCTTCCATTTGAAAGGAGTGATGATGTGTTAATAGTGATATTAATATACTTATCTTCTTATTCTGTTTCACTTCTCAAGGCTGGATCAGAGTTGTTGGGCTGGATGGCATTTCTCGCTGTTTGAGTCTGGAACAACTTGAGATTCGCTTGAGGATATCTTGCCTTGAGCCGTTCATAGTTTTTAAATAACAACAAGACTTTTTTCTCATGAGCTGATTTATTTTATCCCCAAGTAAAAATGCCTTGGGGAACAGACACACATCTTGCATCTTCTCCCTCCAACTGCTTAGTTCCAACTGATCTTTCATTCTCTCCTCTCACTACGTCTCTTCCACACTTTGTCAGATGACATCCATCGACCAATAAGAAATTTCATCCAAAATAATCTTTCCGCTATTATTTGGACATGACTTGGATTTTTTTTCCCACCTTATTATGTTACAGGAATACTTGTTATTTTTATAGAAATAAAAGTTAAGTCGACGGGGCGGCCTAAAGTCAGTATCAGCCAGTCAGCGAGGGAGTCTATCCCCTTTTCAATAGCGCTAGACCAAGGAGATTGTTTTTAGCATCTGAGGCGGAGCGCAACACCTACCATCAGCTCCTTACTTTACTGCACAGATCCCTGTGCTACTCATACGCTGAGTTGGCGAGGACCGGTATCGAACTAGGAACCTTGTGGTTTCTAGCCAAACGCTCTACCGACTGAGCTAACACGGCCCATTTTATAGAAATAATCAGACGAATCCGATTGAAACGACATTTTTAAAAAATCAAAATTTCTATTATCTAAATTTTTTTGACTATTGTCATCATCTTTATTGTTAAAATACACAGCATTTCGGCTGATGTGACCTATGACCTTCTCCAGGTGTTTCTTGTCAAACTCGGGGAACCTTCTTGTCGAATTGTTGTGTATATTATAATAAAGATTAGGATAACAGTCTGAAAAATCTAAAAATACAAATTATCAAGCCCCATCTCAAAAATTCTGACAAATAAATTAAAATTTATTTGCATAAATAAAAGGGGAACCACTCTTGACTGATAAATTATTTATTGATCTACTAGGAAAAAAGAAGACGGGTTAGAGTTAGAGGTTAGGGTTAGTTTAATGGGAAAATAAATAAATAATTTATCAGTCAAGAGTGGTTTCCCTTTGTTTATGTTGGACATATAGGAAATAACTCCCTCTGCAATGGATACAGTCAGCATATTTTAAGTCCCATCGAAATGAACAAAGACCCCCAAAATTGTAGCTTCAAAACTGTATCCAGTTTAGTGTGTGTGTGTGTGTGCTAATGATACTTTGTAGAAAACCAGAAAAATGATCAGCATATATTAAAAAAATGAGTTTGTAACTTTTAGATTTTCTGGAAGAAAATATTAATTTCTCTATTATATTTTGAATATTAATCATATTATTTTCATCATGGCACTAACTTGTCTTTTTTTTCTTTTTTCAAAGACAAATTTGAAACTATACTTCGTATATGGAGTTAAATTTTTTTTATTTTTAAATTTCAGGACTTTGGAAGAAAAATTAACTGAATCAGAAAAAAAGAGGAAAGAACAATTTAAAATTCTACAGGTGAATTTTTGTATTCATTTTTTACCTTTTTATATAAGCTTATTGTTTATAATAAGGTTGTCAGGCCAGTTGAATTCTTGTTATCAGAGCCAGTGCCACAGGACCTGCAACTTTGGGAGGCAATAGAACTCTGAAGGGCACAATTTATCTAAACTGAGAAAAATCTGGAGTAAATTTGAAAATGTTTTTTATTAAAAAAAACCCCAACTTTTTTCCAAAATTTCATCTTGCAAAATACCCTATTCATAAAGAAATTTGTTCACTAACAAATTTTTCTTTTTGCAAATTATTACAATCAAACATTGTTTTTACAGCATAAACATCTTTTCAAATGCAATTTTCTGTTTTATTTTTAAATTAACACAAATAATTTTATATCGATTTTTTTTTTTTTTTTTTTTTTTTTTTAAAATATTCTTCTTATAAATGACATAAGATTTAGTAAAGTCAAATTAGATTTTTTTTTAAATTTTAAATGATTTATCAACATGTTTATTTTTTTAAATTTTAGATTTTTTTTTAAGAGTGTATAGAAATTGGCATACTTTTGTGAAAAAATTCAACAATTTTCAGGGGACAAAGTCAGACGTAGTGTTGCCAATTTTAATTCAGTTAAATAATGTTGCATACTCACTTTGAAATCAACATATACTTATCTTCTGTTGAGAACAGATCTGGGTTATTTCCTATAAGTCTAACATGATCAAAGGGTGTTGCATACCCTTCTCATTACTTTACTTCTTTCTTACTTCTTCTATTTTTCTTGTCATCTTCTAGTGTCTTTGACATCTTATAACATCTTGTCTTGGTCTGGAATCTTCTAAGGTCTGGACTTTCTTGGGGACTTCGGGTCTGGTCTTCTATTGGGGATTTCTCTTTATCAGAAGCACTGTGTCATTGTTAGTTTTTAGAGGTAATAACACAAGACTCCGATATGCTTTGATCTTACTTTATTTTTAAATCCCCAACCAGACATCTGCACATATTAAGAGGGGAGCGCATGTAACGTGACTTACCGTCCCGTCGAGTTCAGCTGCTAGTCTTTAACTGCTGAAACTTGCTTACTATCTAAACTGGAAGAGAGGGTCCTCTCTACCGGTTCTCACGGCTATCCCCGGAAGATAGGGTTAGGACTGAGGTCAAGCTTATCACTCAATCTTCAAGGCTGTCAGCTGCACTTAAAATGCCATCTTGATTTCTACACTATTGCACATAAATATTAGGTATCTGATAATTATGTAACAAGGGGAACCACTCTTGACTGATAAATTATTTATTTATTTTCCCATTAAACTAACCCTAACCCTAACCCCGTCTTCTTTTTTCCTAGTAGATCAATAAATAAATAAATAATTTATCAGTCAAGAGTGGTTCCCCTTTGATCATGTTAGACTTATAGGAAAACTCAGATCTGAGTATACCCATGGTTGTATACTTATCTTGTCTTATAGCCTGTCTTGTATTCCTTCTTACCTTGTTCTGAGTAGCTCTTAACTGTCGATTCTCTATCTTGGCTTCTTAGCTGTTTCTGTACTGGTTTCTTCTTCCCCACGTACCATTCGCTAATCCAACCAAAACACTACATCTCATCACTTAAACTTTTCCATTCTAATCCACACATCATCATTTAAACTTTTCCGTTCTAATAAGGCCACTCAGACCACTGTCACAGTCTATGCCATGCCCATTATGTAACAGCTTATACCCATGGTTGTATACTTATCTTGTCTTATAGCCCGTCTTGTATTCCTTCTTACCTTGTTCTGAGTAGATCTTAACTGTTGATTCTCTATCTTGGCTTCTTAGCTGTTTCTAACTGGTTCTAGGCTGGTTTCTTCTTCATAAGATTATTCTAGTGCATACTGGGATGTCCTGTACTTATTTTGTTTTTGATTAATAACTCAAGACTTTCTTTTTGGTAAGCTCACATTTCATAAGTCCCAGAATCAATTAAACCGCACGTGTGAGAATTGGCTATTTGAACAAGATCCACCATTTAAATCTAAACTCTATCTCACACTGGCGAACAGGAAGAGGAGCTCACACAGAGTTACATTTGTATCAATCAAGATCCCCTGTATTTTTCCACGACCGTTAGTTTGAATTTGAATAAATACACTACATTAGTAAGTAAAGTAAAGTCGTCGGGGTGGCCTAAAGTCTGTATCAGCCAATCAGCGAGAGAGTCTATCCCCTTTTCACTAGCGCTAGACCAAGGAGATTGTTTTTACATCTGAGGTGGAACACCACACCTACCATCAGCTCCTTACTTTACCACACAGATCCCTGTGCTACTCATACACTGAGGGCCGGTATTGAACTAGGAACCTTGTGGTCTCTAGCCGAACGCTCTACCGACTGAGCTAAACCTGCCCCTTCATCGTACCACACTACATTAACTACATGCATAATATAATAGGATACCCATCAATTATGCAACAATGAACTGCTTATCAATTATTCCCCACTCCTGCAAAATTAGTGTCATTGAATTTTTTTTTTTTAATCTTCAAAATTTGCTGAATCCTTTACTTTTTAGACTTTGTATTATAAAAGCCAATTAAGCGAGATTAGAAAAGTATTTTGAGAAAAATTATTGTTGGAAAGATACACTGAAGAATGGTGTGCTTAATAAATTTGTTAAGCACCAGCATCCGGTGCTAACGGATACATACAAACACAGAACAAATAAGTACAAAAAATTAACAAGACAAACTTACACTAAATAGAGGAGGGTCAGTTTGGTATAGCCAATGCAGCAAAGTTAGTCAGAATATTATTCAGTTAGTTCATCATCGTCATCGGGGTGGCCTAAAGTCAGTATCAATCAGACAGCAAGGGAGTCTATCCCCTTTTCACTAGCGCTAGACCAAGGAGATTGTTTGGGCATCTGAGATGGAGCACCACACCTACCATCAGCTCCTCACTTTACCGCACATATCCATGTGCTACTCATATGCTGAGTTGGCGAGGGCCGGAATCAAACCAGGAACCTCAAGGTTCCCAGCCGACTGAGCTATGCAGGCTCTAAATGTACTATAATTGTAGGCTATTTTATGGCTATGAGCCAGTCCATCTGGTAGATTGCTGAAGGGGTGTTAGCTACTCTACAACAATTATGTATGACTTTTTAATTTTTTATTTTAAAGATTTCAATCAAATTTTCTAAATGATATTTTTCAGCATTCTGGTATTGCATTTAAAGTGGATAACAGTTTACCCCATTTGGTAAATCTTAGTGCAGATCCTCAATTAACTGGCGTCCTGTTGTATTTGATTAAAGAAGGAGAAACCAAAATCGGACAAAGAAAACCAAATTCAGAACATGATATTCAATTGTCAGGAGCGCTTATTGCTGATAATCATTGGTAAGTGAAAATTGCCTTCTTCACCTTTTTTTTTTTTTTTTAATTTTTTAATTTTTTAAATTTTTTTTTCAAAACTTTAAAATATTTGAAAACCTTTGGAAGGTGGAAATTATTCTTTTTTTTAATACATAGGTACATTTAAATTAAAAGTAACTAATATCATTGGATAATTACAAAACAAAAAGAATATATATATATATATGGTGGTCAATGTAGGGTTTTTTGATATAAGTTGTGAGGTCACCAATTTAAAGTTAAACTTCATGATATATTATTCAAAACATAAAACGCACCATAATAACATTCAATTATGTAGGCACATGGCATAAATAAAAACACAAAATTCAGTTTTAAAACTAACAACTTGTATTGAGATTAAGTTTACAAAAAGGTAATGCAGAAATACCGGGCAAAGTTCTTTCATAAGTCTTTGTACAAAAATGTAATTTTTTAAAAAGTTCATTATAACATGTGAGAAAAGAGATGTTATAAATTTTGAAGTGAGAAAGAAAGAGTAAGATTTCAAAGTCACAAAACAGTCAGGCGCAAATAAATTGCTGATCTCGTAAATGGCTGATTATATATAGAGAGAGATAGTTAGTTTGTACCTTCAGCATGTATGCGAAATGTTCTTAAAACGGGTGACGTGAATTCGCTTAGGCAAGTTAGATCTCTCTGGTTGGTATCCGAAAATTCCGTTATTTATAAGAAATAAGCAGGCTCCAAATTGGGTCTACTTGGTAAATTTCTTTTAGGCGTGAACGTCTCTGATTGGTCGAAAATGTACAAATATTTATTTCAATTTTTCTTTTTACCAGGCTGTGCAATCCTCTTGTGCAGATCATTAATTTTCGTCACTTGATATCACCACATATATATATAATTACTGTGTTTCCCCCGAAAATGAGACTGGGTTTATATAAATTTTACTCTGAAATATAACACTAGGGTTTATTTTGAGGGGATGTCTTATTCTTTATATTTTGAAAAACAACATTAAGAAGTAGAAAATTACAAAATTTCTAAGATTACAAAAAAACAATCTACATTTATTTACCATTTAACATGTTCTTTTAGTCAAAAACTCATTAATGATAAGTCATTCAAAAATAATCATATCATCATCTTCTGGAATGTTATTGTTCTGTCAAGTCACTCAATTCCAACATTCTGTCGCTCTCAACTAGGGCTTATTTTAAGAGGAGGGCTTATATTAAAATAATCAGGAAAAAGCACACTAGGTCTTATTTTGCAGGTAGGTCTTATTTTCGGGGAAACACAGTCAATTAATTTCATTTTTTAAATTTTTCTACCAACATTTTAGCAGCCCATTGTGCAAAGTATAATTGCTTCTAATATTATAAAGATTGCTATGAATAATTTCTGGGCTAATCTGAACATTAGTTACTTAAATGAGAGTAACCTCCTCTTATTTGTTTCGCTTTGAGGAAACTGTATGTTTTGGTCGGCCATTTTCATTTCACCATAAATCTACACTGAAATATATCTACACATAAAATGTGTTCTTAATTGTGTTTGCGCATTATTTGAAATTAACTTAATTGTTATTAAGAACACATTTTATGATATTTTCGTGTTAAAACATGCAGTTGTATTGATTTGAACGTATTTTCAGTGTAGATTTACGGTGAAATGAAAATGACAAGACCAAAACATGGAGCATCCTCAAAGTGAAACAAACAAGGGGAGGTTACTCTCATTTATGTAACTAATGTTCAGATTACCATTTCAGGAATATCTGAAATGCGAAACAATTCCTCTTTGGTGTGTTTAATAAATATAAAAAATGATATCATCAGAAGAAGTTAGAATCTGGTTTGTAAGCAATTTCTATTTTCAATATTATAATAAAGATTGTTTAAATCTTTTTCTGGTTTTTGTCTCTTTTTAGTATTATCAACAATTGTGGAAATGTTGTGACAATTAAACCAATAAAAGATGCACCAACTTATGTTAATGGTAATTTAATAACAGAAGTAACAAATCTTGGTCATGTAAGTTTTCTATTTTTATGTTTTATTATTTTTGCCTTTTCACATCTTTATTTAATAGACATTTTCAAGACAAAAACCATTAGTAACTCTGTATATATGTGTGTGTATATGTAATATATATATATATATATATATATATACACACATATACATACACACACATATGCACACAGTTACACACTTTAATAACCCGGCCTTCGGGGCGGGGGTCTGGTGTGCTTCGGCCACTGGACCTGTGTTGATCCCAGGGGGCTATCCCTCAGGCAACACCTGCCCCCTTGATTTAAAGAGGTAGGGCTGGGTTTATTGCCCAGTGCCTGAAGCGCCCTTCTTAAGGGGGAATGCCGATAGGATCAGCGCATTTTTTGTGCCTACCACCCATGAGCTTCGGCTTGTGGGTGGGCCCACATAAAAATGTCCTTGTGTCACGCCCTCATAAGTGGGATGAGAGGCAAATACCCACAGTTGAGCCGCACTGATGAGACGTAAATGTCGAAAACACTGTGTCTGTGGATGACTTATATATATATATATAAAAGAAAGTTTGGTATGTACGTGTCGACCTATAACTCTAAAAAGAGATGTCACTCAGATTCGAAATCTTGCATACACCTTAATATCCTTCTAACTAAGAAACACACCAAATTTGGTTATTGATTTTTCTGATTAAGGGATATGATTAATTAAACAAAATTAAACGATTTTCTGAAAGCATCATATAGCACTCCTTGGTGTTCCTAAAATTGTTTTCGTCTGGTCATGGACCAGGTACTTTTACTAGTATATATATATATAATCAGGGAAAATGGAGATAAATCTGGTATGTAAATATATAGAAATATGAAAAAAAAAAACAAGGAATTCCGAGGATGATTTATTATAGTTAAAAGTTTAGTATAATTTAACATTGTCTAATACTTTTAACTATAATAGAATATCTGAATACCTTGTTTTTCATAGTACATATATATTTAAGGAGCTAGTTTAGCTCAGTTGGTAGAGCACCACCTAGAAACCACAAAGTTCCAGGTTCGATACCAGCTCTTGCCTTATCAGTGCATGCATGGCACCGCTTGGATCATAAGATAACTTTGGAAAAATTCAATGCACATTGTAATTTACTAAAATATTTCGGAATTTCTTAAATTCTAGAGTTAAATTTGTAGATTATAATTTTTTTTCTTACATTTCTAGTTGTCATAAATAGAATATAATTATCAGTGGTTTTGATTTTTGTGTTACACTGCCTATATTATCCCAGATATTGAGCACTCTTAGTGTGCAGTAATGATATGTACCTTACATACACACATGTATGTGGGAAATGCACACACATACATACACGCGTGTATGTGTGAAATGCGCACACACACATACATACAAGCGTGTATGTGTGAAATGCGCACACATACATACACACATGTATGTGTAAAATGTACACACGTACATACATGTATGTGTAAAATGTACACACGTACATACATACGTGTGAAATGTATACACGTACATACACACATGTGTGAAATGTATACACGTACATACACACGTGTGAAATGCGCACACATACATACACGCATGTATGTGTGAAATGCGCACACATACATACACAAATGTATGTGGGAAATACGCACACATACCTACACACATGTATGTGTGAAATACGCACACACATACATACACACGTGTATGTGTGAAATACGCACACATACCTACACACATGTATGTGGGAAATGTGCGCACACATACCTACACACATGTATGTGGGAAATGTGCGCACACATACCTACACACATGTATGTGGGAAATGTGCGCACACATACCTACACACATGTATGTGGGAAATGTGCACACGCATACATACACACTTGTATGTGTGAAATGCGCACACATACCTACACACTTGTATGTGTGAAATGCGCACACATACCTACACACATGTATGTGGAAATGCGCACACATACATACACACATGTATGTGGGAAATGCGCACACATACATACACACCTGTATGTGTGAAATGTGCACACATACATACATACACGCGTGTATGTGTGAAATGCGCACACATACATACACACATGTATGCATATTTCTGCTTTGAAGATAGGCTGCAACTTTAGTCATTGTGATTTAGGATTCCAAGTTAATATTTGCTTTTACTTTATTATTCTGATAATTTTCGGTTTTAGAAATATAAAGTTTTGAATGTTTTTTTAAAAATAATTTTTCCTGACAAACAGGATCTTTTTTGGTTCATTGTTAAGTGATTTGTATTATTTTTATTTCAGGGAGACACAGTTATTTTGGGAGGTAATCATTTTTTCAGGTATGTTGTAAATTTTTATCTTTTCTATTTTTTTAAAACTAGAGAATATTGTTTATCAACTACAAGCTTGATATATCCTATATGTCACGAGTCCAATGATATGTTTGTCCTTAGTATAATATCAAACTGCATCTAATGGTGAATTTTCAATTTGGAGCTCTGGGGAGTGTGAATACTCCTTCATCGTCATTGCTCCCAGGTTCACTCTGACCCAGAGTGGCCATACCTGTTAAAGTCTCATATATCGGTTAAATAGAAAATGAGTTTAAAAAATGTGTTTAAAAAAAATTGAGTACTTATAAAGAATGAATAAAATGTCTTCGGCATTTGACATACCATAAGATCTAACCAACCTATTGAGCAAAGTGATTATAAAAAGATTCTAAATTAATTTACAAGTTTACAACAAGTTAGAATGATCAATGGTAATGTTGACATCAAACTTGAAAGATGAAATGTCCATTCACAATTCACCTGTGGAATTGAAATTTTTTTTGTCTTTAACATATTATTATTTTTTTTTTTTGGGGTACACTTAATAATTCAGTTTTGCAATATTATCTTCTTTTTTTTTTCTTTTTTTTAACATTAAAGTTAATTTTTATAAATTGATCAATTTTCAGGTTTGTCAATTCATCAGACAGTGAGAAAAAAGGTTCAAGTCAAGGAGAATTGAAAGATTTTGATTTTGCTTATAAACAATTGATAAAGACACAAGAAAAAAGGTTTGTTTATTTGTTGTTGTTTGTTTAATAAGTTTTGCTTAGTCTGATATATATATATATATATATATATAACAATTTCATCTATCTATCTATACATATATTAAGGGCAATTGTGTGTATCTGTATGTCTGGAGGAAACTTCAAAAATAAAACAATTAACGACAGAGTAAATATATATACACATTAAATGTCACCAGGGTTTGGTTTTTGACCAAAAATAATAGAGATTTGATTTATATTTGTGAAGATAATTAAAAAATAAAATTTAAATGATAACAGTATGGAAATTTTTTTTTTTCATTTAATATTTTAGATAGTAGACATTAACATTTCTTTTCAGAGTAGCTGGATCAATGCAAGGTCTATTTTTTTTTTTTTACGTAGGGATTTAAATGGGGCATTCCACGAGAATTTAACTCACGATTCAGTAATAATGGATCTGTGAGACTAACTAAAAAAAATCCTTCTCTACCCAGGTGATGCCGGGTAGCCGCTGCTAGTAAGATATAGATAGTAATTATAAGCTACTTCAATGGATCTTTTGGATATGGCAAAATATTTGAAATGTTAAATGAAAGATTAAATCCTGAAAGATTAATGTTTTTCAAGGCTAAACACAATTTTCCCACAAAATCCGCAATTTGACAATTCTGTATATTTTAAAAATTTTCTCTAAATCCCACATATTACTTTTCGAATAAAAATTGATTCATTTTATGAATGTTAAACCTTTATAGGCCGGTTAGTTCAGTCGGTAGAGCGTTCGGCTAGAAACCACAAGGTTCCTAGTTCGATACCCGCCCTCGCCAACTCAGCGTATGAGTAGCACAGAGATCTGTGCGGTAAAGTAAGGAGCTGATGGTAGGTGTGGCGCTCCACCTCAGACACTAAAATAATCTCCTTGGTCTAGCGCTAGTGAAAAGGGGATAGACTCCCTCGCTGCATGGCTGATACCGACATTAGGCTGCCCCGACGACTTTACTTTTACTTTACTAAACCTTTATAAGATTTTCTTTAATCTAAATTCATTTCCTTCTTCTTTTCTGTTTAAGATTGGCTCAATTAAAGTTTTTCAAGGCTAAACACAATTTTCCCACAAAATCCGCAATTTGACAATTCTGTATATTTTTAAAATTTTCTCTAAATCCCACATATTACTTTTCGAATAAAAATTGATTCATTTTATGAATGTTAAACCTTTATAAGATTTTCTTTAATCTAAATTCCTTCTTCTTTTCTGTTTAAGATTGGCTCAAGAATTGGAAGATCTTAAGAAACAAGTCCAAGTTGATATGCTTCAACAAATTGATGAAGAAAAACATAAAACTGAAGAATTACTTGAGAAACAAAAAACTGGATATGAAGTTCAACTTGCCAGTTTAGAAGATGAACTTGTGAGTTATTCAATACTAAATACTTTCAACTTAATACCATAAATAATTTTTCTCCCTAAAATTTTTTTCTAATATTATTTCACTTCCAATAGTTTTTTTCTTAATATTTTTCCACTATTTTTTACTTCCTATAATTTTTTCTAAAATATTTTTCCACTGTTTTTACTTCCATAATACTTCCTATAATTTTTTCAAAAATATTTTCCAGTTTTTTTTACTTCCTATAATTTTTTTCAAAAATATTTTCCAGTTTTTTTACTTCCTATAATTTTTTCAAAAATATTTTCCAGTTTTTTTACTTCCTATATTTTTTTCAAAATATTTTTCCAGTTTTTTACTTCCTATAATTTTTTCTTTATTCCTATAATTTTTCAAAAATATTTTTTTCACTTTTTTCCCTTCCCTATTATTTTTTCTTTTATTTTTTCACTTCCTATAATTTTGGTATGTTTTGAATTGCCCATCTTTTTAGTATATCATGTATTTTCTAGAAAATGATTCTTAACTATTTATCAAATAAGAATAGATTATGAAAGAATAATAAAAAAAAGTCTTTTTTCTCTACTTTTTGCTGTTATCATCATTAATACACTTTATATAAAATCAACCCTTTCCTTTATACTCCAACTTTACACATACTTTAATAAATAATTCTTAATGACCTTTTATTTCAACTCTTAAGATTTCAAGCAACAGTTCCTCTAAATATTCTAAAGAATAACATTAGTTTTGTTATTGTTTTCTATTTGCCTGTTTTATTTTGTTTTTATTTTATACATTAACCATTTTGTTTAATTATAACTTTCATTATTATAATATATATATATGGCTGTACACTATTCATTTTCCTGATATTGGCACATTATTCTATCTACTATACATGAGCCTTTGATGAGTTGTGGTGCACCTGAGAACTATACGCAATAATTTCATTATATATATTATATTTATATCTTATCCAGAGAAAAATTCTTAAATTTATTTTGCTTATTTTGATAAAATTTGATATTTTTTTATCAATTAAATTGATAAAAAATATCAAATTTTATCAAAATATTCTTTTTTTTTTTTTTTTTTCTTTCATTTTTCAGAAAGAAAAAAACAGTCAAATGAAAATATCTGAACTTGAAAACAAAGATTTAGCTGAGCAAATAAAAAAGCAAAAAGAGGTAAAAAGAAGGAAAAAAAAAGTGAAATTTAATTTTTGATTTTATATTTTTTGCTTTTACCTATGTATTTTAGTTTTTGAATTTTTATTCAAAATTTGATTTGAGATAGTAACAAAAATTTTAAAAGAAATATATATATATATATATATATATATATGTTTTTCTTTTAACAGGAACTGGATGTAAAATTACTGGAAGAAAGGAGACGACAAAAAGAGATTCTTCAAATAACAGATACTATTTCGGTATGTCTGAATTTTATTTCATTTCCCCTTTTAAAAAAATGAGTCTAAATTTCCATTTGAATTCTACAGAACAATAATCAATCGGCTGGTCACGTCAAGCCTAGCACATATATGATTGCCCCAACCCTATTGCCCTCATGGCAAGCCCCAACCCCTTTTTATCATATGGTTGCTAGAAGGCTGACTGCGGTCTACATGTCCTAGGAATGACGAAAACTCTATCTGATGGTGGGTTCCAGTTTTGAGTTGGAATGTGGAGCACCCCTTCATCACCATTGCTCCCTGGTCCACTCTGACCCAGAGTGGTAGTACCTGTTAGGTCCCATCTATGTGTTAAATAGAAAAATATTTATAAAAATTGTATTATCCATTAAGAATGATATTTCAAAACTTTATCGCATTAAATGACCCACTGAGGTTGATATGCCGTAAACAAAACAAACCAAAAAAAAAAAACATTTGAATTCTACAGAACAATAATTTATACAATTCATCATCTATTCTCTTTTATGCTAAGTCTGGAAAATCTGGAGGAGATAGGCACCACCAAGTAACCCTCTTGGTATTTTAAGTGCCATGCCATCCTTGGTGATCTTGTAGGTTAAAGAACTACAAAGAAATCTATTTTGGATTTGATTTATACTTGTACTAGAAATGGCTACCCAGCATCACCTAGCCCTTTTGGCTGGGGCTTTAAAATACACCAACTGCATCTCTGCAGAGGGAAAAGACCCTCCCAAAATGGGGCCACCTGTTAATTGTTGTATTTTCGTAGTTTCCTCTGGACATACATACACACCAACTGCCCTTTATATGTTTGTATCGTTCAATATCAAGATGTAAAAGTGATTCTGTGAAATATTTTTTTTTTTTTTTTCAGAATAATTCCCAGTCTGATGATTTGCTCTTAAAAGCTCTCCAAAAAGCCAGAGATGGCGCCGAAAACAACTTGAAACGGCTCAATGTACATTTGCAAGAGACTTTAAACAGTTCTCTCAGCTCAACATCAACAAAATCCGAGGAGCCAAATATTTTACAGTCTCCGTCTTTGGTTTATCATCAAACAATGTTGACTATAAATTCCTTGATGAATCTTGTGGATGACGTCCACTCTCAGGGTCGACAAAGTATTGAAGATATCAAGAACAAACAGCAGACACTCAACAAGGAAATCTTTGATACACTCCAATCAAAGCAAAAGGAACCTAGATCATCAGATATTACAGCTGGACTCTATCAGACATATTTAGCCATATTAGAAGCGAATGCTATTTGTCGTCATCTAAAGAAAAATATTGTAAGTACTCTTTAGTTTATTTGATTTTAAATTTGATTAATATATATATATATATATATATTAATGATTGGAAGGCAATTACAATGCATATAAAATAAAGACAAAAAGATGTTTTTAGTCTTATTGATTTCAAAGTAAACTTTATCTTCAGAGACGGTTTTCAGAAATGGACGCGTTTTTTGTGTCGTTATTTTCTTTTTCTTTTTTTTATGTTATAAACACGCGTCTCGTGGCGTTCTTTTTTTTTTTAACGCCACACGGAAGGTCATGATAGACGTAATAGCCATTTTAATTTATATATATATATATATATATTTATAAATAAAAGATATTGTTCTTTTATTTTATTTTTTATTTTTATTTTTATTACTCGTCCCATTTACTCGTTTTAATCAATTTTCCTCAATATTTAGGTCTGTTGAGCGAGGAACGATACTAGTTAGCTAGCTACTCGTTTTTTTTTTTGTTTTCGCCTCCCCCCACCTTCTATTGTAAAATATATACATTTTTTTAATTATGAATCTATTAGCGGGTATTTTAAAGCTCTAATAAAATTTTGTTCACCTAAAAAAATGTATATATTTACCAACCCCTCCGCATGAGCAGGATGCGACACAAGGTCAATTTCTTAAGCAGAGTTTAACAGGTTTCAATTCAGTTTTCCTTCTCCTAGACTGGTTACCTAGCCAAGATTAAAGAACCCAGTCTGCTCTACTATTTACCCATAACTGGAGGGAGAGTAGTTGGATGCATACGTTTAATTAATGTATATACTTGTGGATAGGTCTTAATGAGAATTGGTCAAATAATTAGATTACAAAATGATATCAAGTTTTCTGAAATACCTTGTATAATAAAGTGCATATCCTTATAATTTAAACTCAATTGATAGTCCAGTTTAAAAGTGGTAAGGGTAGCCCAAAGCTAAACCTTTTTAGACCTTATTTTTCTGATTCAGGTATCATTGGGGAAGTAGATTAGTTTTGGTAAATGGCCCGGGCTTTGGCTCATTTATTAAAACTTTTTCCGTTTTACCCTTGTTCCGTAATTGATAGGTAGTCTATTAATTATGTACATTAAGTGTAACTTAGATTCAAAACTAACAGTTTAGTGGAAAAGCATGGGAAAGATGATTGACATTTTTAACCATGTGTTGACCTCTTTCAGTTCAACAAAGCGAGCCATGTGAAAATAGCTGGGTGACTGGACGAGATGGTCGGCCATGGCGTCTCTCGTCCAAATAGCAAATCTCTGCACGTTTAAGTTGATATGGGATACTTATAAAATGAAATACGAGCTCTAAAAAAAAAGAGTCTTGTGTTCGTTAATTAAAAACAAAGTAACAACACAGGACATCCCAGTATCAAGCCAGGAAGAATCCCAGATCCAGAACCATCCAAGATAGAAGATGACAGAGAATTGATAGTTGCAAATCCGAGACAATAGAAGATTAGTATATGAACTCGGCTATACTCTATAATATGAATATACAACACCCTTACAATATACTTACCACATAAACACTTACCACACTTTTAACCTGAACTATAAACATTTTTTGTAAATTTTTAAAGGATAATGATAAATCCAAAAGATTTTTCTGTGTAATTTTATAATTTAATTTTTTTTTGTATTAAAATTTTCAAATATTTTTCAGGTTTTTTCTCGAGATGATTCTCTTGTTGACGGCAATAAGTTGTGTACAATGGTCAAATGCAGCCATCTGGACAATAAACTTTGCACTTTTTGGTCATTGGATGTTTTTCAAAATAAATTAAGTCTTCTTAGAGATATATATGAGGTAATTGTTCTTTTTTTTTTTTTTTTTTCTTTTTTTCTCAACTTATTTTAATGTATTTTTATTCTTTTGGCCATTGGTATTGAAGGCTATCACAATGCAAGTGTAAAGAAAAACGAGGAAATTATGATGTTGTTCATTTACATTTAGCGCTAGACCAGGAAGATTATTTTTGCTGAGGTGGAGCACCACACCTACCGTCAACTCCCCACTTTACCACACAAATCAAATTACTTAATCTGTGCTTCTCATACGTTGATTTGGCAGGGACTGATATTAAACTCAGAACCTTGTGATTACAAGGCAAGTGCTCTACCGACTGAGCTAAGCCAGGAAAAAACTGAAATGTTTTTTAAATCTAATACAAAGTGATTGCTAAAACTATTTAAATACTTATCTGGTTTTAAATAAGTAAATTCATTTGAAGAATAACTTTGAAGATATTTTTTTTTATGATTGTTAATGTGATTTTCTTTGGTAACCTGAAAATTAGCTAATTAATGAGAGTAACCTCCTCTTGTTTATTTCACTTTAAGGAAGCCATATGTTTTGGTCGGCCATTTTCATTTCACCATAAATCTACACTGAAAATACGAATTTGTTTGAATCAATACAACTGCATGATTTAACCTGAAAATATCATAAAATGTGTTCTTAATTGTGCTTGCGC
>CM042138.1:35346314-35470167 GCA_023376005.1 Doryteuthis pealeii
GACGCTCTCAGGTAAAACAATTTTAATTTTTTATTTCACGCAATTTCTATTGTTTATTATTTTCATCTACCATTACCCCCCCCCCCCAAAAAAAAACAAGAAAAAATACATTCCAAGTGTTTACAGTTTTATTAAAGAAGAAACAAGTTTTAAATTTTTTTCCTTATGGTTTTTCTTTAAGTTTATAGTTTATTACTGCTTTTTTATCTTCTTATTATAATGGAGATTGTGTGTTTGTCTGTTACCGAAACTATATTACTACTCAAGTCACAATTCCCTTAGTTATTTACGTCACATTCTCCATAATTTTATTTTATATATACCTCAATTATTAATAAATTTGTTTTACATTACTGTTGACCATATCTTCATACTAGGATATTTACCACGTACCCCACGTGTACGGGTTAGGCACAAGGCCCTATTAATGTGGGACCACCCACAAGCTGAGACTCATGGGTGGCGGGTGCAAAAAATGGTTGATCCTGTCGGCATTCCCCCTCAATCGCCTCAGGCACTGGGCAATAAACCTAGCCCTGCCCCTTTAAATCAAGGGGCAGGTGTTGCCTGGGGGATGACCCTTGGATCAATGATGTTAGCTTGTACGGTCCAAGGCCGAAGCCACTAGACCCGCCCCCCAGTCAAAACCGGAGTTAGATATGTTGGACATATCTACATACTAGGATATTTACCACGTACACCATGTGTACGGGTTAGGCACAAGTCCCTATTAATGTGGGACCACCCATAAACTGAAGCTCATGGGTGGAGGTGCAAAAAATGCATTGATCTTGTTGGCATTCCCCCTCAAGGAGGGTGCCTCAGGCACTGGGCAATAAACCCAGCCCTGCCCCTTTAAGTCAAGATGGTAGGTGTTAGCTTTAAAGTTCCAGCAGCCGAAGCCACCAAAAATGTAAAATTCTATATATACCACAATAAAGATGAGGACAACAGTCCAAAAAATCAAAATTATTTACATCATGCCTCATCTCAAGAATACAGACAAGTATTTTTTATTTTATGGGTTAATTTGCAGTCACATTTATGTTTCTAAAAATGTCTTGATTTTTAAAATTTAAATTTTTTTTTTATTTTTAGGTAATCCAATTGAAGATCGATTATGTAAGGAATTGATCTTTTTACTGCATAAATCTTACAGTTTATCATCAAACAATAAACTTTGGATGAAAACTCTTAGACAAGGAAATCTTTATATTCAAAGTATCTGTGGTGATATGACATCATCTGTTGAAAATATCATTGATGAAACGACTGGCTTTCTTATGGTAAGTTGAAAAATTTAATTTCTTTTTAAAGCAGATTTGATTATATATATCATTTTCTTCCGTTGAACATCATTTTTATTTTTACTATCAGACCAAGTAACCAATAAGCACCCCAAATCATCAACTTAATGAAAGGTTCATATTTTAACTCATCACCGGTAAATAAACGAACAGACGATTTTTGCAATTATATTGTATCTGACAAAAACAAATTTTACAAATTGTGTGATACTATTTCTGAATGACATCCTTTTATTTAAATAAGCATAAGAATATTTTGTAAATAAAAACTGTATTTTTATTTAAATAAACATAATTGCATTTCTCTTCTGATTAAGTAAAAACTCTTTTAGTATAAAAACGTCTTTCGTCTTTTTTTAAATATTAGTAAATGTTGAAAAATATTCATAAATTTCCGATTAAAAAGTATTTATATAAAAAAAAAGATTTTGCTATTGAATTTTAATTTGATTACGTGTACCAACCATTTATTTATTTAATTTATTGTGAGTTCAACATCTCTATAAACTTCTGTTTAAATTATTTGTTTACAAAAATTTGTAAGCGGAAGTTACCGGTAATGAGTTAAAATATGAACCTTTCATTAAGTTGATGATTTGGGGTGCTTATTGGTTACTTGGTCCTTAATATCAAAAATACTTGCATCTGCCAGGCACAAGTATTTAAGTTTTAATGTAATAAAATATATTAAATCAAAAAGACTAACAAAATAAAATATGAACGTATATAAAAAGATTACACTTATCTTTATTGATTTCTATATAAATCATTAACTATTAATTATTACTTTAAACTTATTTGAAACAAAGGGGGTGTATTTGAAGAATAGAACAGTTTGAACGATAGCTCTTTCCATCAGTTCTGGCTTATATTGCAAAATTTTCTTAATTCAACAATTTAACTAAATCAGACATTAAAATTACATTATTTCTTTTTGGTAATAGATTTTTTTTTGAATTATTAAAATTACACCAATTAGAAATCAATAAAACTAAGCAAGTATTTATTAAAATCAATTTTTTAAGATCAGTACACAAATTATCATTACCGTTCACACTATAATAAGCTATTTAGTTGTATATATAAATGTGATTATATGCTATTGGTATGTAGATAAAGCCAACAGTATTAATGATATTAGATATTTTTCTTAATAATTGATATTTAGATAGAAATATAATAATGGTGAATGTGACGTAAATAACTAAGGAAATTGGGTTAAATCCTACTTAATGGACATAAATTCTACCATCGTATGTCACCCTGCCGAAAGAAAAAAAATACTAAAAATCAAGAATTAACTGAATTTGATTAAATTTTCAGTGTTGATATATTAATGAATAAAAGTTATAATGCACTAGTTATTTTATTTAAAAACTTTTACATTTTTTTCAGGTCAGTTAAAGTTAACTGACCTGAAAAAGAACCACGTATCTTTGAGAATCTGTGTTACATCTCAAAGATACGTGGTCCACAGTTAACTGACCTGAAAAAATGTAAGAGTTTTCAAATAAAATAACTAGTGCATTATATTGTTTATTCATTAATATATTAACACTGAAAATTTCATTAAATTCAGTTAATTCCTTGATTTTTAGTATTTTTTTTTCTTTCGGCGGGGTGACATACAATGGTGGAATTTATGTCCGTTAAGTAGGATTTAACCAGAAATTGTGACATAGTTTCAGTTACATTCACATAATCTCCATTATAATTTATTTTGTCATTCATTTCTTTTTGTCTTGATTTACTGCTCCATTTTTTTCTCCATTGTTGTTTTTTAAATGTTGAAGAAAAATGACAAAATATAAATTTACAATTTTTTTTTTTTTAATGCAAAAATATGATTCATAATTTAAAAAAAAAAAAATGCATTTTTTTTAATCAACTTACAAATCTTCACATTTTCAGATTTGAGATTCCTATGTCCAATTATTTCTCTATTTTCTTGTTCCATTTTTTTTAGGCTTGCAGTTCTCAGTTGAGTCATAACATTCAAGATTATGGTAGAAGAATTATCATTTCTATTCACAAAACTTTGGAAGTTTTTGCCAAACTCACATTGGTTAGCAACCAAACTCTTATTTTGTTTGAGGATGAAAATTCAGAAGTGAGTTGAATTTTTTTTCTTTTTTTTTTTTTTCAAACGAAATTTGATTTTAAGCACCATTTTGTTTTTTCAGATTTTACAAGTATAATTTTGTATTTGTCTGAAATTTAGATTTTTTGGCTATTGTCCTCATCTTTATTGTTATATGCACAACATTTCGGCCGATGTGCCTTCTTTAGGGGTTTCTTGTCAAACTTATGAACCTTCTTTGAACTTGGGAGCCTTCATGTAATTGGGAGCCTTCACCGAACTTCAAACCACACCCTTTATTCGATCACCATATGAGATGTCATCTGGTGTACCACAGGTATCTGTTCTTGGCCCCCTTTGGTTTGAATGTCTTGCTGCCCTGGGAATGGATTCATTGAAACTAAGGCATCTGGCAACTAACTTGGTAAACGGTTATAATGTCATTAATCATCTTACCAACAGCAACCTTGAACACCTTTTTGCTTTCCATGTTTCTAACACACTTGGGCATGCCTACAAAGTCAGGAAACAGCATAGCTCACATGACTTTCGAAAACTTTTTTTTCACACTCAGAGTTACAGGCTGCTGAAACACTGCATCTATATATAGCGGTATAAAACATTCGTTTGTTTGGACCATAGATATAACTTACTTTTGGTCAGCAAATAGGGTGATGAACTGTTACTCATTGTTGGGTATATACATCGAGGGTGATAGAGAGTGACAGACAGATAGTCGTGACTTACTTGTGTCATTTCTGTCTTCTCTGGTTGGTCGTTCTGTCATCTAGATTCTAGCTGGGCTTCTAAGCTCTTGTCCAGCTGTTGTCTCTAACTAAGGACTTCTGTTCAAGTCATGCATTAATCAACTACAAGACTTGGTGTTTCTTTGATCAAAGATTTTATTACTGCCCATTCTGATTCACCATGCGGTTTGAGCCAACCTCACAGAACACGTCTGTTCTGCATGCTATTTAGGTTGAAACTGACTATCTAACTAGTCAAATCACGTGACCTGCGATATTCCCGCCTTTATCAACGGTCTGGTATTTTCCCAATGGAAACCTACCCGCCTACGCTCTGATTTGAAGGTCAATGTCCCCTTATTCTACAGGTGTTTGTCAATAATTTATGCTACCACATAGATTATGCAACAGAACATTGGTGGGGAAAAAAATTGTTTAATTCTTGTGCACTCCAAAGTTTTAGGCTGAAAAAATCTGAAAAAAAAACCCCACTTATGCTAAATGCATTTTAATGTAAGTATTTTTATCTCCCAAAATTTGTGTGTAGAATAAAGCTTTTTTAGAAGTCTTTTTCTTTTCTATATATGATCTTATTCCTGTGAAAATGTTCGATATTTTTAAATTTTTTAAATGCAGTCTACTATGTATATAAATTTAAAAAAATTTTATTTTTTATTTCAGATAATTGATCTTAATATTTGCCAAATATTCAAAGATTGTTGTGATGTCGTCGGTGAAAAAACTTTGAAAGGAGCTCTTCACAGTTTAAATGAATGGGAAATGCTTTCAAATTCTTATACAAAAGCACATAATTCTCAGCAAGTAAGTGAGATCTTCTTTAAAATAAAGCAACATATTAAGGTTTTTTTTGTTTTTTTAAAAATTATAATTTGATTTTATATATATATATATATATATATATATATATATATATACATACTAGAAATGACGGGACCCGTTGGGTCACCCATTGAGCTCTGGTTATTTTGTTAAAAAATTGCAATAATGTAATTTATTCTTAATACATTTTAAACTATTTTTCAGTCAATTTTGCGCAAATTTATCATAAACATGACTGTCAACGCTGTCTAAGATGATGTAAAATCTGTATTTTACAAAATAAATTTACTCCCCACCCCAATTGAAAAAAATGACCAAAAATCAGGGAATTTTCCAATTTTAATGAAATTTTCAGTGTTGATTTATCAATAAATGAATTTTATAATGCATCAGTTATTTTATTTCAAAACTTTCTGACTTAATTAGGTATTTTTGCTATGGTAAATTAATATTTAGAATTCATTTATAATATGAAATGCCTAATTTTAAGTTTCAAATTTCCTATTTTTAGATTCTAAAAACAAATATCTATTTAATAACTACTTTAGTTTATTATTGTTATCTAATAATTTTTTTAGAAACACTATATTGAAAATTTAGGACCCCCTCCTTTTAAACAGAACAAATATCGATGTATATTTTTTCTTTTATAAGATAATATTCAATTAAATTCAAAAAAGTAAAAAAAAATCTACAAAAGTTATTTTTTTAGTTTTTATTTTACATTTTATTTTTCGATTTTCGGTATTTATTTTCTACCAGGATAGCTCCCTTAATTTTTTTCCCTTCTATTTACACCTTCAGTATTTTGTCTTTTTACTTATACTGTAATTAGTTTCAACTTTGCATAACCCCCACTGATATTTTGCGCCCCTACCAAAAAAACCTGGGTCAAAGTTAAGTGACCTGAAAAAAATTAGAAAGTTTTGAAATAAAATAAATGATGCATTATAAAATTCATTCATTGATAAATCAACACTGAAAATTTCATTAAAATCGGATAATTCCCTGATTGTTGGTAATTTTTTTCTATCGGCGTGGGGTGGGGGTAAATTACTTTGCTAAATATGGATTTTACGGCAACTTTGCCAGTGCCTGATATTTTTCATTAAAAAAAATTTTTTGTATCTTTATCCTTCACAAAATATAAATATAAATGAATATAAATAAACTTTTGTGTTAAATCTGTGTTATTATTTTAACATTACTTGCATTCATAATAAGAATATTTACAGCACTGGTAAAATAAGCATAAAATTAGGTTTGTGTTAACACACTTCCTAAATTTTCACTCACAATTATTGACCCTATAAGTTTTAAAAATTAATAATTAAAGTATTTTAAAAAAAATCTATTTTAAAACATCACATCAATTTTATTTATTTTTTTACAGCCAAGAAAACAATTTTAAATCTTATTTACATTTTTTTAGAAATCAAACAATTATCTTATGTTTTCCTTCCCTCGATAAATTTTAAGTATAGCTTTGTAATAATAAAAGAGAGAGAGATAGATAGATAGATAGAGAGAGAGGATGCAAAGTCAGTCAGTCAGCAGTCATAGCCATGTCCCATTGCCTATTTTTCTTTCTCATACTAAGGTATTCTACATGTTTTGAGAGAGGGGGAGAGAAATAAGCTATACTTATAGACAGAGATTGGTCGGTTTTTGACTTAATTGTAAATTATGACTAATTAGAACCAAATAAATTGGAATTTTTTTCAAACATTAATTAGATTTATGATTAGATAATATTTTGGGATATTTTCTATATCATTAATGTATCTAGAAAAAAAGCCTTTAGGTGGCAAAGGTTGATTCGCTCAGCTTTAGTATAATAATAGATATATATCCCTATCTCCCTAAATTCTTCAATCTCTCAAGCCGTACCACTTTGAACTTGTGATCTACCATTTTGTTGATGATACCTCCCCCTCACCTTTTTTCTTTTGCCTCTACTCCTCCTCACGCCTTCCACCTTCTCCTCCTTCTCCTCTCCCTTTCTCCCGCCACCTTTTCAGTATATATATATATATATATATATATATATATATATATATATATATAGTCTTTCTATTTCAAAATAAAAATTCTGATGCAGCTTCGTTAATATACCAAGGCAAAATATTAATTGAATGAAATTGTTTGTGTTGTTATATCCATTTTTATTCCTCAACTTTTAACCACATCTTGTCAGATTTTACCAAATCTGTTATTTCCTTTATTTATATATATATATATATATATATATATATAAACAATTTTTCATGCTCACAGTTGCTGAGGTATGGAATAAACTGCCACGTCCGTTGTTGGCTGCTGAAACACTGCATCTTTCAAAATCCCTATGCTTCCTGTAATTCAACAACACTACACCTGATACCCTGCCCATACATATATGAACACGCACACACATACATGTATATTATTACTGTACACTATTCCTTTTCCTAATATTAGTACATTATTTTATGTACTATACATGAGCCTTTGATGAATTGTGATGCACCGGACTACTGTATGCAATAATTTCATTATTATTATTATATTTCTATTTTCAGAGTGAAACTTGGAAGGACATTCAAATTCTGATATCAACAATAAAGATTTTGCTTGAAAAAAACAAAGATTCATTTGTAAGTTTTACTCAAATCAGATTTTATTTTATTGAATAAAACAAATAAAAATCAAGATACTAATACTACCAGGGGAAGGGGGCAAAATTTAGGTAATGGACATGTGTGCCAAAAAATATGATATAAGTAATTCATTTATATATCTAGATAATAAATTAAAATAATCTATAAACTATTTAAATTTAAAAAAAAATGCATTTCACAATGTCGTTGTTTCTATTAACTTTAACTTTTAACTAGTCAAGTAATTTTATGATTTAATAAAGATTTACAACTCATTCAACAGTGGCATATGGAAATCTAATAGATTGCAATGGAGTTATCAGAATAATAATTAATTAGAATAATTTTGTTTATTTTGTTATTATCAAAAAGAACTACAATGGTTAGATTACAAAAATACTACCATGTACTCGCTTTGTTACCTCATTTCAGAAATGAAGCTGCCTCCTTTAGAGATACCAGATACTGTTTACAGCATCACAATATTTTTCTAAGGGGGACCTCCCTTTTCAGTATACATGTCCGGTACTTAAACTTTGACCTCCCCCTCAATTCTACTACCGCCCTGTCAGCTGGGGCGTTAGAATGCACTGACTGCACCTCTGCAGAGGGGTAAGACTCCCCCAATGGGGCCACCTGTTGGCCATGGGTGGCAACCCATGATGCTTAAGGATAGAGCCCAGGTGGATGAGCAGTTCATGACTTGCAATACTCCACTTTGGCCATATCTTGGGCTAGATGGGCGCTCGGAGAGGCCCCCTCCGATCAATCGGCTGGTTACATCAAGCCCTAGCACCTATGATTTTCCCAACCCTGTTGCCCTTATGGCAAGCCCCAACCCCTTTTTATCATATGGGTGCTAGAAGGTGGTGACTGAGGGCCTACATGTCCTGGGAATGACATTAAACTCTATCTGATGGTGAGGTTCCAGTTTTGGAGGTTTGGGGAATGTGGAGCACCCCTTCATCACCATTGCTCCCAGAGTTAAGAATAAATTTATTTCAAAACTTTATTGGCATTAAATGACCCACTGAGGTTGATATGCCATAAAACAAAAACAAACAAAACCTCTAAATTGTCAATATATAAGTGATTAACTGTGAAATACTAATTCCTTTGTAAATAGAAGCATCAATATCATCATGGACTGCTATTACAATGAGAACCTGAGTCCTTGAAAGTAAGTAAAAGTGAAGCTGGCAGTATAATATAAATAAATATATGTTCCTTACTATATTCGGAGTGCAGGAGGATGTCGTCATTGTTTGGTGTCATACATTTTACTTTGGTCAATGGGGAGTTTCAGGTCTTTCAATATCATACTATCATACTCCCCTCACTATGCTGACCCATCAGAGGAGATCAGTCTCTGATACAATTTTGTAATGCAAGAAGACACTTGGCTGTTATTGATTTTAGACCAGTGTAGACTACTCTACTGTGTATTTATTTACCTTATACTCCACTTGTGTGGGTTGGACACAAGGTCTCTTTTTTATGTGGGACCACCCACAAACCAAGACTCATGGGTGGCAGGTGGAAAAAATTGTGTCGATCCCGTCGGCATTCCTCCTCGGGGGCGGGGGGGGCGTCTCAGGCGCTGGGCAATAATCCCAGCCCTGCCCCTTTAAATCGAGGGGGCAGGTGTTGCCTGGGGGGATGGCCCCCTGGGATCGACACCGTTAATTATAGCAATCCTCACCTGAGGGCGGGTCTACTCTACTGTGCATCTGATTGGCTGTTACAAACAACCAATCAAATTTTCCCTATCAAATGGAGTAAGAGGATTGGAAAAACTGAAGATAACCAAACATTATTACAAACTTGAGAGACTTATTTTTCTTACTAATTTTTATAGTTTTTGTTTTATTTCTATTTTTATTTTTTCATTTTATATAATTTTTTATTTTATCCTCCCCCCCTTTTATCTTTTACTCGTTATTAAATGATACAACTTGTTGTATCATTTAAAAATTGCAATATATATATAATATTGTGTATAGTCAATATATATATATATATATTATAGATTGACTGACAAAGCAAAAGACTCATAATCTTCTTATTCTCTGTGATAAATTTATTTTTCCTCAAATTAACAAAATCCCTGATGAAGATCTATTGAAACAGATTGAAACACTGCAGTGTTGGTGAAATAAACATCGCTCGTTTTATGAACTTGTGTTTTTTCAATTTTTCACTATATTACATACTGTTGGATTTACTTCCATTTTCTCTTCACACCCACACCCACACACACATATATATAATATATATATATATATATATATATATATATAAGATAATCTAATGAATCAGACGAACCTACTATTAGTTTCGCATAAAGTTCTTCAGGGCTAAAATCTGACTCTGAGTCAGATTTTAGCCCTGAAGAGCTTTATGCAAAACTAATAGTAGGTTCGTCTGACTCATTAGATTATCTTTATTATTGGCTCTACTTAGGTATCGAGCACTTTTTACTTATTAGCTTTCTCCTAGCGGTTATATGAATATATATATATATCTTATATACATATATATACATATAAATTGTTTTTTCTTTTGGCCAAATACTGTACCAATAGATTATTTTTTGTTGGTACGAATATCTTGGTCCTTTCTTTTTTTCAAAAATTTTTTTCTTCCTGGTTGATGTTTGGTAGTATATTTTTACAATCAAACTTTCTGCTGGGTTTTTTCTCTCCTCAAGGATCTACCAACACGCTTGGTATATTATATATATATATATATATATATATATATCTTATTATAATGGAGATTGTGTGTTTTTCTGTCTGTAACCGAAACTATATTACTACTCAAGTCACAATTTCCTTAGTTATTTACGTCACATCCTCCATGATTTTATTTTTATTCAAACCTCAATTATTAATAAAATTGTTTTACATTATTAATACTGTTGACCATATCTACCTATTATTAACATGCATTTGTATTTATATATACAAAATATAATGGTTTACAGTGGGAAGGGGAAGGCTAATTTGCATATTGATATTCAAAATTTGATTTTAATAAATATGTACTTAGTATTATTGATTTCTAATTGTTTGGTTTTATCTTAATGAATATGAGCAAAAATCTCTTCAATAAATCTTAAAAGAAATCCCTTAACAAGAAGAAATAACTAATATTATTCTTTACTTCCTATTTTAACTAAACAGTTTAATTAGGAAAATTTACCAATGAAAGACAGGAGTAACGGAAAATGATGGAATAGTTAGTTTCAAAGTTGTTCTATTTTTCAATCATACCCCCTCTTTTCAAAATCTTTTTATCTACAGTCTTATTCAGTTTCATTAGCCTTTCTAATTTAATATGATATTTTATCATAAAATTTAACTAAAATACTTGCACCCGGAGGGTGCATATATTTGCTAGTATATATAATATTGTGTATAGTCAAAATGCAAATTAATTGCCCCTTCCAAATAATGACACAAAAATTCAAGATTATCTTAATTCTAAAATTTCATTAATTTCCTCTTTGAATTATTTTCTTTCTTTTTAGTTTCATAAAAATGACAAAACTGATTCACTGACTCTTCAATTTTACAAGTTGTCATTCAATGACTCCAAAGAGATTTGTTTTCTTGTGAAAAATCTGGTTGAGAATGTAGCATCAATTATGTTGGCTTTGAAATCTTCATCAAATGAAAGTAAGTCTTTTCTTTTAATTCTCTAAACTATAAATATATCGTTATACCTTGGCTTAAAAAAAAAAAAAAAATTACAATAAATAAGAGATTTTATAATTTGGTTCTGAATTCTGATCGAAAACAATTCTTTTCTTCAACATTTAATATCTTCAAATTTAAAAAAAAACAAATAGAAAAATTCCCTGATGAACTTTTTCTTCTAACAAAACCATCTTTATTGTGGTATGTAAAATCACAGCGTTTTGGCCACTGTATTCTCCAGCCTTCCTCAGGTGTTTCCAGTATATCCAAGCTATTTGTCTGAATTTTTTAGATGAGGCTTGATGTGTATAATTTTGATTATGTGCTACTCATATGCTGAGTTGGCAAGGGCCAGTATCAAACCAGGAACCCTGTAGTTCGCAGGTGGGTGCTCTACTGACTGAGTTAAACCTGCCTTTTTTAAAAAAACAAAAAAAAAACAAATTGCAATAAATAAGAGATTTTATAATTTGGTTCTGAATTCTTATTGAAAACAATTCTTTTCTTCAACATTTAATATCTTTAAATTTAAAAAAAACAAATAGAAAATTCCCTGATGAACTTTATCTTCTAACAAAACCATCTTCAATCATTTTTAGATGAGGCTTGATGTGTATAATTTTGATTTTTTTTTTTTTTTTTGGACAATTGTCCCCATCTTTATTGTGGCATGTAAAATCACAGCGTTTTGGCCACTGTATTCTCCAGCCTTCCTCAGGTGTTTCCAGTATATCCAAGCTATTTGTCTGAATTTTTTTAGATGAGGCTTGATGTGTATAATTTTGTTTTTTTCGGACTGTTCTCGTTTTTATAAAGTAAAGTCATCAGGTGACCTAAAGTCAGTGAGGGAGTCTATCTCCTTTTCACTAGCTCTAGACCAAGGAGATTGTTTTTTAGCGTCTGAGGTGGAGCGCCACACCTACCATCTGCTCTTCCCTTTACCGCACAGATCCCTGTGCTACTCATATGCTGAGTTGGCAAGGGCCAGTATCAAACCAGGAACCCTGTAGTGGATGCTCTACTGACTGAGTTAAACCTGCCTTTTTCAAAAAATCACGTTTCATTCATTGTATCTTTTGGCCTTCCTCAGGTGTTTCTTGTGTATCCGAGCATAAGAATGACCCAACCTGAGAATTTTTGAATAGGCATGCAAAAACAATGTAATTATTTGAATGAGATCTTCAAAAGTTCTTTGACACCTTGTTTGATCCAGACAGAGGATACAATGGCCAAAATATGTTGATTTTACATACCAAAATAAAAGTGAGGGTAACAGTCCAAAAAATCAAAATTATAGATAATCTTCTATTTAACCCTTTATCTATCATAGCACCCCAAACCACCCGACAATCAAAATGCCAGACCACCCAAAAACAAATAAAAGTATTAAAACATCTTTGTAAATTAACATCCTACCTTATTAAAAATTAATTTACTTTAAGGGAGGCAACTTTTAATTATTGCCCTTCATTTTGTAGAAAATTCAATAGGCATGCAAAAACAATGTAATTATTTGAATGAGATCTTCAAAAAGTTCTTTGACACCTTGTTTGATCAAGGCAGAGGATACAATGGCCAAAATATGTTGATTTTACATACCAAATAAAAGTGAGGGTAACAGTCCAAAAAATCAAAATTATAAACAATCTTCTATTTAACCCTTTATCTATCATAGTACCCCAAACCACCTGACAATCAAAATGCCAGACCACCCAAAAACAAATAAAAGTATTGAAACATCTTTGTAAATTAACATCCTACCTTATTAAAAATTAATTTACTTTAAGGGAGGCAACTTTTAATTATTGCCCTTCATTTTGTTGAAAATTCAATGGTTATTACAGATGGCAATGGTAAATAAAGTTGAAAATGAAAAAAATGCATGTCAATTTTATTTCAATTTCCTTATTCTTTTTATAATTATTTTCTAATTATCTTTCAGGTGCAAAAAAGACTTCAACTTTAATGCCATTATTTGATGTTCTTACAAAATTATCTGAAGAATTCTCTTCATTTCTTAAACAATGTTCATCTGACCACCAAATATCAAGGGAGACAAATGATTTGATATCCGTAATCGACAGATTGAAATCTTCTGTTTCTAATTCTTTATAAATTTCTTCTTCAATTATTCGTTTGCATAATACTTCATTACTGTGATATCTTTTTTTTTTTTGTTTGTTTGTCTAAACTAACCACTGTTATATTTCTTAAAATGCTTTATTGGAAAGTTTTTTTTTTATTTTAACTTAAATTTTATTTACGTTCAAAATATCACTTAAGTTAACCATTAGTTACAAAACTGTGATAATTATATTTATGCTATAATAGTGTTTGCCAAATCAAAATTTATTACATGTAAACTAAAGATGTAATATACTTATTTTGCTTATAAGTTCTATAATTTTTTTTTTCTTTTTGCCAATGTTAATTTTCAAGAAACTCTTCATAGTCAATGTATAAAAGATTAACTAGGTTTTCTTGAAATGTAAAACTGACACGGATTATCTCCCCTTTTATTTAAACTACTTTCATAGCTTGCCCTTAATCTTAAATAATTTGATAACTTTGTATATCGCTATTCATTTTCAGGGAAACATAATTCTAAAAATGGGAATTTCAGATTGTAAAAGGTTTAATAAAATATCATGATAGATACAAGTTTTGAGTTGACAAACTTTTTAGCCTTTAATGGTTGAAGTTTAACATTTCATTCTCTAAATTTATATTTAAACAATGTATCAAATTATCTTTTCTTTTTATTATCAACAAACTACATTTTCTTGAAATGTAAAAAAATGACTAATTATCTAACACACACACACACACACACATATATATATATATATATATATATATATATATATATATATATATATATATTTATTGGCATTTCAATCTCAGAAGACTATAATATAGTTTTTGTGCCCCTAAAATCTTGTGACTATGAAGTCCAATGTTCGAAAACCATTCTCAACCACAGATGTCGCATGTGAAGGCTGTCCCTGAAGATGTTGATGTGCCGGTGCTTTGTTGCCGCTACTTTCTTCCAGGCCTCTTGGCTTCATGGTGTTGTGCCAGGGTGGCTTCAGACATGTACAGTCTACTACGGAGAGTCTGCCGCCACCGAGGGCGGTCCTGAGCCAAATTTTCCCAGCTGGAAGGGGCAATGCCAAAGCACCTGAGATCATTCTTGCAGACATCCTTGAAACGCAGCTGGGGGCAACCAATCTGTCTCTTACCAGACAAAAAGCTCTGCATAAAGGATGTCCTTCGAGATTCATCCATCATCTAACCGGCAGACCTGACCCAGCCATCAGAGACGATGCTGTCTCAGTAGAGAACACAAGCTGGGAAGTTGAGCTCTCTCTAGAACTGATGTGTTAGTGATCCTTTCCCTCCAGGTGATGCCCAGTATACATCTAAGGCAGCGAAGGTAGAAGCTATTTAGCCGCCACTCTTCACTTCCATACATGAGGGTGCTGATAACACATGCTCTATACACTTGTACCTTTGTATGGATAGTGAGCCTGCTGTTGTCCCACACTTGCTGTGAGCTTCCCAAAAGTTGAGGCAGCTTTTCTGATCCGGCAACTGAGTTCAGTATCAAGTGACAGGTTGTTGGTGATGGTGGCCCCAAGGTAGGTGAATGTGTTTATGGCTTCCAGGGTGTAGTTGTTGATGGTGATGGAGGCAGGATTTACAGTTCCCGGACCCATCATTTTGGTTTTCTTAATACTAATGCTCAGGCTGAAGTCCTGGCAGGCTTTGGTGAACTGGTCCATGAGTGTTTGCAAGTGCTCCTGGGAGTGTGCTACTACTGCTACGTCATCAGCAAATAGCATGTCCTGAATGACAAAAGGCCTGACTATTGTTTTGGCTTTTAGATGGCTAAGATTGAACAGGTGACCATCAGTCCTTGTGTGAATGTAGACTCCTTCTGTTGCTTTACCAAAAGCTTGGGGCAGAAGGAGGGAAAAGAAGATCCCAAACAGAGTGGGTGCCAACACACATCCCTGCTTGACACTACAATGGATGCTGAAGGGGTCTGAGGTGGACCATCAAATGGGATGGTGCCTTGCATGTCAGTGTGAAAGGACTGAAGGGTTCAGAGGAGTTTGAGGGGGGTGGCTAGATATGGAACCTACAACTGAAGAACTTTGCATAGCACTTGATAGACTAACTTGCGGCAAATCACCAGACACTGACGGAATCACGACTGAAATTCTAAAGTGTGGGAAGCCTGTTCTCCTCAACAAAATTCACAAGTTCCTCTGCCTATGCTGGAGTGAAGGGGTTATCCCACAAGACATGAGGAATGCTGCCATCGTAACTCTGTATAAGAACAAGGGAGACAGGAGTGATTGTAATAACTTCCGTGGTATCTCTCTACTCAGCATTACAGATAATTGCTAAAGTTCCACTAAATAGACTCCAGATTCTCGCAAAGAAGACTTACCCTGAATATATATATATATATATATATATTAACCAAATCTGACAGAACTGGTAGTACAAGAGTGTCAACATTTATATAACTGTTCCAAGACTATATGAATGGTAAAATATGTTTATGAAGATGGGATGACTTAATGGAGAAGGCAAAATATCAAGTGTGTTACAACTTTGTTGATAAAATAATTAACTGAATAAGTCAGTTATGAATATAAAAGTGCTCAATACGTTAGTAGAGCAAGTCTACCCAGGTCATCAGGACTATCTGCAATGAATTAAAACAAATGGGTGTAAAAAAAATTTTTTAAAATCCATTTTGTTTAATTAATCCATTGCAAATTTTACTAAACAGTAAAATATATACATGTAATGTTTAGAAAACAAAAATTTGAGGAGAATTTCTACCAACCAGTGTGTGTGTGCAATGGTTATCTTATGTAGATAGTGAAGGTGTGAACAAAATTTAATGTTTTTAAATGCGTTGTTTGTTCTTATTGTTGAAATATACAATTTAATTAATGACTTCAAATAATTTATGGATGCCTCCCTCATCATTAAATTCTAGAACAATTTACAAAAAACTCTTGCTTTTGAATTAAAATCTTAACATTGGTAACTCTTATATGTACAATGTAAATAACTCACTCTTGTAATGTTTTCACAAATTCAGCAAAATTCTGTGATTTACCAATTCTATTTTTATCACTGCTTCAATTAATCTTCCCACTCCCAGCACTAAAATTTTGGTTGTGTCAACATATTTGAAAGATAAGATATCTTAAAGAGATATGTAAATAAATAAAAATGGATTTATTACCTGCTCATCAACACACAGAAAATAATTTTGTCACAGGTGTAAATTTATAAAAACAAATTCAAAATTCTGTGCTAAATATAGTTTCATCTTAATATACATGCAGTCAGTTAAAAAAAAAAAACAACAAATCTATTATTTAGGTATTTTGTTGATGCTATATTATTTTTTATATATATATATAGTTTGCCATGTTTAAACAATATAAGAAAATTTTTATTAATGATTTCTGTAGGAAAAAAATAAAAATATCCCAACTGCAATCTGCTCTTGAATGAAGCTTTGGGTTTAAGGCATGACTTTTTTTTTTTCTTCTCCCCCAAACCATGTATGTTGATTTTGACATGAAGAAGATGTGAAGGTTGAGAGAGAATTTTGTCATACAAAAATTGATCAAAGTAAACTCGGTGTATTTTTGAAAAAGAAAGAAAAATGTTGGAAAAATTTGTATATTAAGAAATAAAATAAAGCATTTCTGGCAACAAAAATAAAATTGTGTTTTGTGAGTTTTTTTTTTCTGAATTAACAGATCATAAAAAAAAAAAAAAAATATTGCACAAGTAAATGTTATAAAAAAACAAAAACAATTTATTAAAAGTTTTGTAATGAAACAATGTGAAAATAGAAAAAAGACAGACTTGATAAAAAAAAAAAAAAAAAAATTCCTAGTTTTGCAGACTTTTCAGTTTTTCAACCACCAATTCTTCCAGTAAATTATTTGATTGAATATTCTGAAATGTAAAATAAAATGGTGGTGGTGTTGAATATTGAAATAAGTAAAACTATCCATACAAAGTGAAGCACAGCTTAGTATGTAAAATCTTTTGACTGTGTTAGTGGGTGTTTTAAAATTCATTGCTATACATAACATTTTGTTTTTTTTAAAAATGTCTATAAAATTAAGATTTATAAATATACTAAATCCCAGCATGCATTGCTGTTGAAAAAATTTTACAATTTGACTCTTGGATTTTTGACAATTTCTACTAAAAATACTTGTTTAGCAATCTTTTAAACAAAAAGGCCCAGAAGATGGTTTCTAAGTGATGTGTGTGTGTATATATATATACATATATATATATATTTACAAAATAGATTTAAGAAAGAAGTAATTACAAAAAATACAAGTTTGTTATTTCATTTTTATAAAGATATTATTTCTACAGTTGGTTAATACTGTGATGTTTATTATATCACTCCTGAGGAGTGAATTGATTTTTTAAAAATAACCCTTTCAATCCAGCCTATTATTTTTCAATATCAATAACTATTTGAAAAATTTTTTTGGATTATTTTTGACTTCTAATTTACTGTTGTGATTGTATAATTTTTTTTTAAAGAAATGCAGAAATAAAATTGATAGATATCTTTTTTTTTTTTTTTATAAAGTTAAAAGATTTTTTTTTCTTTCTTTTTAGACTAGTAATGAGAAAACAATTAATATGGATTTCAGTTGAAAAATAATTTATATCAAGAATCAAATATCAATATGTAAATCAAATTAGTCTTTCCAAAAAGACTTAAGAAAATTTAACATGTGGGTATATATATATAGATATATATTGTAAAATTTATGTATATATAAACAAACAAAAAAAAATCTATAAAAACTAATTTATGGAAAGTACTTTAAAAGTTATGAGTGAAGTAAATAAAATTCTGGTTAGATACGATTCAGCAAAAGTCATCTCAGCACCAGAAGAAATTGGTTTCAGTGGGTTTTACTGCAAGTTTTATCTATCTCTCAGTGGACACATTCTTTCCCTCTCAATATCCTTTCTTTTACCATTTGAAACATTCAGCAATAAGTCTTTCTATATATATATATATATATATATATATATCACAATACACACTCTTTCCCTCCCTCTCTCTTCTCCCACACACATTTGAAATATCCTTTCTTTTACCGTTTGAAACATTCAGCAATAACTCTTTCTCTATATATCTCACAAGACTCTCTTTCCCCGCTATCTCCCTCTGTCACTATTATACACGTATACCTAATCACCTGCTTAATGGATAATCTGTCGAATAAGTACTGATATATATAAGTACAGTGCTGTTTATGTATTTGGCACTGAAATGGCTGTTGCTGAAATGTCTTGGCGCTGATATGGTGTCTCTGAAATGGGCCTATCCCATAAAACTGAGTAATTAAATTTTAGTATCTGACCAATACCGACAAAAAGTATTGAATTGTGTCACTATTATCAGATCAAATAAATACTGATATTTTAATTGTTCTACTATTAAGTATTTTTTTCTTTTCTTTTTTGTAAAAATGTTAACATGTTGTTTCTTGGCTGCTTTCTGACTGTTTTGGCGATCTTGAATCTCTTCGTTTATAAATTTGTGTTAAAAGTTCAGGAGTTGAATTATTGTTCTGATAAAATATTGCTTGTTGATTTGGCATGTCTTGACTTGATTTATAGATCAATGTTTGTTTAGCTGATACTTCATCTTCAATCATTTGGACTGGGCTAACATTTTTGTGATGGTGATGAATTTCGACCGAACATGTCACTTGATTCTTTGCTGGGATTAAAATGTCTTTCATGGGAAGGAGGTTGGCGGGGCTTTTCATTAGATTTGGAATGTTGTCATTGCTCACTGAATGAGTGTAAACTTTTGGATTTCTTGACTGAATATCTAATAAGTTGTTTCTAACATGGATGGAGTTGTGCGACAAGGATTTTACCAAATTCGCCGGCCAAAAATCATGAAGGTCGACTTGTGTTAATGGCATTTCTACAGGTGGCAAATTACCCGTACTTGGAGGAGCAAAACTTGGACCTTGAATTTCGACTTGTGAACACAAACTGCTTGAGGATTGACCTAAGATGAAAGAAAGAAAACATCAGACAAATATACATTTTAGTTGAATATCAGGTGTTTTTCATAATTAAAAACCTTCTGTAAAATAATGAGATGTGGAAAAATCCAACATTTTAGTTATGTTATGTAATAGTGGAAATTAACTAGATTAAGGATGACGTGTGAATGGCTGACCTGTTGGCTTCTGATTGGTCAAAAAGTGCCAACAGGGCAAAGGAGTAAAAGAGAGATAGTGAGAGGAGTCAGTCTGAGCTGAGTGTTTGAGGAGGACAGACGGGAGATGCTTACTGTCTCCAGTCTGAGCTGAGTGTTTGAGGAGAACAGAAGTCTGAGCTGAGTGTTTGAGGAGAACAGACGGGAGATGCTTACTGTCCTCCCAGTCTGAGCTGAGTGTTTGAGGAGAACAGATGGGAGATGCTTACTGTCTGAGCTGAGTGTTTGAGGAGAACAGACGGGAGATGCTTACTGTCCTCCCAGTCTGAGCTGAGTGTTTGAGGAGAACAGATGGGAGATGCTTACTGTCCTCCCAGTCTGAGCTGAGTGTTTGAGGAGAACAGACGGGAGATGCTTACTGTCTGAGCTGAGTGTTTGAGGAGAACAGACGGGAGATGCTTACTGTCCTCCCAGTCTGAGCTGAGTGTTTGAGGAGAACAGACGGGAGATGCTTACTGTCCTCCCAGTCTGAGCTGAGTGTTTGAGGAGAACAGACGGGAGATGCTTACTGTCCTCCCAGTCTGAGCTGAGTGTTTGAGGAGAACAGACGGGAGATGCTTACTGTCCTCCCAGTCTGAGCTGAGTGTTTGAGGAGAACAGACGGGAGATGCTTACTGTCCTCCCAGTCTGAGCTGAGTGTTTGAGGAGAACAGACGGGAGATGCTTACTGTCTGAGCTGAGTGTTTGAGGAGAACAGACGGAGAGGCTTACTGTCCTCCCAGGCTTGTTCTTGGGTTAATGAAAAAAAAAAAATGACCTCAAAGAAAAAAGGAAAAACCAAGAATGTCTAGTGTTCGTTATCAAAAACTATCAACAGCACAAGACAAGACATCCCAGAAAGAATCCAAGAAGATCCCAAGTAATTTCCAGACTCCAAGAACAGAGAAAATGCCCACCCAATAACAGATGCAGAATACCAGCAACTCCGATCCAGATAAGTATAGAAACTACATACTCCTTTTAATTAGACGTAATGACCATACATACACACACTCCAAATGAGTCTCGTCACGTCACATAGAGATTTACCTACTACTTCATTTCTTATGTTGGGATTATCTTCCCATTGGCCTGGAAGAGTTATCTTCCCGCTGGGTTGTCGCTTGTTCTCACCAGGGGCTATTGTATTTAAGCGCCTGGTTCAAACGCTTCTTCCTCTTTTAGCTACATCTTCTAGAACGTCCACATGGGTTAGACCATTGTCACACCCTTCTCGGTGGGGGCTTCTGCCCCCAACGCTATGTAACTCTCCTGGGGTCTTCGGCCCCCATCACTAGTAAGTGATTTTGTATGTACAGACTCTCCAGTCCTTTTATCTTTACTGTTGTATGTTTATGTACATGTATTTCATTGTTTCTGTATCTTGTCTTATTTCTGTGCTGTTTACAATATAAAATGTTTTGTCCAACAAACGTGTCGGAGTTGTATGTTCATATATTAACCATGAATCTTACACTTTTAATCAAGTCCGCAATATTAAATTTCTCTTATGTATAAATTTAGTGAAAATAAACTGAAATCTTTTTAGTTGCAGAGGCAAGCAATTATTGGTACGATTAGACTACTGGGGTAAAGACATTTGGAAAAAAATATATATATAAAAATCTATCCTCAGATTTTATGGTAATAGCTTTCAAAAATTTGTGCCTAAAAAGATTCTCTCATATATACAATTTTTTATCAGGAACTTAGGTTTGTAGGGTTTTTTGTATTATGGTATGAAATTAAATGAAATGAAGAGAGAATAACAAACATGACTAGTTAGCTGTATAGATGGAGACTTTATTGATAAGACCATTAAGCCTAGCGTCCAGATGCTCAGAACTTTTTATTTATCTAATTTTAATTTTGATTTAATTTAAATCCCCACAAGTTCCTGATGGCATGGTTTTGACACTATCAAGTTTACATGGTCCTGTCGCAATGAGGAGGGGTAGGATTTTAGAAATAATGTGCTAGATGGCTGTTGAGCAAAGAGTTTCGTCTGCCCTTTTACAGATATTGGTTTTTGTTCCCTAGGTGTCTAGCCACCCTCCTTACCAAACAAAATCTGTGGGGTTACCGGTTTAGTCGCTGATAATCCAACTATAAAACAGGTAGTGCTGGGTTATAGTATCAGTAGCACACTGAGTGACCTAACACAGGTGTGTGTGTGTGTGTGTGTGTATATATATATATATATATATATACATACATACACACACACACACACACATATATATATATATATATATATATATATATATAACAGACCTGGCTGGAGAGCCACCATCTACTGGTCTGTGAAAGAATTTGAGTCCAACTGACACCAAAAATTGAAATGGGCTGTTTGAAAGGCTGATTTTCAGTCTAGCAACATCCAGGGTGGAGAAATTCCAACATGTAGTTTGTGGAAGAGTATGTCTCTCCAGGGCTGGTCTGGTGAGTCATCTAAGAAAACACGAGGATACATTGCCAAATGCTACTGGCACTCAAGTATGTTTACTATGTAGTAGATACATAGACTAAAGAATCATCTTCATGCTTGCACACTGTCGGGTGCTCGTTGACAGCCAACATATGTATGTATGAGAGACAAATGAAACCTCTTTTCTTATTCAGTAGCTAAACTTGGTTATTTCCTATAAGTCCAACATAAACAAAGGGGAACCACTCTTGACTGATAAATTTATTTATTTATTTATTGATCTACTAGGAAAAAGAAGGCGAGTTTAAGGTTAGTTTAATGGGAAAATAAATAATTTATCAGTCAAGAGTGGTTTCCCTTTGTTTATGTTGGACTTATAGGAAATAACCCTAAACTTTCACATATTATCCCAAAGAATGAGAAAAAAAACAAAACAAAGGGGAACTACTCTTGACTGATAAATTATTTATTTATTGATCTACTAGGAAAAGAGAAGACAGGGTTAGGGTTTAGGGTTAGTTTAATGGGAAAATAAATTATTTATCAGTCAAGAGTGGTTCCCCTTTGTTTATGTTGGAGTTATAGGAAATAACCCTAAACTTTCACATATTATCCCAAAGAAAGAAAACAAACTACTTACTGATTTCATTGTTGGTTTCTGATAAAATCAACATTGTTTTTGTATCATCATCCGATTCTGTTGGTGATGTTTTGTTGTCATTTATAAGATCTAAAAAATCATCTTCAAACACATCATCATCATCTCCAAATAAACTATCATCATCTCCATAATCATTTGCAATATCAGAAAGGGAGAGCTGAAAAAAATAAATAGATAAATAAAAAAAAAAAAAAAAAAACACAACTTCAGAAAATAAGAACAGAAAAACAGAAGAATTTACTTTGATTAGCATAAATCAGACTGATTGATTGATTTTAATGGCATGTCAATCCATCTAGGCTTATTTTATGCCTACTTGAATGCTTTGTGAGATGGGAGTTGTATAGAACTGCATCCTGTGCTGAGTTCCATTTCTGAAGCCCTGGGGAGTGAAGAGTACACCTTTGTTGTTGCCATTACTTCCAGGTCCACTTTGATTCGGAGTGGTAGTACATGCAAGTGTCCCATGTATAGGTCAAATTGATCTGTTTGAAAATTATTGGTATTAAATAGGAATACCTGATATATAACAGTGTGCAAAAAAATGATAGATTTTACTTTATAGTAAGAAGCAACTCTTCCCGTATCTTTAAAAGGTTCACTCACTCGTTGTACATGCAGATACTTGTCTCCTCTTACCCCAGCCACTAAAGAGGATGAATCGAGAAACTGATAATTTTTTATTGGTATTCACAGAACACTCAATCCCTACTTCTAACTTGCGTGGGTAGCATCGTCCGGCCAGCCCCACTACCACTTAGATGGTCGATCGAGTCTGGTGACCTAGGTAAGATCTGGTTAACTGCTATTTCCAGATTGATTGATTGATTTTAATGGCATGTCAATCCATCTAGGGTTATCTTATGCCTAGACATGGACTACTATAGACAGATTATCAATCATATGGAAATCTGATCTCTTTGATAAGATAAAGCTGTAGCTGTGTCAGTGCTACTGTATGGCCGCACCACTTGGACTTTAACAAAACAATTGGAAAAAGGCTTCATCGGAACTAAACAAAGACGCTGTGTACTGTCCTGGACAAATCCTGGAAACAGCACCCTATAAAAAAGCAGTGATACTGCCACAGACCTCCTACCACACAAACCATCCAAGTAAGATGAACAAGATTTAAGGAAGCTGGTTGGTTGGATTTTATGGCATGTCAACCCTTGTTGGGTTATTTTATGGTGAAGATGTTTTGTTTGATTCATTCTTGATGGGTGCTCAATTCTTTTAAAACTCATATTTTGATCTATTTAACCCAAAGTAAAGAAGCTCATAAGTGACATTCTCCTGTGGACTCCTACACATGGACACACCAGAGTGGGCTGACCAGCAAAGACTTACATTGATCAGCTCTGTGCGGACACTGGATGCTGGTTGGTTGGATTTTACGGCATGTCAACCCATTGGGTCATTTTATGCTGAAGATATTTTTATTTTATTCATTCTTGATGGGTACTCAATTTGTTTTAAACATTTTTTTTTATTTAACCCATGGATGGGACCCTAACAGGTACTTCCACTCGGGTCAGAGTGGACCTGGGAGCAATGGTGATGATGTATTCCACATTCCCCAGAACTCCAGAATTGGAACTTCACCATTAGATAGTTTAACGTCATACTCAGGACATGAAGATTCTCAGCACATATGATAAAAAAGGTTGAGGCTTGCCATAGGGCAATAGGGTTAGGACAACATATAGGTGCTAGGCTAGACGTGACCAGCCAATTGATCAGAGGGGGCCTCTGAAAGTGGAGTTGCATGTCATGAACTGCTCAGCCACCAGGGTTCCATCTTAAGCCTCATGGGTTGCCACCCATGGCCAACAGGTGGCCCCATTAGGGTTTTTTACTCCTCTACAGAGGTGCAGTCAGTGTATTCTTAAGCCCCAGCTGACAGGGCTGGCAGATACTGGATGTAGTAAGGAGGACTTGACAGGAGCAATGACCAATAGGGACGATTGGCAAGAAGAATCATGTGAATCTATGCTGTCAGCATGACATAATGATGATGATCCATAAATTAAAGTGAAAAATATAAGGGTTTGGGTTAGCGGGGTTAGGGTTTGGGTTAGAGGGGTTAGGGTTTAGTGGGTTAGGATTTGGGTTCAGTGGGGTTAGGGTTTAGGTTTAGCTGGGTTAGGATTTAGGTTCAGTGGGGTTAGGGTTTGGGTTAGCGGGGTTAGGGTTATTATTTTTACTTACACTTCCTGATGAGATTGAATTGATATAATTATCACTTAATGTTCTGTCTGTTGAGGAAGAAATATCAATATGTGGTTCGGAATGGGAACAATTACTTATGTTGGATATTTTCCGTTGATAATTGACTTTAGCTTCCATCTTTTGTACAAGTTCCGATTCTGGATCCATTATCTGGAAAAAGGAAATTTTAAAAACCCAAAAACAAATATATCAACAAGTCTGTAGAGCCAGGTACAATTACAGAATCTTGATCTGAATTTTTCACTGTATAATGCGTGATTCATGGAAAAGTGAGGAGTTGAAAATGAATTGACATGAAAGGATATTTGTTTTCGTAAAATAAATGATTTTTTAATCTTTTTATTTTATCTCAGTTGGCTCATATCTATCTATCTTGTTTGATTTTAAAAAATTGAGTCTATGATATATATATATATATATATATATATATGAAGTAAATGGAAGTTTATCCGTATGAATTTAACAATTTTTAGAAAAAACAAATGATGTTAATAGTTTGCTGACAGAATCTGTTTCTTGAAACTTTACATCTTTCTTCAATTGTGCTGTGGACTTTTAACTTACTTTTTGTAGCTAGAATGCATCATGAACATTTTTGATACTTACTATACACTTTTTTTATATATTTTTACATCAAACTCTTTTGAGTTTTTTTTATGGATTATAATGCTTCTGTTTTTTAAAAATAAGATTTATTTTATTTTAACACAGAATACGCATTTGAAAAATTTGAAAGAATTCCAGCATCGAAAACCAGCGTTCGTTTGTACCCCTCCTTCTAACAGTTATTTTTTGTCTTTCCTTCATATTTTGCTCTTGATGAAGACCGCTCTATTAAAAAGGTTGAAACAGATTCTGTCAGCAAACTATTAACATCATTTGTTTTTTCTAAAAATGTTAAATTCTATATATATATATATATATATATATTGTTAGATTCCAGACTTAATGAAATTCTAGTTACTTCCCTTGATCAGTTGGGGACAGTTGCTTCCCTTGAAAGTTGCATTGTGGGAACCCAGAAGTGGAGTTTCTGCCATGGCACTTTTGGATTGGGATTTGTGCTGGCTGGACGCATACACACATGTGAGCTATTAAAACACTTTTAGGGTCGAAGCATTCTCTACCCTGTGTTAAATAAAACCTTGTTAATTTCCAACAAACTGGTCTTGCATTTTCATTCAGTGCTCCATATCTTATTTGTATGTAAAAACATAACATATATATAAGTTAAGGTAATGAAGATATGAAGTCAGTGACGTTTGGTAACTGACATTTTATTGCCGATGAAATTTTTAAACTTACCTTGATTTGTGAATCGTATAGGTGAAAAACTGTCAGTTACCTAGTGCCATTGACTTCAGGTCGTTGCAACCCTAACCCACATATATATATTCTATCAATGATATACAGGACTCTTTACATATAAATATAGCAAACTAATAAATTACCACGACCAAACAACTCTCCAAACACCTATGCAACACGTGGAACACTGGACAGCGTGGGCCAGTGGCTCAGGGGTAAAGTTTCAGGCTCTGCCTTCTGGTATAACTGGTTCGATCTCTAGTGGTGGAAATTGTGGAATACACTGCTGATGAGACCTAATAAGGTCAAAACAGCTGTCCAGTGTTCTGCATGTTGCACACAATGTTTGCCAAGTTGTTTGGTCGTGGTAATTTAATTAATATATATATATATATATATATATATATATATATAAAGCAGGGTCATTTGAGATAAATATATTGATCTATCTATCTCGTTAATTCATTAACTATCTGTTCAAATCAATCTTGAAAATATGTCAACCTCTCCTGAGCTGGGCTCAAATATTACACACACACACACACACACACACACACTCACACATATATATAAGCTAATCGGGTCTGACGGAGATTAATATGTTAAAACATTGCATGTTTGGTTTCGTTATAATACAAATTTACCAACCCTTCCGCATGAGTAGAATGTGACACAGGGTCAATTTCTTAAGCGGAGTTTTAACAGATTTGAATTTTCCTTCTCCTAGGCTGGTTGCCTAACCAAGGTTAAAGAGCCCAGTCTGTCCTACTATTTACCCATAGCTGGAGAGAAATTAATTGAATGCATACCTTTCCAAAGGGTATTAGCACTATTGAAATGCAAACAGCCTCGTTCAGGATTTGAACTCGGGTGGCCTAGTCTATTTCCTGCAATAACCATGACACCACACACCCTTAATTTCAGGCTGCAAACTTATTGCCTTTATATATACTAGCAAATATATGCACCCTCCGGGTGCAAGTATTCAAGTTTTAATGTAATAAAATATTATATTAAATTAGAAAGGCTAATAAAACTAAATAAGAATACAGATAAAAAGATTTGAAACAGAGGAGTATAATAAAGATTTGAAACAGAGGGAGTATAATAAAAGATTTGAAACAGAGGGAGTATAATAAAAAAAATAGAACTACTGAAACTTACTCTTCCATCACTTTCGTCTTTCATTGTTATTTTTTCTAATTTAAGTATTTAGTTAAAAGAGGAAGTAAAGAATAAAATGACAGTTATTTTATCTTGTTAATGGATTTCATTTAAGATTCATTGAAGAGATTTTTGCTTATATTCATTAAAATAAAACCAAACAGTTAGAAATCAATAATACTAAGCACATATTTATTAAATTCGATTTTTTAATATTAATATGCAAATTAGCCTTCTCGTTCACACTGTAAACAGCTATTTTGTTGTATATATAAATATAATTGCATGTTGTCAGTATGTAGACATAGTTAACAGTATTAATAATCTAAGACAATTTTATTAATAATTGAGGTTTAGATAAAAATAAAATCATGAGAATGTGATGTCAATAACTAAGAGAATTGTGACTTGAGTAGGAATATAGTTTCGGTTACAGACAGAAAAACACACAATCTCCATTATAATAAGAATATATATATATATATATATAAAGTAAAGAAAGTATAGAATGGATAAAATAGGATATTTTAATCAATTTTACTTACACGTGTTTCAGTCAGGAGTTTATCCATGTGTACATTATTCAAACTATTATTATTTTTAAAATAAAATAAAATTGATTAAAATAATGTACACATGGATAAACTCCTGATGAAACACGTGTAAGTAAAATTGATTAAAATATCCTATTTTATCCATTCTACACTTTCTTTCCTTTATTTCTTTTTTCAACATACTGTCGGATTCACTTCCATTTTCATTTCACACACACACACACACACACATACATATATATATATATATATATATATATATATATATATATATATGTATACCCACAAAAGATTCTGATTAATTGAGTCACCAATTAATTGAGGTACCCATCTATATTTGAGCTAAATTATGAAGCTATGGAGGCATGTGGTCTAATGGTTAGAGTTGTAGGAAATGGACTCGTCGACCAGAGTTCAATTCCTGGACGAAGCTGTTTGCATTTCACATGGCGCTAATACCCTTTGGAAAGGTATGAATCCGATTCTCCCTCCAGCTATGGGTAAATAGCAGGGCAGACAGGGCTCTTTAACCATGGCTAGGTAACCAGTCTAGGAGAAGGAAAACTCTGAATTCAAACCTGTTAATCTCCGCTTAAGAAATTGACCTTGTGTCGCATCTGCTCGTACGGAGGGGTTGGTAAATATATATACTTGAGCTAATTTTTAAAAAAAATTCTTTTTGGTAATACTGAAGTTTTCTGTAAAGTAACTATGATAAAACATTGCCAGTTTTAACGGAGTGACAGGTAAAAGGATTGTAAGAGTTTGGTTGGTGAACCTGAATGTAGTCCATTTTTTTTTGTTTTCGTTTTCGCATCTGGATAACTAGTTGGTAGATGTTACTTTCTTTGGTTGTACTTTGGTAGCTGTCGCTGGTAAAAGTTGTTAGTGAAAGTGAAGAGGTGTTTAGTTTAATGACAAACATGAAATGAACATGACAAAATGTTTAATCAATGATATTCAATTATAGAAGAACAAAGATATACTCTACTGACCAAAAGTTTAGGACCACCCTGAATTGTTTCTCAAGATTCATAAAAATGGCTAACGTGAGTTGTATATCTTTATTAAATTATAAAATGACTTGATTAGTTAAGTTAAAAGTTAAAGTTAATTGAAAAAAATGACATGATGACTTGCATTAAACAAAAAAATAATTAATTATAAATTATTTTAATTCATCATCTCGACTAGCAACAGAAAACACCCTCCGGGTGTCAAAAAAATTAATTTTTGAAAGACATTGCCTGAGAGGGTGGGAGTTAAAATTCAATGTCAGAGGGTTTGTATCATAAATAAGCAAAATCCTCATATTTACTAAAGGAGTAAAAAAAAAAAAAATAACACAATTTGAAATGAAAACTGAGCCCTGTCCCTCTCAAATAAAATGTTGCGTGCATGTAATAATCAAACAATTATTTTGAATATTTTCCACATCAATTTTAATTTGTTAACTTTTTAGTTAACTTCTTGTTACTGTAAAAAAAAAAAAAAAAAAAAAAGGACGAGAGTAAAAAACAATTTTTAAAATTGCTTACTCAAATTTTGGGTGTATATAGCATAAGAATATTGTGACGTAAGCTGTGACGTAGAGCTATGACTTAGTTTTTGTTACAGACAAAAATACATAGATATATCAATAAATCATTTATATTATATATACGTCTTGATAATAAATGTTATGCTTAAGTAATAAGTACCTGGTACTTATTACAATGTCACAACTTTTCCTCAAGGCCCTCCTCCCGCTTTGGGCATACATATCTAGTACATAAACGAAGATCCCCCCACCTGATTAAGCATGGTGGTGGTAGTACTGTAAGAGTTTGGGATATTTTGGGAGGTGAAATTGCTGGAGACTTTGTTCAAATTAAAAGGCATTATGCAAAAGGAAGAGTATCCTTCAATATTACAAAGAGATGCAATTCCTTCTGGTTGCCACATTATTGGACAAAATTTTGTTTTGCAACAAGATAATGATCTGGAACACAGCTCAAAACTATCTTGAAATTATCTAAAATCAAAGTAATTTTTACAATCCTGACTTGGCTCCCTCAGTCTCCAGATTTTTTGCAATTGAACTAGTCTGGGATAAAATTAGTTGTAAAGTTGAAAGTGAATAAGCAAGAATTGTTCACAGACTGTTTGGGAATAACTTGCACTGACATACTTTTACAAGTTGTACCTGTCACTTAAAGTGCGCCAATTAGTTAGACATATTCTTTTACCTCTTTTGAGAGACCAGAAAATTCACTCTTTTTATGTAGACAGTGTAAAGGGAAATAACTATGCAGAGACTAATATCTGTGACATCCCATAATGTAATAGCCCTTGTGAATAATTTCCCCAAATGCAATGTGACTTCCACCCCAGACTAGAAGCAGTTTAAAGTTTTTTTGTTTGTTTGTTTTGTTTTAGGGCATATCAACTGCAGTGGGTAATTTAATGCCGATAAAGTTTTGAAATAAATTCATTTTTGATGCATACTCAATTTTTTTTGTAAAGTTTTTTTGTAAACTTTTTCTATTTAACCCATAGATGGGACCCTAACAGGTACTACCACTCCGGGTCAGGGTGGACCAGGGAGCAATTGTGATGAGTTTAGATAGAGTTTAACATCATTCCCAGAACATGTAGACACTCAGCCACTGCCTTCTAGCACCCAGATGATAAAAAGGGCTGGGCTTGCCATAAGGGCAATAAAGTTGGGGCAATCATATAGTTGCTAGGGCTTGACGTGACCAACCGATTGATCAGAGGGGGCCTCTCCAACCGCCCGTCTAGCCCAAGAAAAGGCCAAAGTGGAGTATTGCAAGTCATGGACTGCTCAACCACCTAAGTTCTATCCTTAAGCTTCACAGGTCGCCACCCACGGCCAACAGGTGGCCCCATTGGGGGAGTCTTACCCTTCTGTAGAGGTGCAGTCGGTGCATTCTAACGCCCCAGCCGACAGGGCAGTTTAAAGTTTTGGAGGAATTTGTCCTACAAGAATTTTGTCTTAGAACCATAATTAAACCAGTTTAAGGGACGGATGACCTTTAGGCACCCCTTTTTGATCTCGATTAAGAAAGGACATGTTTTTCATTTACACCGTCAATATCCAGTTGTTTGTTAGGGTTGGGGTTAGGGTTAGGGGTTAGTTTTATAATTTAAAAAAAAAAATTAAAAATCGTCTGTTAAAACAACCGGATATTGATGGTGTAAATGAAAAACATGTCCTTTCTTAATCGAGATCAAAAAGGGGTGCCTAAAGGTCATATGGTCCGTTCCTTAAACAGTATTTCATGGTGTAACGGTTGTTCAATAAAATCTGATGTTCATTCCTACATCAGTCGAGTGTTATGTTTTAATTTCTACCAGAAGAATCTTCAGGGATCTGCGACACAAAACACTAGAAAAGATGCTTAGAATTTGCTCTGCAGTAATAAATGCTTGTATTGGATTCTTTGATGAAAAGAAAGTATAAATTTGCTTTAATTGAAATTATAATTACTAGCAACAAAAAAACACCCTCCGGGTGGTGTAAAAATTATTTTTTAGAAGATATTTCTGAGGGGAGGCAGTTAAAAATTCGATGTCTGAGGGTTTTTATCATAAGTAAGCAAAATCATTAAATTTATTAAAGGAGTAAAAAAAAAATTAGCAATTTGAAATGGAAACTTAGTCCTGTTCCCCTTAAATAAAATGTGCATGCATCTATTAATTATTAATTAAATAATTATTTTGAATATTTTGCACATAAATTTTACACAAAATCGTAGGTATTTATTTATTTGTAAACTTTTAGTTAACTTATTGTGACTGAAAAAGGGGCGAGATTAAAAAATAATTTTTTTAAATGGATTACAAATTTGGCAAATAATTTTTTCCATTTAAAGTAATACAATTTTCTAATTAATTTCATAGTTTATATATTTTATTTATTTAAATAATATATAGTTTATTTATTACAATTGAAAGGATTCAAACATTGAATTATAAAGAATAGCTTATATCTATTTTATTATTAATAATTGTTCTTTATTCTATGTATTGGCGACTTTGGTAATTGTGATGTAGGCAGTGATGTAATTTTTGTTACAGACAAAAACCGGAAGTGAATCTCCATTATTAATAGATTTTATATTTATTTTGATTTGAATTATTTCTTACTCGCATGCAAACATAGAAAAATAAAATTTCTTTCTTTAAAGATATGAAATTTGATTACTTTTTTAAGTTTTGAGGAAAAAAAGTCAATGTGGTCGCAAACTTTTGGTTGGTAGTATACCTACACAATAAATATAATGGACACAATATATGTAGGTATTTGCCCAACCCCTCCATCCTGGAAGTCAGTTCTTAACCTAAGTACAGCCGGTTTGAATCCAGAGTTTTCCTTCTTCTAAACTGATTGCCTATCCAAGGTTAAAGAACCCAGTCTTTCCTACTATTTACCCATAGCTGAGGGAAGAACAAATGGATTCATGATTTTCCCAAGGGCATTAGCACAATATCAAACAACCAGCCATGATATATATATATCTCTTCTATATATAAGGAATGGATCACTCTATGACGGCCTTTACATATAAAGCGATGTGTGTATTAAAACAGTTAAAATCCCCTTCCCATTCTGTAAGTGATGACAGCCTAATGGTTAAGGTGTCGGACAGACACCTAACCGATCGGATTTCAATTCCGGCTGCAGGTAGCTTACAAAATGTCTAGCCACACTGAAGACTTGATAAGTCGAAACACGTGTCTGTGGATGACCCTATATATATATAAGTAAAGCATTAAAAAGCTAGATAACCACTATTTGTTTTTTTTTTTACTCATCACTTAAGAACATAAGTGAAAGAATTGCACACTATCAGGTGGAGGAAGCCCTGTGTGGCTTTATTCATTGTAATAGCATGTAATAAATGGAAAATGGATGCATCCCAAAAGATCTTTTGTACAGCGAATTAGTAAAAGGCTCCTGATCGGTTGGTAGACCACGCCTACGATTTAAAGATGTCTGCAGGAGAACTATGAGGATATGCCATATTGACACAAACACATGGGAGGTAGATGCAAAAATTAGAGTGGCCTGGTGCCTCAACGGTAAGCAAGGCACAGAGAGGGGTGGGCAGAAAGGAGAGTAGCATCGATAGAAAAGAGAGCCAGAAAGAGAGAGAAAAGCCAGCAGCTCCAGAAAGCATCACAGTTTGATCGACTCATTCCCCTGTAGGGATCCCAAAACAATAACCCTTTTGAGTCAGGAGTTAGGGATTAACCTCTTTAGCCGGCTGACAAATTTAGCTGGTTAGAGCTAGGACACAGAACAGTTAAGCTCTTGGTCTGTAATAATAACCGCTAGGAAACCCCCCTCATGACGGTTTTTGTTTTGTTTAAATTAGTAATAAGATCATAAATGTTAACTTTGGTTTATTAAATCTTCACAGAAAACTAGTTTGGTATTACTAAGTTAAAATTATTTTTTACAAATTATGTCAGTTTAATAAAAAAGTAAAATATTACTACTCACACATCGTATTCCTACCTTCATAACTGTTTTCACAAATTTTGGTGTTTCTTTTGGGCTTTTTATTATAGCTTCACAATCTTTCTTCACTTCTTGTCTTGCCAATCGAGCATTCTCTTTTAAAAGTTTTCTGGAAAAAAGAAAGAAAAAAACATAATAAATATATACATATAAGTAAGAGAAACTTTGTAAGTTTCTCTTTCTAAAGAATAGGCTGAGTGTAGATGTTATGTTAGATTTTGGTTGTTCATTTGTAAAGTCAAATATGTGCAAAGAAAAATTTTATTGAACATGATGGAAAAAAAGAACATCATTAATTTTAATGTTTTCTAACAAGGAAATATATATATGAGGATTAATGAGGTATTCTCCAGGTATAAGTATTTTTCATACATACAAACATAATAAGCATTTTACTTTATATATATATATATATATATATATATATGATACACAGTAATAACCTACTCGTGTTTCACCATAATGATCTTCAGGGTTAAATCCACTAAATTAATCAAAATATTGATTAATTACAGCACATGTGTATTTTTTGGCAATGTCGGTCTGTCACTGACCATCATTGCCAAAAAAATACACACATGCAATCGGCTGTAATTAAGAGCAACATTTTAACTGGTAAATACATACATTTGTAGATGTATGTTACAATCACCTAGAGAATTTGAGTCTGTAAATAATAGATGAGTAATGCCTTACACTAAACTGGTGAAAGTTTGTTGAAGTCTATATATATATATATATATATATATATATATATATATATACATCTTCAACTGCTACTCCCACGTTTTTCCTGTAGTAGAATTTGTAGTTAATCCAAAAAAAGTGCTGAATATATTTTGTAAAATATAGAGCATTAATAGTTGTAGAAAAAAATATTTGGTTATTACCTATAACTCCAACCTAAAAAAGGGGAACCACTCTGAATGAATTTTATCTGTTAATTAATCTACTCATTATTTTCTCATTAAACTAACCCTAAACCCTAACCTATAACCCTAACCCCATCTTCTTTTTCCTAGTAGATCAATAAATAAATAAATAATTAATCAGTCAATCACAGTGGTTCCCCTTTTTCTAGGATGGAATTATAGGAAATAGCCAAATATTTTCTCTCTACCAGTTTTGGATTCACAGACAGACAAAACATTTTGATTTCAAAGAAAAAGAAAAATAACCGAAAAATGACTTAGAAACTAATGTTATATATCCATACTCTGTTGGGTATATATTATGGAGGGGGATCCATTTTGATTCTATTCCACTTACTTGTGTATTATGAAAGATATCCATGGTTATATCCCCCACAAAAAATTTTCTACTGTGTACTTACTTTTTGAGTAGCTGGCCTAGTATTTTTTTATTAATGTACTTCTTTCTTGTGTAGTTATTAGCTTTCTTGTGGTCTGTACTTTCTTTCTCATAGTCTGTAGCCAACTTCATTACTTGGTCTTTTGGTTTTGGGCAGTTTTGCTAACTTCTTTTAACCGGTATCTCAAGATATGCCAAGGTTGTTATAGTTTTTAGAGACAAACACAAGACATAGAGTTTTTGTGATCCTATTTTAATAAACTTAAACTTAGGATTTCTCAACTGTGCGGGAGCCAACCCAACGGGTCTTTACATCATGAGGTCTAGTGGCTAACTTGTTAACTAAAACCCTTCTGTTCCCACCGTTTTCCTAGCAGCAGGAAGTCAGGGGTCAGATTGAGGTCATTGAATATCACTCAACCTGAATTTAAATCTATTTCTACACTGTCTAAAATGGCATGCCCATCAATATATAACACTAAAGATTATACAAAATAATCAAAAGACAGAAAGGGTAATCAAAATAATACCAAACCAGACTGGTTTACTATGGCAAGTATATATAAAAGGGGAGTGGCCTAGCCTTTTTAGTTCTCCTGGAACACCAAAACCATGGTAGAGAGAAAAACTTTTTATACAACTAATATATATATGCATTGGTGTGTGTGTATGTGTGCTGGTCTATGGATGTGGGTTTGTGTTTTGTATTTGTCTTCTCATTGTAGATTGTTGCATTATGAATTCTCCATTATGCATGTGGGTGTATATTATGTGCATGTATATGTGTACATGTGTGCGGTGGTTGTGGGTTTATTGTATAATGAACTCTGCGCTGAGTTCAGTTCTGCTATTGATCCCTGGGCGCATTTTAGCTGAAGAGAGAAATCTAGGTAACCTCCGAATTAAGGAGGCATTACAAATAGCTAAAATACACCCAGGGATCAATAGCAGAACCAAACTCAGCACAGAGTTCATAATATATATATATATATATATATATATATATATATCCTTTAGTTGTATTAGAACTGGAATAAATACAAACAATATACTTCACTTACTTTGCTCGTTTTTTCAGCAATTTCTGTGCTTCAGGGTAGTCGTTCATGGTTTCATTAAAATCAGCTTTGGATAATATGAACAAATTAACATAACCTTTGCACCGGACATCCGCAGTTCTACGACTTCCAGAAATGGCCAACAAGCTTTAAAAAGAAAAAAAAACAAAATTTAAAAAATAATTGTTCAAATAATAGAATTTGTTGAACTTAGATTTTATAATTGCTATCATCATCTTTAATTTTGAGATGGTTTCCCAATTTTTTCCATGATAATCTTGATTGTGCCAACCCTTCTCGTATTTCTCCATTTTCTGTCAGGTAAAAAACACTTACAATGTTATTCATTGGGCACCATTTTACTGCACCAATTTTCCACTCCTCTAGCTATTCCATTTTTATCATCTAATAAGTTCTATAATATTTCTTACTTTGGTTGGTTGGATTTTACAGAATGTCAACCCTTGTATTTCCAAAGACATTTTGTTTTATTCATTTTTTTTTTTTTTTCAAAAATAATTTTTTTCTATTTAACCCATAGATGGGACCCTAACAGGTACTATCAGAGTGGATCTGGGAGTAATGGTGATGAAGGGGTACTCCACATTCCCCAGAGCTCTAGAATTGGAACTTCACCAGGACATTAAGACCCTCAGTCACCGCCTTCTAGTATATATATGATAAAAAGGGTAGGACAGTCATATAGGTGCTAAGGCTTGATGTGATCAGCTAATTGATCGGGGGGGCCCTCTCCAACCGCCAGTCTAGCCATTATGTCTCAGTTTCTTTAGTATCCTGGAATTATATACCAAGGTAAATATTTACCCAAAAGACACTGACATATACAAAAGTGTATACTTAGATTTAGTAGGATACTATATAAGCCAGGTACATATAGATAGTAATAAATAAACTTCAAATTGGTTTGATTAACTCTTATCATCCTTTACCGCTTCATTCATTTTTCTAATTGTTATAGGTGATACACGCCGACAGGTTACTATAAGTAACAGGGACAATTGTGGCTTGAGAGTAAGCCAATGTGAGTCAGCTCACAATTCTATTTGTCGGACGTAGTTCCCACTTTTCTCTGTATTGTATTTGTCTACTTTTGGTTAATACATTTTCCTACATTTGTTACCCATCGTTTTGTCCTTATTTGACCCCTTAAAACCTCACAACACTAATCTACCCCAAATGATAGCCTTTGTTTAAATGTAATATTAAACATATTTAGAAATCTTTGATCTAAGGGAAATAACAGGTAATTTTAAATGAAAAGGCCATTTTTTTTTTTGATAAATCTTTATAGGAATGGGGCTCTGGACTTAGGAAATTCTTAACAGGATGTTAAGAGTTAAAAAAGGATTTTTTAAAAAGAAAGTAGGAGGGAATTCTTATTTCTTTATAACTTTATTAGATTTAGAAAGCCATCAATAGGTTGCAGGAAGAATAAATAAATATATATTAATTAACTCATGTTGCTTAATTGTACTGTCCAAATTGACCAAGATGAAATTTAAAAATGTAAATCCTGATTATCTGGGGTTGCATATCTGCCAAATTCTTATTTCTTATGAGTGTTGTCCTCTCAGCTAAACAATGAATCATTTTGTTTTTATTATTAAGAAAGAAAGAGAAAAAAGACATGCTAGGAAAGAAAGAGAGTAGGGGAAAGATAGAGGGTGTGCATGCAGAAGTGATAACACTAATCAAATATAATGAAAAGGAGAGAAGAGATAGATAGAGAGAGAGAGAGAGATAAATCAAGATTATTATAGTTTTTACATATTGAAGTATTTTCAATAGCTCTTAAGTAAACATATCAACATTGTAATAATTAAATTATCATACTGTGGTATATCCACAGGTCCTGCTAATAAATAAATAAGATAAAATTTAAAGAAAGAATAATTTGTATGTAACATACCTTATTTCTCCAAACACACTTCCTTCATGCAGGGTTGCTAAGACTGTATTATTGTCAGATCCTCCAACCACCTCCACTTGGCCATTGCTGACTATGTACATTTCTTTTCCGACTTCACCCTAAATAGATTAGTAATTAGAAAAATAGATAAATACATTTGACTAAATTTTAATAACTTATATATATATATATATATGCTGTAGATAGAAGGAAAGTGGTCAAGAAATGATCAACTCAAAACAAGTCACAGGGTGGTATGTTTCGTCTGTATGCACAGACTTTCTCAGCCGATCTGAGACTTTATTGAGGCAAAGCATACGTTTAAATACATGTGGTGGTGGCGGTGTCGGGGAGGTCAAGGGGGTGAGTGTGTAGTGATGTGAGTGTCTATGCGTGTTGAAGAGTTGACGAGGTCTTTGATTGTTTGGGAGGTGGTCTGGATGATCTTTATTCCTAGGTTTGTTAGTTTTTTGTAGAGAGGGATGTTTTGAGTGTGGGTGGGTAGGATTAAGCGTGTGTGGGGAGGGTTGGGGGAGGTTTTGGTGGTGGACGTGTTTTTTGGTTTAGTTTTCGTGTGTATATCGAGTGCTTTTTTCCTGGCATTTAGGATGAAATATTTAGGGTATTTTAGGGTTTTAAGGGAATCTTCGATGTTTTTTGTATTCTTCATCTAAATGTTGGGGGCTGCATATTCGTAATGCTCTTAGATATAATCCTATTATGAGGCCAGATTTTATTTTGTTGTTGTGATGGGAGTAGTAGTGTATGTAGTCGTTCTTGTTGGGGGTTTGCGGTGGATTTTGTAGGTGAGTGTGTTTCCGGATTTGATTAGTAGGGTGTCGAGGAAGGGTAAGGAGTTGTTGGACTCTTTTTCGTAGGTGAATTTTATGGAGGGTTCTACGGAGTTCAGTTTTTGGGCGATGTGTTCTATTTTGGTGTTTGTTGGGAGGATAATCAGAATGTCGTCTATGTATCTAGCGTATATATATATATATATATATATATATGAGGTAAAATAAGGAATGAAAGAACAAAACTCAGACAAAAATGTCTAGTATATTTCGCTGGAATATTAAGTTCCGCTTCCTCAAGCCTTTACTATACCTTTCACTCAAATCTCTTTCCAAGAAATGGCTACTTCCTCTCCCCTATCTGATGTCCTCACCATTCATTTTTTCTACCTACTCCTTTCCCTTCTATCTCTTTCCTTATCCTCCCCAAAGATATCTCCTATAACCAATCAAATTCTTTCCTTCACCATAAAACATACCCACCCACCTACTTCCCCCTTCTATAAAACAATTGTATGATCCTAATGATTCAATAAAGGCTTGAGGAAGCGGAACTTAACATTCCAGCGAAATATACTACACATTTTGTCTGAGTTTGTCTTATTTTACCTCATTCTGTCAGATTCATTCCAATCCCATTTTCCTCATATATATATATATATATATATATATATATATTTTAATAACCTATATAGTTTAAGTAAAATAATTTCATAGAATTCACATTTTTTTATCATTCTTTATACAAGGCGTTACAAAAATGTTAACATTTCTAAGTGAGTTCTTTTATGATATGATTTTAAAGTCTCCATCTTTTTACCATTCCTTGTCAATGTATCATTGGAATTATCTCCATAATATCAATAAATAAAGAATGTTTTAAATAGGTTTCCAACAACTTTATCTAATTTGATCTAATTTAATCGTTTATACTTGAATTAAAAAAATGATTTCATGTTTTTATATTTTTTATAGTAAAAGTAAGTAAGTAAAGTCATTGGGGCGGCCTAAAGTCAGTATCAGCCAATCAGAAAGGGAGTCTATCCCCTTTTCAATAGCGCTAGACCAAGGAGATTGTTTTGGCGTCTGAGATGGAGCGCCACACCTAACATCAGCTCCTTACTTTACCGCACAGATCCCTGTGCTACTCATACGCTGAGTTGGTGAGGACCAGTATCAAACTAAGAACTTTGTGGTTTCTAGCCGAACGCTCTACCGACTGAGCTAACCCGGCCCCTTTTTATAAACACTAAATATCTGTTAATAGTTTAATTTAAATTTTCAAACCTATTTACTTTAGAATTCTAATGGCAAGTATTCATGGAATGGTCTTAGCAGGAGGTAATAAGATGCAATTGCTGAATTTTGTGGTCCTTCTTATTTCATGTTCTTAGTCAGATTAAAGTGCTAAGGTAAGTGATAACATTCAGAATATTAACCTCCTAGAAACTGTACAGAGACGTGCACACCAAACGAATACCCTCTATCAGGCATCTGCCATACTCTGAACGTCTCGCAGCCCTGGGAATGGATTCGGTGAAACTTCGGCGTCTGGCAACAGACCTGGTAAACGCTCATAAGGTCATTAATCATCTTAACAACAGCAACCTTGAGCACCTTTTTGATCTCCATCTTTCCAACACATGTGGGCATGCCTACAAAGTCAGAAAACAGCACTGCTCACGTGACTTTCGGAAACATTTCTTCACGCTCAGAATTGCGGAGACATGGAATAAACTGCCAGCGTCTGTTGTAGGCTGCCGAAGCACTGAATCTTTCAAAGCCTCCATGCTTCCTGTAGTCTATGGACACTATACCTGATGCCACTCTCCACATACATATGCACACATGTGCACACATACATGCATATTACTACTGTAAACTGTTCATGTTCCTGACACTACATTATTTGTGTACTTGATATGAGACTTTGATGAGTTGTGGTGCACCTGAGCACTGTACGCAATAAACTTCATTATCATTCTTTACGACATTTTGAAATTTCTGTTTTTAGAATAAGTAACTTCTTCCATTTAATTTTTCTATATCTAATCACAATTTTGTCAATAAGTCTAGTGGCATTTATGCTACTTGGAGTGCCCTTGAGTGAGCAGCAATGATTAAGCTTCGAAACTGTATTTCAATTCATGGATAATCGTCTGAAAATGACTTATTTTAAGGTAATTAAAATAGATTTTAAAAAACACCTAAAACAGAGCCTGAGGTTACAGTGGCTTGAATGTTATGTTTATATACAATAAAGATGAGGACAAAAGTCTGAAATATCATAATTATTCATATCAAGCCTCATCTCATAGATACACATACAAATATCCATCATATCAGTCCAACTTTTCTAACAAAATAAGGTATAATTATCAGCAATTCTATCTTGCTAATATCTAATGATATATAGAGAGTGCTAAAAGTTAGTGAAGTTTATGGCGGACATTTGTATTTATGCTATAAAGAGTGTGAAAAATACTTAGACAAGAAAAACAATTGCACATTGAAAATTTTATTCTTAAGAGTAAAAAAAGAAAAGTTGAAAATTGTAACATATTCCACATAAAAAGTTTAGATTTTAACTAAATTGAGAAAAGTAAAAGAAAATATATACAAAAATATATACATATGTAATTGATAAAAAATAAGAATCATTTTTACCTTATGACATATAAAATCCCCTGGGAGGCACAGAACAGGTCTTAATTTTGCAACCAGATCAAATAATAAATTTTGGTCACAATCCTAAAAATAGATAAAATACTTTTTTCAATCAAATTGTTTTATTTTTTTTTTCACTTTTCATAATGTAGACATAAGAACATACTTTTCACTAAGCCCTCTTTTTTAGTTTCCTGTTACTACTACTAACCCTTTTTCCGTGTTCTTGTCGATATGAACCCTAGGAATTCTTGTAGTAGGAAAGACTCTAAGATGCAACAAGAAATAACATTAGCCAATTTCTGTTGTTCTCTTGTTTGTGTGTGTGTGTGTGTGATAATGGCGATAATATATACAGGGTGATTGAAAAGTAAACTCCTTATTTTAAACTATTTATAATTTTGTTATAGTCAGTTACATTTTTCTCAATTCTTTAATGTATGTTCCTTAATATACAGGATGATTGAAAAGTAACCCCCTATTTTAAACTATTCATAATTTTTTTATATGTAGTTACATTTTTCTCAATTCTTTAATGTATGTTCCGTAATATACAGGGTGATTGATAAGTAACTCCCTATTTTAAACTATTTATAATTCTTTTATATGTTGTTACATTTTTCTCAATTCTTTAATGTATATTTCTTAATATATGGCAATTAAATCTGTGTTTTGGTGGTGCTCTTTCACATTTTGCTATTGATGTTCATGAATGGCGGAATTATCTTTTTCCTGAGAGATGGATGGGTAGATGTGGTCCGCATGAGTGGTCAGCCAGAAGCTCTGATTTAACAATGTGAAACTTTTTTCTTTGGAATTGGTTGAAGGAGTAAGTCTACTCTACAAAACCAACGACTTTCAAAGAACTTAAAGGATGAATATGAGAATTTATTTCTGCCATTCCACAAGAGCTTCTGGCAAGATCAGTTGATGTGATTCCCAAATGGCTTGAGAGGCTGGAGGCGAATGCTGGTGCCCATATAGAATGTTAAGTAAAAATCCATGTTATGTGTGTTCTTCTCATATATTCCTTTTTTGTAAAAATAATGATTCAGAAATAAATTAAAATATTTTTAAAATAGGGAGGGGGAGTTACTTTACAATCACCCTTTACATTACAAGAACAATGAGTGTAAAGTGACCATTACAGGGACTGTTTTATCTGTTAATTCTTGGTTGCACCAGACAAGTGTGTAACAAATTCAATCCTCACTAGTTAACCCATACTTGTGGCCTTGAGCCAAATCCAAGCTATTTTCAGATTTTTAGAAGGTCAACTTATAGCCTGTATATATATTTACCAAACCCTCCACACGAGGAGGATGCGACACAAGGTCAATTTCTGAATCAGTTTAACAGGCTTGAATTCAGAGTTTTCTTCTCCTAGAATGGTTACCTAGCCAAAGTTAAAGTCTGCCCTACTATTTACCCATAGCTGGAGTGAGTGTAGTTGGATGCATACATTTCCCAAGAGTATTGGCACTATGTGAAATGCAAACAGCCTTGTCCAGGATTTGAACTTTCTATGACAATCTGATGCATTATCAATTTTACATGAATAGTATTAGTTGTAATATGAAAGTAGGTATTTATTTAACCCGTTCACCATGGGTAGGATGTAACATGGGGTATCCAGTGAGGATCAAACTCTATTTAGTAGTAATGAATATGCGAGACTAGATTGCTAACCATTACACCACAATGGACACCCAAAGTAATATGAAAGTAAATCTCATCGAAAAATGAATAATAAAATATTGTTACATAATCTATGCGGTTGCATAAGATTATTGTCAATCCCCTGTATTTCTAAAGGGATGGCCCTTTTCATATCATGGGCGGGACTTTCCATGGAATAGTACAGAAAGCCCGCGATATACGTGAAGTCACGTGGGACCTGGTTGGGTCCTGAGTTTCAGTTTGGACGTCAGGCAGAGAAGATGTCCTGCCTTAACTGGAACTCACTGCATACGCGCGCTATGTTAGTCAGATGTTAGTTACATGAAATGTTTAGTTAAGTAAATAAAAGCTTAAGAAAATAACACGGTTTTGTGATTAATGAATGTCTTGGTAAAAAGACTGATCTAGAAGAAGAAATGAGTTAAGTGAGACGAAGTCCAGACGCTAGAAGAGCTGCCAGAAGAAGAATAGAAGTAAGTAATGAAAAGGGTATACAACAATATTTTCAACAGTTTTTGAGATCTACATGCTTTCTCAAGTAATAATGAAATATCAGACATTTGATAAGAAAGAGGAATTGGAATGCTTGGTTGTAGGGAAGAGATTTTAGTCAAGACTTCACACACCAAAGACCAATATTAGCAATAGTATATCTGTGATATACTAACACTGAACATAATGGAAGGAAATACAAAATAAACTTGATTGCACATACAAGAACACTTAATATTTTATATGTACAATATACATGCAGGTGGCATTACAAGGAAAGAATACACAAACATGTCCCATAGTAGAACTATATGTATGTTGTTCCATGGACAAGCAGTATGTGGAAGGGGGTACAAAATGGAAAAAAGGCTTACTTGATAAGTGAGGGTAATATAGCCATGTGGCTTTACCATTCCCAGGCAGGGATCAGAGACAATGTCTCTACTGTTCAAAGAACAGATAAAAAGAGGTTGAGAAGGTATTTCTGAAAGTGTCATGTGACACCTTACAAGACCCCTAACAGACATATCAATTATCTAAGGGAGATAATTTATTATATCCCTAGAAAAGTTTTCCTTCCAGATATCAAAGAGCAGCAGAAAAGATGTCATTGTTATTATTAACATAATATGCAAATACTTTTTTCTTGTTAGAAAATGGCTTTTAGTCTGATGGTATAAGGTAACTGGTGTGAATGGCATTACAAAACCATCCATGATGAGTAGAAGGAGTCTTTGAGATTTTTGTAGTGCTTCATCTTGATAAGTTTAAACAAAAAGAAATAAAGAATAAAAGAATAATTTTATTGTTTTAGACCATTGTCCTCATCTTTAATGTGCTATGTATAAACACAATGTTTTGGCTGCTGTATCCTCCGGCCTTCCTCTGATGCAATGATTTAACCTCAGATATACAGGGAACACCGGAGGAAAGCAAGAGGATACAGTGTCCGAAATGTTGCATTTATACATACCACAATAAAGATGAGGACAACAGACCTGAACATCAAAATTATTCACATCAAGCCTCGTCTCAAAAATGCAAACAAATAATGAAATGTTTCATAGTTTTGTACCTGAGAAATTGATGAATACTATTCATTTTAAATCCTAAAAGATTGGCCTTATTCTTTAATTATTTATTGTGCCTCCTAGGGCATCTTCACTCTTTTTCTATCTTCTCACATTAACCATAAAAAAAATAAACAAAAGAGAAAAAAAAGAAGATAATCTTTGCACAGAACATATATACTATTAACAATATCTATATACAGATCAAATTCTTCTTTTTTTTTTTTAATGATCATTGTGACACATGTGGAATGATAGTCATGCAAAACAATGACGTCATTATTTGAATAAGATCTTCAAAAGTTCTTCGACACTTTGTTTGATCAACAGTCAAACTATTCAAAATGATTTCTTAGGTTGGGTCATTACTATACTCAGATAGACAGGAAACACCTGAGGAAGGCCGGAGGGTACAGCAGCCAAAACGTTGTGATATTACATACCACAATAAAGATGAGGAAAACAGTCCAAAAAAATTGAAATTATACACCATCAAGCCTCATCTAAAAAAATTCAGACGAAAATTCTGATAGTTCCAAAAAATACCCTCTTAAATTATTCTTACCATTTTTTTGTAAATTACTCAAAATTAATCTTAAAATGTATTCTATTGCTGTTTTTGATCTGATTAGACAATTTGTTCCAAAAATATATTATTTCATTAGCAAAAAATCTAATTAGTTAATTTTTTAAATCTGCCTCGACAGTAAATTTTTAGTTTGAGGAATAATATTAAAACAATGTCTACAATAATTAGAAATTCTATTCATTATTTTGAAAGTTTCGATTAGATCACCACTCATTCTTGCTTAGTAGTTAATCCTAATTTCTCCAATTTCTTTCTGTAACTGTAATCTTTTACTCTTTTTATTAGTTTTGTCACTCTTCTATATATAAAAAAGTATCTATATTTTGCAGAAGAGAATTTAAATATTTCTGTTACTTTGTTTGATCTCTAACTCCAAATGATTCACTCAATTGATATCCATTGTTAAAAATATTCAAAATAGCAAAGAAAATTATGAAAAATACAAAGAATCTTTAAATTCTTTTCAAGTTCTTAATATTCTAACTTACCTGAAATATTTTTAGCTTACTTAATGTACTATAATGAACTTGGATGGCTAAGTCTATCCTCATTTTTCTTGGAAGATATTCAATCAAAGAATTTTCATCTGAAATAAATAAAAATATATTTATGTATCACAGAATGATTTGTAAGTGGAATTTCAAATATTAGAGACAAAAAATTTTGTGATTAAGAAATAATTAAATTTAAAAATAAGTTATTTCAAAATAATGTGATTGCGTGACACTATAAGCTCTTCTTTCCCTGGGTGCACATATTTAGGTGCAATAATGCATCTGCTTGTAGGTCCGAGCCTGTCTATGTATGTGTATAGTTGAAGTATATATTTATGTATATGCATGTAGGTGTGAGCATTTTTTCTATGGGTTATATATATTTACCAACCCCTCTGATGTGACACAAGATCAATTTCTTAAGCGGAGTTTAACAGGTTTGATTTCAGAGTTTTCCTTCTCCTAGACTGGTTACCTAGCCTGGTTAAAGAGCCCAGTCTGCCCTGCTATTTACCCATAGCTGGAGGGAGAATTGGACTCATACCTTTCCCAAGGGTATTAGCGCCTTGTGAAATGCAAACAGCCTCGTTGAGGAATTGAACTCAGGCTGACGAGTCCATTTCCTACGACTCTAACCATTAGACCACGCGCTTTTTTCTATAGGCTATAGAAAATTAATATGGTGGTAAAAAAGCTGTATACCTGGTAACCTTTCTTTATCATATTTAACATTTTATAAAAAATGATCACCAGTGACTGAATAAAATGGAATACATTCTTATCATAATGGAGATTGTGTGTTTGTCTGTCTGTAACTGAAACTATATATACTATTCAAGTCACAATTCCCTTAGTTATTTACGTCACATTCTCTATGATTTTATTTGTATTTAAACTTCAATTATTAATAAAATTGTTTTACATTATTAATACTGTTGGCCTTATCTACATACTATATTTACCACATACCCCACATATATGGGTTAGGCATAAGGCCTTATTAATGTGGTACCACCCACAAGCCAAGACTCATGGGAGGCGGGTGCAAAAAATGCGTTGATCCTGTCGGCATTCCACCTCAAGGGGGACACCTCAGGCACCGGGTAATAAACCCAGCCCTAGCCCCTTTAAATCGAGGGGACAGGTATCAACGCTGTTAATTACATAAAAACCTCGCCAGATCTACATACTAATAATGTGCACTTGCTTTTATATATACAACAAAATAGCAGTTTACAGTGTAAATGGGAAAGGCTAATTTGCATAGTGGTATTAAAAATTGATTTTAATAAATATGTGCTTAGCATTATTGATTTCTAATTGTTTGGTTTTATCTTAATGAATATGAGCAAAAATTCTCAATAAATATTAATTAAAAGAAATCCATTAACAAGAAAAAATAACTGTAATTTTATTCTTTAGTTCCTATTTTAACTAGATAATTAAATTAGGAAAATTTAACCATGAAAAACAGGAGTGATGGAAGAGTAAGTTTCAGTTGTTCTATTTTTTTTATTATACCCCCCTCTGTTTCAAATCTTTTTATCTGCATTCTTATTTAGTTTCATTAGCCTTTCTAATTTAATATAATATTTTATTACATTAAAACTTAGATATTTGCACCCAGAAGGTAAAAATATTTTATAGTATGATGTAATGAAATAGACTATGTTTGTGATTAGTGTATACAAAGCTCTGTGTGTGTATAGAAGGTAAAAGTCTTAAAATTTCAGTTGGCTACAACAGTCTCATCTTTAATTTACAGAATAGACATTTTTTACAACAACTTGATGGTGATGTTCTCTATAACAGTGCTTCTCATAGCCAGTCTACCAAATTGGTGCCAGTCCTTGGAGTACTACTTGCTGGTCTGCAAGTGCCACTCATGATTTTAAACAAATTGTATAGTTTTGAAGCATGGCAAACATACATATAAACTAAAATTGGAAATATATTTAAAAAGATATCAACTTTGTTCATTTTCTGCTCTTTACCACGATGGCTATTTTACCATCTTTTTGCCAACATTGTTTTATAGAAATCTAATTTCCTTTTTGTAAATTTCAGCACTGCCACCTTGGTCTCCAAGGAAAGGGTAGCTATTGTCCAAGTCCTCACCACTTACTGAAACAAGCCTAACAATTGTAGCACTCTTTTCTATCAGGCCAAGACTTGATAAAGAACTCTCACTTCCCATTGACTATACACTGGGGGGTTAGTTTATATTCATCATAGATTTCTGTATTAAATAGAGATAATTTTAACATGCCTGCATAAATACTTTTTAGTCAAAGTTTAACAAATTCTTTCATTTTATACAATGGTCCATGCATTGATCTAAAAAAAAAAAATGTCAACCTGTCCACAACTTCCAAAAGTTTTAAGAAGCCACTGCTCTACAACATAGGAGGATGTACTGAAAAGTTCTCAGCCTGACCAAAATGGGATTGACCTAAGAGCCATAAAGTACACATACTATTCCACATATTCATCCAGAGATTCTTAAGTTTAAACTTTGCATAAATAATTTTAGACTTTTTAAAGAATATCAATCCCTTCTTGGTTGGTCAAAGGACTTTTCAGCACTTCCTTTTATATTGGGTATTGTAAAAGCAATATAGAATTTTAAAATAAATCCAATAAAACTACATTTTTATGAGAACAAATAAGGTTAATTATTTGAACCAAGTTATCTTTAAGCACCCCAGGGTCGACCTGGATTCAGAGGGACATGTTTCACTTTCCACCGTCAACATCAGGTTGTTTGTTACCAGACGATTTTTGGTGCATTTTTTTTAAATTATAAAACTAACTGCTAACCCTAACCCTAACCCCTAACAAGCAATCGGATGTTGACGGTGCAAAGCGAAACATGTCCTTCTGAATCCAGGTCATCCCTGGGGTGCTTAAAGGTAACTTGGTCCAATTATTTTAACAGATTAATAATTCAATAAATAAATGAAATAGATATTCTTTTCACCTAAAGTTTTTTGTTGCTCCCAATTGTAGTTGAACCAATTACGAACTCGTGCTTGCATTTCCTTTGGTAGGTTTATTGACTGCATATACCAAAATGTTATGTCCATTTGCTTGCGATAACTGGCTTCTACTTGTCCAGCAGCATGGACAATATCTCGGATCTGAACAAGAAGAAAAAAATGGTAAAAATTCATTAAAAAAAAATAATTAAGAAATAAATAAAAAATAAAAGAAATAAAGAAAGGAAATTAAAAAAAATATTTCAGAACATTTTTTGGTACCATTATAGTATGTGGCCTACCTTTTGAATATGACCTACGAAAACATGTCTCTCTTATAGTATGTGGCCTACAAAATCATGTCTCTCTTATAGTATGAAATCATGTCTCTCTTATAGTATGTGGCCTACCTTTTGAATATGGCCTACGAAAACATGTCTCTCTTATAGTATGTGGCCTACGAAAATCATGTCTCTCTTATAGTATGTGGCCTACCATAAAAAGCATATTATAAAGTTATAATAATAACTGCTAACCCTATTTTAGAATTTTAGAATTAAATAGATCTGATTCATGTAAATTATGGATAAATTCTTTTTTAATTATTCTTAATTACTAAATACAGCCTATGACTGAATTGTATTTCTTGAAATTGAATATATGTGAAAAATAATTAGTTTCAATAAATTGCCTACTACTTATATCTATAAATATACTCTTACTGAGGTAGGACACATTCAAACCAGGTAGGCCAAATACTATAACAGAATCAAAAAGGTAGCCACATACTATAACAATACCCATTTTTTTTTTTTTTTTACTTAGAAGTCAAATTAGATTTTATAAAAAAAAAAAATCAAATTTACAAATTGGTTTTCATCATATAATGTTATACCTATATTAAATGGCAATCTGAATATTAGCTACATAAATGAGAGTAACCACCCCTTGTTTATTTCACTTTGAGGAAGCCATATATTTTGGTCGGCCATTTTCATTTCACTGTGATCTATTCAACTGCATGTTTTAACATGAAAATATCATAAAATGTTTTCTTAATAACAATTAAGTTCATTTCAAATAATGCACAAGCACAATTAAGAACACATTTTATAGTATTTTTGTGTTAAAACATGCAGTTGTATTGATTCGAACAAATTTGTATTTTCAGTGTAGATTTACGGTGAAATGAAAATGACCGACCAAAACATATGGCTTCTCAAAGTGAAATAAACAAGGGTAGGTTACTCTCATTTATGTTGCTAATGTTTAGATTACCCATTAAATCCTATTATGATTAATCTATGAATAAAAGATGAGAATAAATAAGAAATAAAAATGTAAAGTAGAATATGGACATAATTTTTGTTGTACAAAGAAAGTACAATAAAAAACAACTCACCTGACCAACTAAAAGAGCAAATACAAAAACCCCAGAAAGCCAATAAAAAGTCATAAATATAAATTCCAATTGATTTGTTGGTTTTGGATTGTTTCCAATTGAAGTTGCGGTTTTTGTTGCTAAATAAAAGCATCTGATGTAACTGCAATTAGAAAGAAAAAAAAAAGGTTTTTATTAAATTAGGTCTTAGAATTATCTGAAATGGAAAAATAATCAATTACAAACTATGATCGGTATTCCGTACGGAGAAAAGTGTTTCTGGCCACGTATCCCATTTAACTACAGGGTACCGCTCATCTGATTGGCTGTTGCTAACAACCAATCAGATGCGCGGTGACTTGTATTTAAATGGGATAGAGTTCTACAACCGTCAAAAAAAAAAAAATGTCAAACGTCTTTTAGCGTCTATTGTTGATGGTTGTACCAGAGTTTGATCACTCTGATAGGGTCAGCAAGGCAAGGGAAGTCTGATGCTGGAAGACCCGAAACTTTCCAATGAACCTTGCGGATTACATCACTGACGACAAAAGTAGGAGCATATATTTAAAGTAAAAAAAGGTAGATGATTCAATCTCAGAAATTTAGATTTTTATATATATATATATATATATATATGTAGAGAGAGAGAGAGAGAGAGAGAGAGGAGAGAGAGAGAGAGAGAGAGAGAGATTAAGCTAAGATTAGCTTGGACATGGAGTCAATGCTTAATGTTTGTTGGTTGGTTTGGTTTGGTTTGTTTTGTTTTATGGCATATCAACCTCAGTGGGTCATTTAATGCCGATAAAGTTTTGAAATAAATCATTTCTTAATGGATAATACAATTTTTTTATAAATACATTTTTCTATTTAACCCATAGATGGGACCCTAAGAGGTACTACCACTCCGGGTCAGAGTGGACCAGGGAGCAATGGTGATGAAGGGGTGCTCCACATTCCCCAAACCTCCAGAACTGGAACCTCACTATCAGATAGAGTTTAACGTCATTCCCAGGACATGTAGACCCGCAGCCACCGCCTTCTAGCGTCCATATTTGTTGGTTGGTTAGATTTTATATATATATATATATATATATATATATATATATATATATAGAGAGAGAGAGAGAGATTAAGCTAAGATAGCTTGGATATGGAGTCAACACCTAATGTTGGTTGGTTCGTTGGTTAGATTTTACGGATGTCAACCCTTGTTGGGTTATTTTATGCCAAGGGCATTTTGTTTTATTCAATCCTGTTGGATAATCAATTTTTTTAAACTCATTTTTTTCTATTTAACCCATAGATGTGACCCTAACAAGTATTACAATTCCAGGTCAAAGTGGACCTGGGAGTAATGGTGATGAAGTGGTACTCTAACTTCCCAGATCTCCAGAATTGGAACTTCACCATCATAGAGTTTAACGTCATACCCAGGACATTAAGACCCTCGGCCACTGGCTTCTAGCATATATATGATAAAAAGAGTTGGAGGGTTTGCCATAAGGGCAATAGGGTTGGGACAATCATATAGGTGCTAGGGCTTGATATGACCAGCTGATTGATTGGAGAGAGCCTCTCCAACTGCCCGTCTATCCTAAGTAAGAGCCAAAGCAGAGTGTTCTATGGACTGCTCAGCCACCAAGGTTCCATCCTTAAGCTTCACAGGTGGCCCCATTGGAGGGGGGGATCTTACCCCTCTGCAAAGGTGCAGTTGGTGTATTCTAGAGCCCCAGCTGACAGGACTGGCTAATGTTAGAATTAATTATCAGGTTGATCTTAAGATTGAAATGATCATGGCCTTGATTTCTTTGTTTGAATTAAGAATTATCAATTTACTATTTCTCTGAATTTTTGAGATGAGGCTTGAGGATTAGTATTATTTGTATTATTTAGACTATTGTCCTCATCTTCATTGTTATCTGTACAACATTTCAGCTGATGTGCCCTCTGGCCTTCTTCAGGTATTTCTTGTTGGACTCTGGAACCTTCTCGGACTCAGGAATCTTCATACGACAAGAAGGTTCCTGATCATGACAAGAAGGTTCCCAAGTCCAACAAGAAATACCTGAAGAAGGCCGGAGGGCACATTGGTTGAAACGTTGTACAGATAACAATGAAGATGAGGACAATAGTCCAAATAATACAAATAATACTAATTATTAATTTACGCGTGAATTCATCTGGTGAGTTTACACTTGATATTTTCTTTAAAATTATCTTTTTTTCTTCAGAAATCTTTATTCATTAAATGAAGTCAATAGACATTTTGATGAGAATAAACAAATAGCAATATACAGTTTGTAAAATATCAAAAAATAATAAATACTAACGCATTTCCTGAGCCATTATAAACCCATCTGTTTGTACCGATTCCTTCATAATCAGAAACTGCATAGTAACCACAAGTTTCAATGTGAATAAGGAACAGCATATAAGTCATAGTCTTGATAATTCTGAAAAAAAAATAAATTAAAAAAAAATGTGCTTATTTCAATTTAAAAAAAAAAAAAATTATCAATTCATATAATAGTTTAGGGTTTAAAATGAGAAAATATAAATTTTTACTTTAACTCTTAACATCCTGTTGAGAATTTTCAGAGCCCCATTCCTATAAGGATTTATCAAAAAGGGCTAAAAAATGGCCTTTTCATTTAAAGTAAACTGTTATTTCCCTTAAATCAAAGACTTCTAAATATGTTTAATATTACATTTAAACAAAGGCTATCATTTGGGGTGGATTAGGAAAATGAATCTGACTTCCGGCCTTGTGGAATGAGGTGGTATAGGCCGTTAAGAGTTAAAAATAAGCATTTAAAAAAATTATTTCTTTAACCTTATAAAAACAATTATTTAAAAAAATGTATTAGATTGCTCAAAATTCTAAATTTATTTCAGGTAGTTATTTTTTTGTCAAATGGAAAAATTATCTGAAACAAAAAAAAATAAAATAAAATAATAATAATAAATATTATTGATATAACTTTGTGACTTCTATTAATATTTTAATCTTATAAAACAAATTCCAAAATCTATAAGAATTTCCAGGATTTTTTTCACGTAAATATCCAGAAATAATTGCTCATTGTCAAATCCAACCTAACCACATGTATAAAGGACAAAACCCAAAGCCATTTGTTTGCTGAGAGTGAAACAGGATGTACTGATAAACAATTACATTGAATGCAGGCTGAGACATGATCAACCTGTCGAGTCACTTTCACAATGATGTTGAAAGACCTGAAACCCCCCAATGAACTATTCAATCGCATCTTAGAGATGTATTTTGCAAAAAAGAAGAAAAAGAAAAAAAAACTAGAATTTATCAATTGAATATTTGGAGTAAATTTGATGATTGTTGTTGCTGTTCTTTTATTCTTTGTTGTGTGTTAACCTTTAATCTAAAAGTTTCTTACAGTAAAGTTTGAAAGCCAACTGTTATATTAGTGAGGGGATATGATGTTAAAAGACCTAAAACCTCCAATAAACTAAAGAACATCATTAACTAAAGAACAACCACATCTTAGAGAGATGTATTTTGCAAAAGAAAATTTCTTTCAATTTACATTTTTAATTCTATAAACATATTCACTTATAACCAGTAATGTAACACACTCATTTGAAACTTTTTTGGATTACATTAAACTTAAAAATTTATATATATTCACAATATTTATGAGGCATTAATTGGTTAAATTTAAAATTAAACTTTTATGACAACTTTTAGCATAATGAAAACATTTCTATAAATGATAAATAAAAAAATGGTTCATACCTTACTGCATGAGCAGATCGTGCAGCCTTATCACAGCGATCATAAAACTCCCAAAATGTATATATCTACAAAGAAAAAATTACAAACAAGACATTTTTTTCATTCACCCGCCTACATTGCAAGATATTTTTTTCATTCACCTATCTCCATTACAAGACATTTTTTCATTCACCCATCTCTGTTACAAAACATTTTTTTCATTCACCCATCTCTGTTACAAAACATTTTTTTCATTCACCCATCTCCGTTACAAGACATTTTTTTCATTCAGTTACAAGACATTTTTTCATTTTCATCTCCGTTACAAGACATTTTTTCATTCATTCCATTTTTTTCATTCACCCATCTCCGTTACAAGACAATTTTTTCATTCATGCACCAATTACAAGACATTTTTTTCATTCACTCATCTCCGTTACAAGACATTTTTCATTCACTTCTCCATTACAAGACATTTTTTTCATTCACATTCACAAGACATTTTTTTCATTCACCATCTCCGTTACAAGACATTTTTTTCATTCACTCATCTCCGTTACAAGACATTTTTTCATTCATTCATTCACCCATCTCCGTTACAAGACATTTTTTTCATTCACTCATCTCCGTTACAAGACATTTTTTTCATTCACGACATTTTTTTCATTCACCAAGACATTTTTTTCATTCACGACATTTTTTTCATACAAGACATTTTTTTCATTCACCCATCTCCGTCACAAGACATTTTTTTCATTCACCCATCTCCGTTACAAGACATTTTTTTCATTCACTTATCTATACAAATTATTAAATATGTTCTGGAGCTCCAGAATTGGAACTTCACCATTAGATGGAGTTTAACATCATACCCAGGACACTAAGACTCTCAGCCACCACCTTCTAGCACATATATGATAAAAATGGTTGTGGGTTTGCTGTAAGGGCAATAGGGGCAGTACAATCATATAGGTGCTAGGGCTTGACATAACCAGCCAATTGATTAGAAGGGGCCTCTTCAACCGCCTATCTACCCCAAGCAAGAGCCAATGGAATGTTGCACATCGGACTGCTTAGCTACCAAGATTCCATCATTAAGCATCACAGGTTGACACACAAGGCTGCCAGGTGGCCTCATTAGAGGAATCTTACCCCTCTGCAGAGATAGAGTTGGTGTATTCTTCTGTCTCAGCTGACAGGGCGAAAACTTTTTTGTTACTCAAGAAATAATTGTATATTCATTTAAATGAGCTATGAATTAATAAAACTATACAATACAAGGGAATGCTGTAAAGTTCTCGGCCCAACAAAAAGAAGAAATGCTATTTCATATTGTTGCATAGGGGCCGGTCAGGTTATAATAGTAGTCGTTAGTAGTAGTAGTAGTAGTAGTAGTCATCACTAGCTTGAAGGAACAACATATGAAGTCATATAGTCAAAAGGGGTTGTTTATTTCTTTCTAGGCTTGTTGGGTTTTTTTCAGAGAGAAGGAGAGTGAGAGAGTAAGGTCGAGCTGTTCTATCTTAAATCATGTTCATGTGTGCTGTTTATGGCTACCCTAGTTATGTCACGACCGAGCTCTAACAAACGTGTCCGACCCTCCTTGGGTCCAGCAAAAAAGAGGCCAAATTTTCTTTACTTCTGTTTGTGGTCCCTGGGGTGGGGGAAGGTCACATCCACTTCTGCTCCTCTGCAGAAACTGGGACTTCCATTTTTATTTTTAACTCTAGTTCCAAGGTCATTAGTCGGTCAATGGCAGAATCCCCCTCCCACCCCACTGTTAGGTGTTTACCCTTCCAAACTTTAACCTCTTTTTGTTCTTATTTCTTTCTCTTTTCTTTCTCCAGAAATCTGATTACTGTTTTCTTATCAATCCCCAAATTACCTGTAGACCATAACAATTACGCTACACATATATTCATTCCACAGTTGAGCAGGTTTGACATATAGTTTTTTTTATATTTTTTTAAAATAAGGTCATTCCCTTCTTGGTTGTGCTGAGAACTTTTCAACATCCCTTTATACTGCAGTGAATTTATTTGTTTTTTTCTACCCCCTCCCCTAGACTGATAAATATTCAATCATCTAAACAAAATTAAAAAGAAGAATTTAAAAAATAGAAATACATACAAGCAAAATGACCTCAACAAAATGTTTCAAATAAAAATTACTCATACAGATTAATAAATAAAATGTTTTTAAAATTAGATATGAAAACTTTTTTTAAATTTGTAATTTATATATATATATATAATTTATATATACTAGCAAAATAAAAAACGCACTAGATTTTTGAAACATATTGCCTGAGGGGTGGGAGTTAAAAATTCAATGTCAGCGAGTTTGTACCCTAAGTAAGTAAAATCATCAAATTCATTAAAGGATTAAAAAATAAAACAATTTGAAATGTAAACTTTAAATATGTATTAAAATAAAACAAACTATATATAGATATATAATACCAGTCATGTATTTATTAAAACTTGTTTTAAAAAACAATGAAAACTGTCTAATGTTGCATGTTCAAATCTTGAGTGTATTTATTCTATGTTATGACGATTTTGGGTAATGTGATGTAAGCAGTGACATAGTTTTTGTTACAGACAAAAACCGGAAGTGAATCTCCATTATTAATAGATATATAATTTATATATACTAGCAAATATATGCACCCTCCGGGTGCAAGTATTTAAGTTTTAATGCAATAAAATATTGTATTAAATTAGAAAGGCTAATGAAACTAAATAAGAATGCAGATAAAAAGATTTGAAACAGAGGCAGGTATAATCGTAAAATAGAACAACTGAAACTTACTCTTCCATCACTCTTGTCTTTCAATGTTATTCTTCTTATTTAAGTATTTAGTTATAAGAGGAAGTAAAAAATAAAATGACAGTTATCTTTTCTTGTTATTGGATTTCATTTAAGATTCATTGAAGAGATTTTTGCTTATATTCATTAAAATAAAACCAAACAATTAGAAATCAATAACACTGAGCATATATTTATTAAATTCAATTTTTTAATATCAATATGCAAATTTGCCTTCCATTCAAACTGTAAACTGCTATTTTGTTGTATATATATAGATATAATTGCATGTTATATGTAGATATGGTTAACAGTATTAATAATGTAAAACAATTTTATTAATAATTGAGGTTTAAATAAAAATAAAATCATGGAGAATGTGATGTCAGTAACTTAAGGGAATTGTGACTTCAGTAGTGATATAGTTTCGGTTACAGACAGTAAAACACACAATCTCCATTATGATAAGATATATGGGTTTAATAGTGCCACTTCTATTCTTCTACAAGGGTTACTTTGATATTAAATAACCCAAAAAACGTTGATATACTATTAAACCTTAAACCAAACATTATAAAGTCAGTTAAGTTTATACATATATCATCCCAGGTCAAAAATAGTATAAATAATAAAAATTTGTATCAAATAAACTAGAGAATGTCCTAAAACCAAAGAAACAATTAAAAAAACTTACCTTTAACATTCTTGGCAACCGAAGCCAACTGTTATAATTAACCTCTGGCATTAAATAGAATAAATCAAGAGGTATCAAAGATGCCAAATCGGACTGAAAAAAAGAAAACAAAATGGAATGAAAGAGAGAAAAATGGTTAAAAGAAATATTTAAAAAATGGCAACATTAAAATTAAATACTATTTCTCTGAATGTTTGAGATGAGGCTTGATGATTAGTATTATCTGCGTTATTCGGACTATTGTCCTCATCTTCATTGTTATCTGTACAACGTTTCGGCCGATATGCCCTCTGGCCTTCTTCAGGTATTTCTTGTCGGACTCGGGAACCTTCTTTTGGACTCGGGAACCTTCTTTTCGAACTCGGGAACTTTCTTGTCATAGTCGGGAACCTTCCTGTCGTAATCGGGAGCCATCACGGAACTTTGAACCTAACCCTTTATTCAGTCCACGGGGGGTATCCTGTTCTCATTCCCGAGTCTGAAAAGAAGGTTCCTGAGTCCGAGAAGGTTCCCGAGTCCGACAAGAAATACCTGATGAAGGCATATCGGCTGAAACATTGTACAGATAACAATGAAGATGATGACAATAGTCCAAATAATGCAAATAATACTTAAAATTAAATGTTCAATAAATTTTTGTCTGTGTACTAATAATCCACCTTAATTACCTCCCCTTGGAAATCTGTGATCTATAAAAGTGTCACTCTGAAACATCAGACAGATCGTAGTCAGAGTAAAGTGGAATAAAGCTTTCCTAAAAGTCTAAGTAATGGTTCTGTTCTTACTACAGTCTGAATTTTTGAATAATCCAAATAATACAAAAGTTTTATTAATAAATAAATAAAATCCAGGTGACACTTCCATGTAACTAAATGTTACCATATAATCATTACAATTTTGTAATTTTTTTCAAAACAATATATCTACACAATTCTAATTTAGATATTTCAAGATTGTAGAGATTTATAACTTAAAAAAACAGACCAAGACACAATTAAGCACCCCAGGTGAGACCTAGATTCAAAAGGACATGTTTTGCTTTTCACCGTTAAAATCCGGTTGTTTGTTAAAAGACGATTTTTAGACGCACTTTTTAAAAAATTATAAAACTATAAACGAAAGGCACATATTTATATTAAAGACACTTTTTTTTACTTATTTCATGTTGTTGTTAATTCAATAGTAATTCTTTTTTAATTATAAAACTTTTAACATTGGACATGTTTAACACGGGAATAGTTAAAGCTATAAAAGTATATTATAAGGATATAATAATAACTGCTAACCCTAACCCTAAACCCTACCACTAACCCTAGCCCTAGCCCTAGCAAAATCTTTTTTTAAATAAATACTTTTTAATATTAACTATACATAGAGGCACATGGAAAATAAATAAACATGTCTTTCATTTTAAGTTTTATTTAAAAATAAATAACAATATTAGTTTATCTTTATGCAAAATTAATTTTTTCACATATGCTAACAACAACAACAGGAAATAATTATTTTTTATTTTATCAAAATCAAAAACTATTTTATTATAAAAATGTTACTGGTTTTTATCGACCGTCTGTTTTGTTTACTAACAACCGGTGAAAAGCAAAATTCAGTTCCTTTCAAAACGGATTTGGGCTGGGGTGCCTATTAGTGTCTAGGTCCCTAATAAACCTAGACTCAGATAAGCAAAGATCCAATAGTTTAAAATTTAAAATGTACACTCCTTAAATACAGAAAATAAAAACCAAAAACCGTAAATTTCCCAAATATGTAAACAATGACTTACTTTAAACATCCGACCCATAAAGTATTTTTTCCTTATAATCTTTTTATCTGTCTGGAAAAAAATAAAAATAAAAAAGAAATTTGACATGAAGGTAATACAAATCAATGGGTAAAGAATTTGAGAATTGGAATCATAAACAGATTCATCCTTAACAAGAATTCTTTGTTTTCACCTGAGTCTCATCAGAGGATTACCACAAGAAGAACTACTACATTGGGTGTACTACTCAAAAGCTTGAAAATACAACCAACCAAAACATGTATTTAGCTATTCGTTCACATATTCAAAAAATATCTTGTAGCACGAATCAAAACGCTAACTACTATTGCTCAACATTGCTAACCCGGATTGTTTGAAGTCATTTAAAAACAATCAGTTCACCATCCTGCATGTTCATAATTTCATCTCTCCATCCTGGAGACAATATATATATATATATGAAAATAAAAAAAATAAAAAGGAAATATATATATATATATATAGGAAATATATATATATATATAGGAAATAAAAAGGAAATATATATATATATATAGGAAATAAAAAGGAAATATATATATATATAAAAGGAAATATATATATATATATAGAGGATATGTGCTTAATTGAAGTCATACTTAATTTTGAAAATTAATTAGTTAATAATTAATATCCTCCAAAAATTGTCGGCTAAAAGCCATATCAAATAAACACATTGTTTATTTACTCACTCTCATACATATATATAAAAGTAAAGTTGGCGGAGTGGCCTATTGTCAGTATCAGCCAGACAGCAAAGGAGTCTATCCCCTTTTGCTAGCATTAGACCAGGGAGATTGTTTTTGCTGAGGTGTCTTAAGTGTACTTGTTGACCCAGCAAGTGAAAAGGCATGGAATTTGGGCCAAATTACTACTATTAAATCATAACTCTATATCTCTCTATCTCTCCATGTTGCTGCTGCTGCTGTCATGAGAAAGGCATGAAAGGGGCAGGCAAAGAGAGATTAGCTCACTTTGACCCAAACGTGGCAAAAGGAAAAAGAGAGAGTCTCCTTAAAGAGAAAAGGAAGGCATGAAAGAGGCGATACCCATGTGACCAAAAATGACTTGGAAGGAAGAGAAAGAATTTTCAGTCTCTTATGCTGCGGTCACCACAGGTAGTGGACACATGGTTCAACTGTGGAAGAGAGTAATAAATAGTTATTGCTAAAATTTGATGAACAGGTGGGCATAAAGCGGAATGCCTGACACCATTTGACCATTCGAGTTGTGAAACGAACCAGAATTTTAACTTTTTTTTTTACTTATATGCGTCCGACCAAATGGAATATCTGGGAATTCTTATTGCAGATTCTCCATAGAGCAATATTCTGTTGAACTTGAATGTAACAGATGGAGTGCCACACCTACCATCAGCTCTTCATGTGCTGAGTTGGCGGGGACTGGTATTGAACCAGAAATCTTGTGGTTCCTAGGCGGGTGCTCTACCAACTGAGCTAAACCAGCTCCTCAAACCAAAACTCTGCAAACAGAAGGAATTTGTCTACCATCTACAACTCGGCGGCAGTTCCAGCATAAAGCTACCTGATCCTGGGTAATCACAATAATTTTTTTACCGCCACCCCCACCCATTATGACTTTCTTGCATTCCCTATTGTACTTCTTCCTGTGGTAATCCTCTGATGAGACTCAGGTGAAAACAATGATTTCTTGCTAAGGATGAATCCACTTATGATTGTAGTTTACAAATCAATGTATTAATGAATGGCATTATCAATTGACATTTAATTCAATTTATTAAGTTCTGTGGGGGATGGAAAATAAAATGAAACCAAATAAAAATAAATGAAACAAAAATTAAAAGACCAACACAATTTATATGGATAGAAAGGTTTTCATTAAGGGGAATGTGTAATGAGTATAAGTTTATGGTTCTATATAGAGTTGCTTTGACAGTTATTGTTTGTAGGTTTTTTTTATATGTAGTTTGCTTTGAGGTTTTATATATATATATATATATATATTATATATATATATATATATATATATATTATATTTTGATGGCCCAGTGATTAAGAACTCTGACCAATGAAAAATCAGTTAGGTTTCAATTCCAGTCAGAGGTAGGCTGCTAAGACTAGTCACACTGAGAAGACGTAATACATCAAAACATGGTGTCGATAGATGATTATATATATATATATATATATATATATATATATATATATAATCGATATATATGAAGTTACAGTGCCTCCTGTGACTGTGAAGTTCACTGTTTGTAAAACATTCTCGACCAGAGATGTCGCATTTGAAGGCTGCTCCTAAAGATGTTGATGTGCCGGTGCTTTGTTGCTGCTGCTTTCTTCTAGACCTCTTAGCTTCGTGGTGTTGTGTCAGGGTGACTTCTGACATGAACAGTCCTCCAAGGAGAGTCTGCTGCCACCAAGGGTGGTCCTGAGCCAAAGTTTCCCAGCTGGAAGGGGCAATGCAAAAGCACCTGAGATCATTCTTGCAGATCCTTGAATTGCAGCTGGGGCGACCAATCTGACTCTTACCAGACGAAAGTTCTGCAAAGAGGATGTCTTTCAGGATTCGTCCATCATCCATTCGATGTACATGACCCAGCCATCAGAGACGATGTTGTGATATCCTATGTCTATCTGGCACTTTGGGAACATTGCAGGTGATAATTTGTGTTTGTTAGTATGGTTTATTTGTCTTTTCTAATTGAGATTCTTTTCACTTTTTTTAAAACTTTGATTCCTTCTTTCTAGTGTCAGCTGTCAAAAGATGACCCTATCTACCATTTCAATAAATCATGTTTACTGTGCATGACATAACAAAATTAAGAATAATATGATATTAAAGCTGAATAATTCAGTTTTATATCATACTGGGCAGGGTTAGCTCAGTCAGTAGAGTGTTCGGCTATAAACCACAATGTTCCTAGTTTGATACTGGTCCTCGCCAACTCAGCATATGAATAGCACAGGGATCTGTGTGGTAAAAGTAAGGAGCTGGTGGTAGGTGTGGCGCTCCACCTCAGACGCCAAAACAATCTCCTTGGTCTAGCACTATTGAAAAGGGGATAGACTCACTTGGTGGCCCGAGGAAACTTTTTTTTCTTTTTTTTAAATTCTTTTTACTTGAAAGGAATGTCTCCCCCCTCCTCCTCCATTTCCCCATATTTATTGATCTACTTTTCAGGGTCAATAATAATTTCCATGACCCTCATTACAAGTTGGTAATTTCAACTCTTTCCCCACCCTAATAGATGACCATTATTTCTCGATCAATAAAATTCCAATCACCACAGGGATTTATTTATTTATTTTTGAAAGTTTTTTTATTTATATATATAAAAGAGTGAATGTAGACTATTTTACTTACCTCTAACAATCCTTCATTGACAAACTGTACTCTTGATTTGAAAATTATGATATCAATTAAATAAATGAAGTCACACATATAGTCAAAAATCATCCAGTAATATACATTGTTGGAACTCTGATATGGAAAAACTCCTCTCAGTGGTATCACAGTGCAGTTGTATAAAAAGGCAAGAGTTACTAATGCTAACCAAGACATGTAAAGTTTACCTGAAAAGAGAAAAAAATAGTTTTATTATCAGAAATTAGGGTTATTTCCTATAACCCTATATATGTACATTAAAATGTCTAGCATATTTAGTGGGTGGTGTTATAATTACAAAATATACGGTTATTTCGTATAATTCTAACATAAACAAAGGGAAACCACTCTTGACTGATAAATTATTTATTTATTTATTGATCTAAGAAAAAAGAAGACGGGGTTAGGGTTAGAGTTAGGGGTTAGGTTTAGGGTTTAGGGTTAGTTTAATGGGAAAATAAATAAATAATTTATCAGTCAAGAGTGGTTCCCCTTTGTTTATGTTGGACTTATAGAAAATAACTGAAATTAGTTTAGGTAAATAGGGATAAAGAAAGAAAAGGAAGTGCTGAAAATTTCTCCGTCAACAAGAGAATAATCTACCTGAACAAGTCAGAAACCACCTACATAGGTAGGTACCTAGATAGGTAGTTTCTGACTCCTTTAGATACTTACAATTTTGCTCTACTTAGTGTATTGAGCACTTTCTCTCTCTATATATGTATAAGTTAGTTTTTTTTGTGGTGGTGGTGGTGGGGGGGTCACTTCATTATGATACAGATGATTATCTTTAAACAGGTATTTTGGGGTTTTCTTTTTTTTAAATTTGTTTTTCCTGAGATATCAGCTTGTACATTTCTTTATTTACTTTTTTTTTCACACCGTCAGAGTTTAGAAATAAAAACAAACTTTATATATATATATATATATATATATATATATATATATATACAATTATAATCGAATGGTTTAAAATACGGATTGTTTAAGATATACCGCCACGAATCTTACAAGAAACTCGAGTCGGTATATTTTAAACAATCCGTATTTTAAACCATTCGATTTTAATCGTCTATTTAGCTCTTTATATTGAGCACTATTTAATTGATTTTAGTGAAAAAATCCCGAGGTAAATAAGATTGTATATCATCGTATGATGAAAATTAGTACCAAAAATCGAAAAATAAAATGTAAAAAAATAATAGATAATTTTTTGGAGATTTCTTTTTTAATCATTTCGATAATTATTTAATTGGCTATTATCTTATAAAAGAAAAAATATACATTGACATTTTTTCTGCTTAAAAAGGGGGGGTATATTTTCAATAGAGTTTTTCTTCAAAATATATTACTTTATGTGTCTAAAATAAGGTTTGCATTAAATAGATATTTATTTCTAGAATCTAAAAATATAACATTTTAGAATATTTTTATTTTAAATGAATTTTATATATTAATTTTTCATAGCAAAAATACTAAATTAAAGTTTTGAAATAAAATAACTAATGCATTATAAAATTCATTAATTGTTAAATCAATACTAAAAATTTCATTAAAATCTGATAATTACCTGATTTTTGGTAAATTTTTTGCAATCGCAAATGTTATTTAAAAATTGTAAACAAGCGCCTAAAACCATTGAAAAAGAGGCTGAATGGCGGATCGCATCGAAATTGACCAAAACAAATAGTTTTAAATCTATTAAAAATAAACTGCATATGTAATGATATTTTGCTTTTTTCAATAATGGTTATTATGTTACTACTTATCGATTTAGACAAAGTTTGACCATAAATAATAGATTTGATTATTTTTAATTCGCTTTTATAGTTCATAGCAGATGACAAAGATGCCAGTCCATAGAATTATCTAATTTTAATGAAATTTTCAGTGTTGATTTTCAATGAATGAATTTTATAATGCATCATTTATTTTATTTCAAAACTTTCTGATTTTTTCAGGTCACTTAACTTTGACCCCCCCATGGTTTTTGGTGGGGCGCAAAATATCAGTGGGGGTTATGTAAAGTTGAAACTAATTACAGTATAAGTAAAAAGACAAAATACTGAAGGTGTAAATAGAAGGGAAAAAATTAAGGGAGCTATCCTGGTAGAAAATAAATACTGAAAATCGAAAAATAAAATGTAAAATAAAAACTAAAAAAAGTAATTTTTGTAGATCTTTTTTTAAAAAAGTTTTTGGATTTAATTGACTATTATCTTATAAAAGAAAAAGTATACATTGATATTTGTTCTGTTTAAAAGGAGGGAGCCTAAATTTTCAATATAGTGTTTCTAAAAAATTATTAGATAACAATAATAAACTAAAGTAGTTATTAAATGGATATTTGTTTTTAGAATCTAAAAATAGGAAATTTGAAACTGAAAATTAGACGTTCCATATTGTAAATAAATTCTAAATATTAATTTAATGAATTTCAAAAATAAAGGAAACATCTCTCACACTAAAAAAGGCAAGAAGCAGGCGATATCCCGCACAAACAATCACAGATGCGGACTATGCTGATGACCTTGCACTTCTTGCAGATACACCGGCACAGGCTGAATCACTGCTACATAGCTTAGAGGAGGCAGCAAAGAATATAGGCCTCTATGTGAACTCCGGTAAAACAGAGTTCATGAATTTCAAAAATAAAGGAAACATCTCCACACTCGACGGCAAGCCTCTTAAGCCAGTAGAACAATTCACATACCTAGGTGGTAATATCTCCTCCACAGAGAGCGATGTTAATACACGAATAGCAAAGGCATGGGCGGCCACAAATAGATTATCAGTCATATGGAGGTCCGATCTCCCTGGCAAGCTGAAGCGACAGTTCTTCCAGGCTGTGGTTGTGTCGGTGCTGCTGTATGGCTGCACCACCTGAACCCTGACAAAGCGTCTTGAGAATAAGCTAGATGGGAGCTGCACAAGAATGCTGTGTGCAGTCTTGAATAAGTCGTGGAAACAGCACCCCACAAGGAAACAGCTGTACGGTCACCTGCCCCCCATCTCACAAACTATCTTAGTGAGACGGACAAGGCATGCAGGACACTGCTGGAAAAGCAGGGATGAACTCATAAGCGACGTTCTCCTGTGGAAGCCAACACATGGACATGCAAGTGTGGGGCGCCCAGCAAGGACCTACATTGACCAGTTATGTGAAGATGCTGGCTGCTCCGCAGAAGAGCTTCCAGGTGTAATGAATGATAGGGAGGGTTGGCGAAAGATTGTCATGGATACCCGTGCTGCATGCACGACATGATGATGAAGTCAGAAAGTTTTGAAATAAAATAACTGATGCATTATAAAATTCATTCATTGATAAATCAACACTGAAAATTTCATTAAAATTGGAAAATTCACTGATTTTTGGTAAATATTTTCAATCGGTGGGGGGGATAAATTTATTTTGTAAAATACACATTTTACGTCATCTTAGACAGTGTTGACGGTCATGTTTACGATAAATTTGCGCACAATTGACCGAGAAATAGTTTTAAATGTATTAAAAATAAATTACATTATTTTTTAACAAAATAACTCGAGCTCAATGGGTGACCCAACGGGTCACGTCATTTCTAGTATATATATATATATATATATATATATATATATATATATATATATGTGAAAGCAACTGTTCAAGATTAAGATCAATATCAGTCACATGAACTTTATACAATACTAAATCATCAATGTTTGTCAGCCTGAGCTCCAGAGTCACCACTGATTTTATATATATATATATATATATATATATATATATATATATATATAACCTTGTACACTAGCATAAAATTAGAGTGACTTATTGTTGTATACCGGATTATACAATATTCAGTATACTAGTACATCCAACTACAGTTGCGCCAGACATAGAGTAATTCGCAACAGAGTGCTAAAACATTAAGGTAGACGGCTTGCATAATGGTTCTGTAATCTTCACAGTCTCAGTAATCACACAGATGTTCTAAAACAGCAGTGTACAAATAGTCTTGAACCAGCTCATTTACTCTCTATGAAAGGTAATCTAGGCTAGTCCCCAACACTTATTTCATTACTATGGAGGAAATTTTAGGTGTTGCTTCTTATACATTTTTTATTATTTGTTTTGACTGTGTTTTTCTTTTTTTAAGTTACTATAATAAAAATTCAAAAGTTTAAAAAAAGAATAATGTGAAAGTGAAAGTGAAAGTTGCTTACTTTGTGGATCCAAAATCTCAGGAAACTTAAGGCACTTGAGACATTTTGGTACTTTAATTTGGCAGCAACCAAGTTGGATGAGTTGATCAGTTTTTGTACTGGACAAAGATCCACTACCCTGGGAACTGATGGGTAAAAATGATCCCAAATTTTGCTGCCTAGAAGATCTTTCTTCTTCATCCTCATCTTTAGACTGAACTGAAAATTTGAAAACATTTCAGGGAGTTTAATGTCAAACACACAACATGAATACAATAATCTGGCAAGAAAAAAAAAAGAAGAATATTAAAGAGAATAAGATACTGTATAAGTAAGTAAGTAAGTCGTCGGGGCGGCCTAATGTCGGTATGAGCCAATCAGCGAGGGAGTCTATCCCCTTTTCACTAGCGTAGACCAAGGAGATTGTTTTTTTGTCATCTGAGGTGAGCACCACACTTACCATCAGCTCCTTACTTTACCGCACAGATCCCTGTACTACTCATACACTGAGTTGGCGAGGACCAAAATCGAACTAGGAACCTTATGGCTTCTAGCTGAACGCTCTACCGACTGAGCTAAACTACCAATTTATTTATATATTAATACTCATGCCCCTTAAAAATATGACTTATCATCATACTACACCCTCTGGTTAAAACTTTCTTATGTGTGTGGTCACCTCAGCTAAATGATGGACCATTCTGTTTTTATTATAAAGAAAGGAAAGAAAAAAAACATGTTACAAAGAAAGAAAGAGAAAGATTAGGGAAATATAGAGAGAGGAGGTGAGAATGTGGTAGTGATAACACTAATCTGTTTCAATCAAACATGATGAAGAAAGAAAGAAAAAAAAAAATAATGAGAATTAAACTGTTTTTCTTTGTAACAACTCTTTATGTTCGTTATTTCTTTTTTTGCAAGATTTTAAAAAAGTTAAAAAATATTTACCTTTCTTCCTTCAATGGCCTAAACTGATCACCTGGCGTATTTTGGTGGTACCTAGTATACGCCATACGGCCATGGTAGACTATGAATTCAGCTCGTTTTTTTGTCTTTTTTTTTCAGTCTACCCATATATGGATATGATTTCAATCTTTTAACAGTTAAAAGAATGTCTAACCTAAAGAGATCTCGATTATATATTTAATTTTAAAAAATATATATAAGTGGACAAGCTCGAATAAGTTTGTTTCAGATAAGTGACTGTTTTAATATTTTTTTTTTTATAGAAAAGGCTAATATATCGAATTTTATGCCTAGCATTTTGCGTTTTATCTTTGACTCTAACACAATTTATTCACAGCTTAACTCCAGTGTCACTGAAGATATTAACTCATTCTGTCTTTTTTTTTGTTTAAATAAGCAATGTATTTCTCAAATATTATTCCACTCCAACCTGTAAGTCACGTAGGTTAAAAGCCCCCCCCCCACCTCAAAGAAAAAAAAGTCCCAGTCAGGCACCGTGCTTTTGTCAAAACGTTAAATGTTGTTTGAGAGTGAAGACACGTTCAGATAAGTCATATTTTACATTAATATTTTTAAAATGTAGAAACATATATTCTTTAACACATGTTTATATCTTTTTACCCTATTGTTTACTGCTAATAGTCTTAACTCCAGTGTCTTTGAAAAACATTAATTTGAATTTGCTTACCGATTTTGATTTTCGATAATCAAAAATGGTACCTGTGGACTTATACTAAGTTAAAACTTTGTTTTTTGTTTGTTTTTTTCCTCGGTGTGGTGGACCCGTAGATCTCGTCAGATCATCCATCTGCGTTCCCCAAAGTCTCCCAGTCATCTTGCCTCGGCTTGTCACTGATACTTGACTTTGGGGAAGGAGAGCATGCGGTGCGTGTCGCACAAGCGCATAACATGTAAAACAAAAAACATGTGCAGATATTTCTACAAGTCCCAGAGTGATTGAGGAATGGTGAGGTATGCAGGCCTGACGGGCTGGAAGCACGCAGATATGAATCTACATACGGCGTGACTCGTGGCCTACTTAACGTCACCGCCTTGCTGATTGTACAACAACGTGCCTCGGCGAGGTTGTGGGTGAATGAGCAGCCCCTTGGTTAACACTTTTCCCCCTAGCCATTTGGGAAGTGTCTAGAAAACGTGACCTAAACAAATAAAATCAAGCTGGCCAGAAACCAGCGTTTCAACGGATGTCCACATTAGCTGGGCGAAAACAAGAAAATATTACAACACAAAACAAGGCTAAAAATAGCCACCTGGAATGTTTGGACACTTCCCGATCTTGAGAGATTGGGAAACCCCAAACTATGTACTGGCATCGTGACAGGGGAGCATCTCGATATGGGGCCGACATCGATGCCCTTGCGGAAGTCAGTTTCAGCGATAAGGACCAATTGACAGAAGGGGTGGGCTGGATACACATCCTCATGGAAAGACAGGCCGATGGTAGCTGTAAGAAGTTTGAGGTAAGGTGACTCGAGCCCTCCATCTTAAAGCGATACATGACGGACGCCATGGAAACATTTCCTACATTGAAGTCTGACCTGTGTGTTGAGGGTTTTATATGTGTGACAGGGTACATAAAAACAAGCTGCATCCGTGGCCATCTGCGTGCTCACAACTGCTCACAACTGAACTACTTGTAGAAATGGCCTTATTCTGTGAAGAAGCGGCAATCTCCCTCCCTCCCCCTCTCTCTCTCTCTCTCTCTCTCTCTATATATATATATATATATATATATATATATATATATATATATATATATATATATATATATTTCAAAACTTGAATGATAACGGACGACGAGCCTTGCCCAGAAAATGTGATTTTATCCAATGTTGCAATGGAACCATACCATCCCAGACATCATTAAAAGAATTAAACAAATGCCGTATTTGGTGGATTATAAGACGCACTTTAATTTGGCTAAGCACTAAAAATATCCCTCTGCTCAAAAAACAAAACAAAACAAAAACAAAAAAGTTTAAACTACTAATATCAGGTGAAGATTTTTCACCTATCACTTGAACCCCTCCCCCCACTTATGGTTAAAATTACACTACTGAATTCACAGTCTACCCAGCCATGTTTTAAAATCGACATAATTTTTTTAAAAAGAAATTATAATTATTACCCCACACTTTTAAAAAAATTATATTATAGCTGTTTGGATTCGTAGTTGCCTTTTTATTTGTAAATTGAAAATTTATTTACGGTGTAAATTACTCTCAATTAGTTTTAAAAATTTTATTTTTATTTTTTATTATCGCTCCATTCAAGAATCAATCAGCCTTTTCTGTTTCCTTTCTTATGAGAATATAATATCTTATTATCTTTAATAACTAAAACTGGATACTAATGTAGAATAGAGATAATATTATATCTTATGCGATATTATAAGGGCCAGGTTAGCTCAGTCGGTAGAGCGTTCGGCTAGAAACCACATGGTTTCTAGTTCGATTCTGGTCCTCGCCAACTCAGCGTATGAGTAGCTCAGGGATCTGTGCGGTAAAATAAGGAGCTGATGGTAGGTGTGGCGCTCCACCTCAGATGCCAAAAAAAACACAATCTCCTTGGTCTAGCGCTGGTGAAAAGGGGATAGACTCCCTCGCTGATTGGCTGATACCGACTTTAGGCCGCCCCGACGACTTTACTTTACTTACAACGTATAAAAAGCATTACATTTCTCAGAAATACCTGAAACCATTGAGGTGTTAGGGTTAGACAACTTCGGGAGTTTCCGTAATCTAATGTTATTTATACATAAAATTTGATTCTAACATCTCGCGCACACGTGCTATTCTGCATTTGTATCGATTTTTCAGTTGTTACACACATTGGTATTAATATGTGCATGAGTAACTGGCCTAACAATATAGTTCACGCATTTTTGGAATATATGGTGGAAAAATCGCTGAAATATAGAGGGGGTGGTGACAGGTCGAACTTGGTTGTGGTGTCCATACTTTTAAGAATCCATTGTCGAAGACGAACACAAAACACGACCTTGGTGAATTTTGCATTTTTACCATTAAGAATCTCCTTCACTTTGGACGATCACATTTGCATCATTCTAGATCACCCGCAAAAAAAATGTCCCCTTCAAGTAAAAAATTGGTAATTTTTTATTTTTTAGTGAAGCAATCGATTTGAAAAGGTGTTCCACGACAACAGCGGTCCAACGCCAAAGGTAGCAAATAACGTTGCCAAAAATGCGAATGCCGTGTAATCACGTGACCTCTGATGAGGTTTACGAATTTTTCACTGGAATAGATTTCATAAGTTTTTTTTATTTGCTTAAATTGATTAAACTTGCAAATCATCGTCAAAATTAAGACGGAAATGTATTTGGTGGTGATCCATGACAGTTTAACTACAGCGTATGAATAAACTTTTTTGCGAATTGGGTTATGGTTCAGGGGTTTGGGGATTAAGGTTGTTTTTAATTATGTATTGCTTAAAAAAAACAACAACAACAAACCCAAATTACTATACATTTAATTAACCATTGAAATTAATTATTGAATCCAACGGTTGACACATTAGTCTCAGTTGTTTATGTTAGTATTGCAATGTATAATTTCAATTAAACTTGGTTTAAAACAAATTATTTTTCAACATTAAATGACTTACCTGATTGTACTTCAAGAATCTTTGAAAGTGAAAGTGAAACTGACTTACCTGATTGTACTTCAAGACTGGATTGTGATGATGATGATGATGATGATGATGTAGGTGTAGGGGGTTGTGTTGTCTTTTCTTTAACTCTTTGTGTACGACTTGAAAATGCCCGAACCAATTCATGCATCTGTTCACTCAATGTCCGGCTGACATTTGAGAAATTGAATGATTCGTCTCTAAAAATTAAAATAAAATTATCACATAACAAAAGAATAAACATTCTACAAATTAAAGAATTTCATTATAATTTGTATGTACAGTGTGACACAATGGTTGAGTGAATATACAGTCAGTTGTATTTATTAAATTGGATTTCAAAAAAGTTAATAGTCCGAAAATTGGTGGCACCCACACTAGGAAAAAAGTAATGTTCATAATTCTAGGAGAAATTGGAGATGGGAGTTTGCCCAGCGCCTTCTAAGATATACACTAAATGCATGCTGTTTCCAAAATGTTGTCAAAATGGAAATCATGAATTAAATAGTATCCAAAGTGCCCCATTTTGTTACATTACAGAAACTTCATGAACGAATTTCAGTTATTAAAGTTTAATGAAACGTAACATATTGTTTTGTTTATTTACTGTCTTTACGAGTTTGAAAACGATATCTATTTCGAAGGCTTGAAGAAGGCCTACTTTTGTGACGTCACACCTCCTATGAACAGGCCTTCTGATATCTTAGAGGACCTTGGTTTGCCCCAAAAGTTATGCTAATTTCTTGGCGGCCAAATTGGAAGCAAGGTGTGGGGTGTGGATTCTGCATATAATACCACTCATCTCATGGCCCAAAGGATCAGATTCAGACAGGCAGTCGGGGTGAGAGTGTTGTCCCAGTAGCAGTAGCAAACTGACAGGAACCACATCATTGAAGTCAGAAATCAACTTATTGTTAAGAGAACTTCCTTGCCAGCTGACAACATAAATTAAAGTGTCTTTTGCTAAACCACAAACTGTCACACCTTCCTCCTCCATAAGCGCCCTGTCATCAAATTTTGTTCTGTCGTGTTTTTCTTCTATTTGTGAACCTGTCTCTAGCTTGTGCCTTTCGATCCAGTCCAGCACAGAAGATTACAACGTGGGGTCATCACCATTGTGCAACAAAGGTGCACGAATGCAGAGCATATATTCTCAACATAGATGTACTGGTATGTGTGTGTGTGTGTGTGTGTGTGTGTGTGTGTGTATTTACCCAACACCTCCCTCACAGGTCATTCTTTAAAGATGAGTACATCTGGTTTGAATTCAGAGTTTTTATTTTATTTTTTCTGCCCTATTATTTAACCATTGTTCAGACAGAAGAGATGGAATCGTGTCTTTTCCAAAGTGGAAGGTAAACAGGATTTGAACTCGGCTTGTTGAATCCATTTCTTATGACAATAACCGTTACACTAGGTGCATATCCTATCTAACACATCAGTCAATAAGTCCCGGGCCTGACATATAGATGGAATCACTAATAAAAATCCATATGATTTTTATAAAGTACTAACCTTCAAATGGCATGTGTCAAAATTTGAGCCCAATTGGATTATTAGTTTAAAAATTGCAGTTATTTAAGTGAGAGTTCGGCGTATGAGTAGCTTTTAACTTGCAAATATTCAAAACGATGGAAAAATCTGAATTTTGTGTGTTGAAAAACATTGCTTTCTAATGGGAAAAGATGTTCAAGCAAAGCAATGGCTTGATAAGTGTTATTCGGACTCTGCTCCATCGGAAACAAAGTTAAGAGGTGGTGTGCTGACTTTAAACGTGGTCATATAACACAAATGACGCTGAATGCTCAGGTCGCCCAAATTTGGCAGTTTTCCCGGAAAACACCAAAAAAACTCCACAAACTCTTTTTGGCCGATCGTAAATTGAAGTTGCATGATATAGCAGAGGAGTTGAAGATATCAGAAGGCAGTGTATTCACCATTTTGCATGAACATTTGTCAATGAGAAAGCTGTGTTCAAAGTGGGTGCCGTGTTTGCTCACAGTCGATCAAAAACAACGCGGTGATGATTCAGAGCATTGTCTGTTTTTGAGTAAATATGCGACAATGGATGAAACATGGATCCACCACTTCATTCTGGAGTCAAATCAGCAGTCAGTTGTGTGGACAGCAGCAGGTGAAAGCCGTCCAAAGCAACCAAAGACGCAAACATCAGCAGGCAAGTTTTGGCCTCCGTATTTTTGGGACGTGCAAGATATTTTGTTCATCGTTTACGTTGAGAAAGGAAGAACCATTAATAGCGAATATTGTATAGCATTATTGGTGTGTTTGAAGGAAGAACTCGACAAAAAACGGCCACAAATGAAGAAGAAAAAAGTGCTCTTTCACCAAGACAATGCACCGTGTCACAAGTCAATCACAACGATGGCAAAACTACATGAATTGCTCTTCACATTGCTTCCGCACCCAACCTATTCTCCAGATTTGGCCCCCAGCAACTACTGGCTTTTTGCAGACCTCAAAAGAATGCTCCAGGGAAAGGCATTTGGCTCTAATGAGAAGAAGAAATTGAGGCATATTTTGAGGCCAAAGACAAATCGTTCTACAGAAAAGGCATCAAATTGTTAGAGAGGCGTTGGAATCAGTGTATCACGCTATAAGGTGACTATGTTGATGAATAAAGTCAAATTTTGCCTAAAGGTTGTTTTTTTTATTAGTTAGGCCCAGGACTTATTGAGTAATGTGTGTGTGTGTGCATTGTGTGTGTGTGTGTGTGTGTGCATGTGTGTGTGTGTGTATGTGAATGTGTGTGTGTGCATGTGTGTGCATGTGTGTGTACATGTGTGTGTGTACATGTGTGTGTATATATGTGTGTGTGTGTGTGTGTGCATGTGTGTGTGCATGTGTATGTGAATGTGTGTGTGCATGTGTGTATGTGTGTGTGTGCATGTGTATTGAACATAAATAAGTTTAGTGCCCTACCCAGAACATCATTTGTTTTTGTTTTTTTCAAATGGGTGTCAACTCTTCTGTAGGAGGGGGGGGCAGTCAGCAACAAGACTGAATAATCAGGTTACAAATCAAGGTGACTTGGACAAGAAAATTTTATTATAATGTCTGTCTGTAACCGAAACTATGTCACTGCTTATGTCCCAATACCAACAGGAATTGCGTAAGTTTATCAATGAGCATTTAATTTATAGTCAAAATCATTAATACATAGAATAAATCTTATTTACTAACACTGTTTCTATTAAAATCTGAGTTAGATATGCCTCAAAACAGCCCATGTTATTAGTGCAATACATATCCTACAATGCGTTTTATATATCACTAAAAAATAAAGGTTTGCATAATATATGGTGTGGTTAATTTGTATATTGGTCTTAACAAAACCGGGTTAAATAAATCATTAGTTGGTGTTATTGATCTCTAAAATTATTGTTTCATTCTCAAACATATTAAAATCAATCCTATGAATGATTTTATATAGAAACTAATTAGAATATAAATAAATATGTGGAATCTTTTTATATGCGTTCTTATTTGATTTCGTTAGTATTGCTAATTTAATATATTTCATTACATTAATTAGAACTTTAATACTTATGACCAGAGGGTGCATATTCTTGCTGTTACATAATCCGTGGGTAGTGTGGATTATTGACAAAACCCTGTAATTCTGCGGGGGCGAAAATACAAAGAACCCAAATGGAAAGTTACAGACCGTTGGGGAACTTTGACCCAGAGGCGGGAAAACCGCAAATCACGCGAAGTCACGTGAGATCTAGTTAGATCCTCAGTCCCGGTCAGGATGTTGGGTAAGAGAGACGTCTCTTGCCTTAGCTGGACTCATCTTCGCACGCCATATGTTAGTTAGTTAAGAATAAAAGTTTTTTTTTAAAAAAAGCAGCATGTTGTTAATGCATGCTTTAGATAGAAGACCGGCCAAGAAGATGAAGAACCAACGACAAGAACCAAGACTAGACAATCACCGATGACCAAGAAGAAAACAAGTAAGTTATGCATCTCATCTAAATCTCTCTGATACTCTGTCTACCTCTCTCTCTAGTAAAAGAACACTGTTTATATACACACAATATGTGGGGTATATAACATTGCTCCAAGATTTGAAATTTACTTACACTGAGGCATTTTCTCTCTCTCTCTCTAGTAAAAGAACACTGTTTATATACCCACAATATCTGGGGGTATATAACATTGCTAGTAAAAATGAAGAAGATTTGAAATTTTACTTACACTGAGGCATTTTCTCTCTCTCCTCTCTCTAGTAAAAGAACACTGTTTATATACCCACAATATGTGGGGGTATATAACATTGCTATAAAAATGAAGAAGATTTGAAATTTTACTTACACTGAGGCATTTTCGTAAGGATGCTCCATTGATTCTTTTTGTGGCCAACACACTTGATCACTCCATGTTGACCTTGAACTAAGTAATGGGATCTACCATAACCCATTTTCTTTGATGGCCCAGTAGAATCGCGATCAAGCTTGGAAAATTTGAATTGAGAAAGCTGGTGTCCTGATAGTGAAGTATCCTTGCTACTTGATGACTCCAAACTTTCTTGGCGCCCTGGGGGAGAAAAGTAATTTTGCCAATATTAGAGTAAAAATTGTGGTAAAAATATAACTGGAAAAAATACGTATCTTTTGGAATGTGAGAAAAGTAATTTGACAATATTAGAGTAAAAGTAATACGTATCTTTTGGAATGTAAGAAATACGTGATAAAATACGTGATAAATACGTATCTTTTGGAATGAGAAATATGTGAGAAATACGTATCTTTTGGAATGTTACGTATCTTTTGGAATGTGAGAAATACGTATCTTTGGAATGTGAGAAAAGTAATGTGAGAAAAGTAATTTGACAATATTACAGTAAAAGTAATACATATCTTTTGGAATGTGATAAATACGTGATAAATACGTATCTTTTGGAATGAGAAATATGTGAGAAATACGTATCTTTTGGAATGTGAGAAAAGTAATTTGACAATATTAGAGTAAAAATTGTAGTAAAAATACAACTGGAAAAAATTACGCATCTTTTGGAATGTGTGGTAGAAAAAATTGCTGAAATGGAGATCGGAGGGGGGGGCGATTTTGGTTATGGTATTCATACTTTCAAGAACCCATTGTCGAAGACGGGCAAAAAAACACGGACTTGGTGATTTTAGCACTTTTGTTATTAAAATTCTCCTTCGATTTGAACGATACGATCACATACACTGTCATTTTCGTGAATAATGTTTTTAGCTGCGTTAAGATGTACCATGTGACTTTCAGCCCCTTCTGGTGTGTCCATGTGTAGGTGTCCACATGAGAATATGCTTACTTTTATTATTATATTCTCATGTCTTAGAAATAAGTTTAAATTTCAAAATGATTTAAAATCAATATGTATACCTTCTATATAATTTATTATTTATTCAATTATTACTAATAAATAATATTGAGTTAGAGTAAAAATTGTAGTAAAAGATTGTATATATATTTACCATCCCCTCACACAACTGGATATGATACAAAGTCAATTTTTCAAGCAAGTTTAATAGGTTTGAATTCTGAGTTTTCCTTCTCCTAGACTGGTTACGTATCCAAGGTCAAAGAGTCCAGTCTGCCCTACTATTTACCCATAGCTGGAGGGAGAGTAGTTGGATGGGGTATTAGAAAGTGCTATGTGAAATACAACAAGCCTAAGGAAACCTGTGTCAACGCTCTACAGAATTGACCGTCAAAGAAGTAAGAAGTAAGAAAGTGCTACTCAAGCTCACTAGAGTAAGAAAGTGCTACTCAGTAAGAGCTAGCGACTTAGGAGTAAAACAAATGCTACTCAGAGTAAGAAAGTGCTATTCACAAGTAAGAGTAAGTACAGACAAAGATAAAATTATATATGAGAGACATAACTACAGGTGTCCCTCCTCATAATATAGATGCATTGATATGTAATAACACGGCTATATAACATGTAAGCTAGACTAAGTAAGACTGAGTAAATAGTAATCTAATAATTGGGTTCTTCAGTCACTATGAAAGAAAATATTAATTTTGTTCAAAAAGAATCTTTGGCATCCAGATACAGAACTATTAAAGATAAGAATCTTTTTTACTGGATGAATTATTTCCTCTTTTCTGTTTCTGTGATGGCATTCCCTTGGGTCAGGTGGGCCAGCTCCAACCAATGAATTCACCTATGGTGAATTAATGGAAGAGTAACAAGGGATAGGAAATTCACAAGCGGTCCCTAAAGCCCACATACATATCCCGTTTAGCGGAAGGTGATGCCTTTGTTTGCCTCAGATTTTCCACAGATGATTCCTGACAATGATGGAGATGCCATTTTTCACCAGAGCCCCTTTGGCCGGGCTGTGGCCCTAATACCACTGGGTGCCATACCTGTCTGCCTTGGGTGATCCAACCAAGATTACACAGCCCTGCTGTAATGAGGAAGGTTTTGACATTAGAAATAATGTGCTAGATGGCCATTGAGCAAAGATCTTCCTCTGCCCATTTACAGGTCTTGTTTTTTTGTGCTGTAGGGTGTCTAGCCACCCTCTTCACCAGACAAAATCTGTGGGGTTACCGGTTTAGTAACTGATGATCTGACTATGAAACAGGTAGTACTGGATCACATGGATGAATTATACATTTGTGGAAGGCAGTAGAATGTGTGTTGCCAAAATATAATTCTAAAAATCAACAAGGATGAGAATATTAATCAACCATATATATAAATCAAATTAGAGATAGAGGCGCGTGGACTAATGGTTAGAGTCGTGGGAAATGGACTCGTCGACCCGAGTTCAATTCCTAGACGAAGCTGTTTGAATTTCACTTTGCGCTAATACCCTTGGGAAAGGTATGAATCCAATTCTCCCTCCAGTTATGGGTAAATAGCAGGGCAGACTGGACTCTTTAACCTTGGCTAGGTAACCAGTCTAGGAGAAGGAAAACTCTGAATTCAAACCTGTTAAACTCCGCTTAAAAAATTGACCTTGTGTCACATCCTGCTCGTACGAATATGTGTATAAATCAAATTCGAATAGCAAATTAGTAGAAGGCTCCCAACCGGTAGGGATGTTACATAATTGTGTGGTGGCATGGGTTGTTGATAAGACCCTGTAGTGAGAATTTAATGGGGCCAAGTGTAAAAATACAGGACCATTGGTATCCTTGAGCCCAAAGGCGTGAATCTTGCACGTCACGTGATTTATTTAGTTAGATAATGAGTTTTCAACCAGACTTCAGGCAGAGCAGACGTGCGACTGCCTAAAGCTGTTAACTCCTGTGCGGTGAAAATGGGCAATACTGAAATAAATCTTTGATCAAGAAAACACAAAGTCTTGTAGTTAATCAATGCAAGACTTTAAAAGAAGCCTTTAGAAAATGAAGCAGCAAGACGCTGATGACAGAATGACCAGCCAAAGATGAAACATGGCGACTAGACGAAGTAGAAAGGAGAATGTCTCTGTCTCTGTCTCTGTCTCTCTGTCTCTCTCTCTCTCTCTCTCACCGAAGACTCTCTTCTCTATCACTCTTATTTATATACCCGCAATGACTATATAACAGCGAGACCACGCCTACATTTTAAAGACGTCTGCAAGAAAGACATGAAGACATGCCACATCAACACCAACACATGGGAGGTTGGTGCAGAAAAATGAGCAGCCTAGCGGCTCTTTGTCAAATAAGGGACAAAAATGAGTGAAAAAGAGAGGAAAGAAGCCACCACAGAAAAGAGAGCCAGAAGGAAGGAGAGACAACAGCAACTCCAGCAAGCATCACTGTTTGTTTGCAGTCACTGTACCAGAGATTGCCATTAAAAAATTGGCCTGTTTAACCACTCGCGCAGATGCAGTTAAAAAAATAAATTGTGGGCACTACGTGATCATCTTTAGCAGACGGAAGGATGCAAACAACAATAGATTAAATTCAAGGGGTCAGTTTAGCTCAGTTGGTAGAGCACCTGTCTAGGAATACTAAGGTTCTAGGTTCAATACTGGTCCCAGCCAACTCAGTGTATGAATAGCACAGATTTTGTAATCTGGTCTGTGCAGTAAAGTGGGGTGATGGTAGGCGTGGCACTCCACCTCAGCAAAAACAACAAAAAAAAACCCCAAAGAAAAACTACTAGGCATGAGTAAAGTACAAATACAAATCAAGTAGCTCAGTTGGTAGAGCATCTGCCTACAAACGATAAGGTTCTGGGTTTGATAAAGGCCCTCACCAACCCAGCACATGTGTAGGTGTCCACATGAGAGTAAAGCACAAGTACAAATCAAGTACAACTGAGATTAGTCATTAACAACAGTGACAATGAGCATTATGAATTATAATAGCAGATTTTGGTTTAGCTCAATTAGTAGAGCATCTGCCTACAAACAACAAGGTTCTGGGTTCAATACCGATCACTGATAACTCAGCACATGAATAGCACAGCTTGAATCTGTGCAGTAAAGTGGGGAGCTGACTGTAGGTGTGGTACTCCATCTCAGCAAAACAATCTCTTTGGTTTAGTGCTAGCAAAAGGAGGATAGACTCCCTCACTGCCTGATGATACCGACAGTAAGCCACTCTCCCAACAACTTTATATATAAATCAAATGAATAAATATTTCAATATAAATTTCTTTGCTGAGCAAATGGTGGATAGTCACCCCTTACTATAATTTGGAATCACCCAACTACTTGGTATACCTAGTGCTGCTGAAGTAGATTAGTCCAGTTGGTACATCACGGACCATTTTTATGGGTTTTTTTTAGTTTCTTTTTTCAATAAAGAAGTTTCCTTTTTCTCTTAAGGATTAAACACCTGAATACAAAGAGGAGGTTCAGTTGCCAGGGAAATTTCAGGTAAATTAATAATTTTTCTTTTAATTATTAAAAATTGAATAATTATTTAAAAGCTGAGTTAAAAGTTCACTTTTAAATTTTTTTTCTTTAAATTAATAAATGAAAAAAAAAAAATGGGTAAGTAAAAATTAAATCGAAAATATTGTTGCAATTTTTCTTTTCAAAATTAATATGGATATAACTGCAAAAATTTCATATAAAACATTACAAAAAAAAAAAATACTATAGACTAGTATTTTTTTTTTTTGTAATGGTAATTCATAAATGTATATTGATAGTTTTATATAAAATTTTTGCAGTTATATCCATATTAGTTTTGAAAAGAAAAATTGTAACAATATTTTCGATTTAATTTTTATTTACCCTTTTAAAAAAAAAAATTTTTTTCGTTTATTAATTTGAAGGAAAAAAATTTAAAAGTGAACTTTTAACTCATCCTATAACACTCTATATAAAACAAATTAAGTTAAAGTCTCCCTCCCTCCTCATGGATTAAACACCTGGACACAAATAGGAGGTTCAATTGCCTGGGAAATTTCAGGTAAGTTAATAATTTTTCTTTTAATTATTGAAAATTAAATAATTATTTAAAAGCTAGGCTTGTATTTTTTATTTTTTATTTTTATTTTTTTTTGTAATTCCTAAATGTAACTTGATAGTTTTATATGAAATTTTCTGGTGTTTTATCAATTGCAAGTCAAATAAATCAATGAATGGTTAGATTATAAAAATAAAGAGTATGATTTTTTTTTTATACTGCCTCATATCTGAACAAGTGGGTATACAAATATTACTAAATTGAAAAGAACTTTTATAGAACATTTTGCTGATTCTATATGCTTTTATCTTTGTATTTATATCATGTTATATTATTTGAAAGAAATTTGCAATAATATTTCAGATCTAACTTTTATTTACATTACATTTTTATTTACACATTGTTTTTTTTTTTTTTTTTTTTTTTTTTAAATTTTGAAAAAAAAAAAGAAGAATTTAAATGTAAACTTTAATTTCATTCTCTACATAAAAAAAAATTAAGTTAAAGAAAATAATTCTGTCTCCCTCCCTCCCTCCCTCATCTCAAAGGATTAAACGCCTGAACACAAAGAGGAGATTTAGTTGCCTGGGAAATTTCAGGTAGGTTAATAATTTCTTTTAATTATTGAAAATTAAGTAATTATTCAAACGCTAGGCTATTTTTTATTTTTTTATTTACCAATTATGTTTTGTTTTTTCTAAATTTTTGAAAATGAGAATAAACATATTGATGAAATATCAATAAAATAGAAGAAATGCAATGTGAAAACCAAAATTTGGTGGACTATTTTTGTGCTATTTTGTTTTTTTATTTTAGGGGAGGGGCAGTATCGGGAGAATGGGGAAGCTGAAAGAACGACCTTACTCTATTATATGCACACATTCTTTATTTTCATTTATTTATTTATTTATTTTGTAAACCTGATGCTATGAAATATCTTGGCTTTCTTTTTTTCTTTTTTTTTTTTCTAAAGTTGTTTCATTTAGATTGGCGACTTAGGCAGGTGTCGTTTGTGGAATCGTTAATGAAAATGGAACAACTTACCTCATGTTTTGACGTATGCGCAGGAGTTGTAGAAAATACGAAAATGTGCACGAATAGAATCTCCTATTTTATATATGTACCGAGCCAGTCTCTGATTGGCTGTTGTGTATCCCAGAGCCATTATATAAAAATTCCTGAACTATTCCTTAAATTACACAGCGAATCATGAAAGGATTATATTTTTAGTAAAGTATATAAAGTAACATGTGAGCCTGTTTTAATGATACAATATTGAAATTTCCAATGGCTTTTACTCTGGTGCCTACACCCGGGATTGAACCAGGGAACTTCAGATGACAACTCACTGTCGCTTATTCTCTTTTTACCCTCCTCTTTCCTCCTTTTAATCTTCCTTTCTCTTCCTTCTTTCTTTCTTTTCTCCTATCTTTGCTTCTTTCTCTCTGCTTCTACTTCTTTCACTGACACCTTGTTGCTGAAAAAGACCCCTTTTCTTCCAGGCAAAATGGGTTGCTTTTTATCTCCGACCACCTCACCCATAATGCATTGCATTTCTTCTATAAAAAGCCCACTCTGCTCCCCAATTCCATGTTCTCGACGCTTCCGTCATACCGCTAATTACTTTCAACCACAAGCTCCTCATCTTTCATGCCTGACACATTCATGCTCACTTTTAGCTCCCACACTACAAATAAATATATATATATATATATATATATGAGGTAAAATATATATTGCTACTTCCTCTACACAAATATCTCTCCTAGAAAGGATACTCCCTTCCCCTATCAGGTATTTCTCACCATTCATTTTTTTCTACCTACCTCCCTCAACTCTCTTCCCATCTGCCCCAAAGATGTCCCCTATAACCAATAACCTCACCACAAAACTTACTCACTTACCTATTTCCCACTTCTATAAAACACTTGTATGATCTGAATAATTCAATAAAAGCTGAAGAAGCCAAGTTTATTACTCCAGCGAAATATACTACACATTTTTGTCTGAGTTTTGTTCTTTCATTCCTTATATTTTACCTCATTCTCTCGGATTCATTTCAACCCCCTTTTCCTCGTATACATATATATATATATACATATATATGTGTGTGTGTGTGTGTGTGTGTGTGTATATGTGAACCTTAGTTTAAAAAAAACGACTGACACCAAATTCAAGAATTTGATTGTTTATCATTTACCATAAATCAAATCACTTTAAACATATAAAAGACAAGTTCTAACCAAAAAAGTTCAGGTAGAAACAGGAAAAAAAAAAAATTTTTAAGAGAACAAAAAAAATTGACAGAATGAATATGGCTACTTTTCTGCAATTTCATCAAGTCATGTCGACAGCAGAGATCTCCATGACACTTCCTCACCATCTGTCCCTATTGGTCCTTGATCCTGGAAAGTCCCTGCATAGCATCCAGTATCTGTGCAGAGCTGATCAATGTAGGGTTTTGCTGGCCAACCTACACTGGTGTATCCATGTGTAGGTGCCCATAAGAGAACGTCATTTATGAGGTCGTCCTTACTTCTCCAGCAGTGTCTTGTTTGTTTTACCCAAATGGTTTGTGTGATAAGAGTCAAGTTACCATACAACTGCTCTTCTGTAGGGTGCTGCTTTTAGGATTTGTTCAAGATTGCATGTGATGGAAAACCAACAACGGATGATAGTGAGTATACTTAAGATTGGTAGGTAAGAGGTTAAAATAATAATTAAAAAATAATAAAAAAACAATTTGAAGTTTTGTAGTGGGAATGATATTTCATTGGAGTTTCCACTCTCCAAGTATCAATATTAGCATTAGTATATTCATGATTTACTAACACTGAATACAACGGAAGGAAAGACAAAATAAACTTGGAATTGGATAAAAAAAAACAAACACAACACATTCACATCAGCAATTGTAGTTGTAGTTATATTACTAGAGAACACACAATCACATAAAACCTTATCCTTTAACAACAAAAGGTTATTTCTATGTCTGTGTGTTCACCTCCCCTTCCTTTCTTTCTGTTTGATTAGCATTACACTTTGATGGGATTGTTACATAATTTGTGGGTTGCCTACAAATTATGTACTGTAGTGTCGTTAAATTTAAAATAACAGTATTCATAAATGGAGAGTTACCATTGAATTATAGAATGACCATTATAGAGTGATTGACAGCAGTTCACCTTTCACTGACCTAGTTGGTGATTTCTCATTGGCTAAAGGCAAAGTGTGTGAAGGGAACTTAGTTAGGCAGATTTTGGTGGGTCATTGATGTCAGGTTCAAAGTTATAATATCAATTATAATTGGTTGAAACAAACAACTCTGACAAGGGTGTTAAACATAACACGGACTTTAATATAAGCACATGGAGAAACATTTATAACATAGAATACATGTACGTGACAAAGATACAAGGTAGATATAACTAGACGTAGAAGTAATGAGGGGTTATGGAGAGTCCATAAGAAAGTGAACTTACTAGCATTGTGTTGGGGGCATAAGCCCCCACACGAGAAGGGTGTAGACACGTGTCTAACCCATAGTTGTTAATTCCCGAGAAGCAAGAGAGACAGAGTTCAAAACAGGCGCTTAAATACCAAAAACCCCTGGTGGTCAAAAACGGGAACCCAGAGGGAAGATAACTCTTCCAGGCAAAGTGAAGACAACCCAACAATGTGGATAGATGCAAGGGTCGTCTGTCTACAAATAAGTCATTTTCTTACCGCAGCAGCTGATCACTTTTGGGGATTCCTGGTTTAATAAAGATATTAAGAAAAAAGAAACTAAGTCTTGTGTTCATCATTAAAAACAAAAGTAATGAGCACAGACAACCCACACTCTGAGCCCTGAACAAAAGAAGTCCGAATTACCAAAGGAAGAGACCAAGGAAATCAACCCAAAAGATGGCCAGCCAGTGGATTAAAAGACAACCCTTAGAACCAGTTAATTCCTTAAGTTATAAAAGAGGGACCATATGACCTTTAGGCACCCCTTTTACAATCTCGATTCGTGGGGACATTTTTTCCATTTACACCGTTAAAATCCGGTTAATTGTTAACAGACGATTTTTAGAGTTTTTAAAAAAATTATAAGACTAACCCCTAACCCTAACCTCTAACAAACAACTGGATTTTGACGATGTAAATGAGAAAAGTGTCCTTGTGAGTCGAGATTGCTGAAGGGGTGCCTAAAGGTCATATGGTCCTAAAAGGGCTATGCAACAGGAACAGACCAACAAATTTAGGGACAAAGTCTTTCATATGAATAGATGCTGTCATTTTGTAAGTTGAAAATGGAAGCGAATCTGATGGTATGTTGAAAGGAAAATAAAGGAAAGAAAATGCTGAATGGATAAATTATTTTATTTTATTTACTGACACGTGTTTCAGCCAGGAGTTTATCCATGTACATATGCTCTCTATCTATTATTATTATTTTAAATACAAAGTAAAATAACAATAATAGAAAACTACAATTTTTTTTAGTATACAAGGAATAACGGCCTTTGTCAGAGTAAATTCTTTGGTTGTTTTAAATCAAAGCGGTTATAATACGGAGGATTTCTGAAATGTTTGAAAAAAATAATTTTTTTGAAATTGTTTAAAGAAAACATTCCACAGTGATAGAGAAATGGTGAAGTTGACGTCATCGTCGTATGCGACGGATTTTGAAAAGAAGAAGACAGAGAATATAAGGAATAAAGTCAGGTGGAATTTCAATATTCAATGCTGTCATTTTAAATAACCTAATAAATCGCCCTAAAAATCAATCACATGCTAGACACTCACCCTCAATAGCCAAAGAGAGACCCTAAGCAAACACTTGTATTGCTAAGTTGGATGTGTGCAGTGTAATGCTTATTGTCCTAGGAAATGGACTCTGTGACCTAAGTTCAAATCTGGGTGAGATTGTTTGCATCTCACATAGTGCTAATACTCTTGGGAAAGGTATAAATCAAACTATTCTCTCTCCAGCTAGTAGGGCTGATTGGACTCTTTAACCTTGGTTAGGCAACCAGTCTAGGAGAAGGAAAACTCTGAATTCAAACCTCTTAAACTCTGCTTAATAAATTGACCTTGTGTCACATCCTACTTGTGTGGAGGGGTTGGTGTATGTGTGTGTATATATATATATATATATATATATATATATATATATATATATTGCTTATACCTTGGCCAGCTCTACATGCAATGGATATGGACTGTCATCCTTAATTTTCATTTATGAAGCACATTGAGAGTTATGATTTTGAAATGGCTACAAAAAAACGGTAAATTATTGTATAAGTTCATTTGGAATTAAAATTGATATTTTATTGAAATTAAAAAAAAAAAGAATTTGCAATATCCAAACATTTGAAAATGGTGAAGGTTTTATCAGATAGCCATAACTTTATATATATACCTCGTATAGTATATCTGTATACATGTGGTTGTACACAGATATCCTTATCTGGGATACTTAGCTTCTGTTTCTTCTTTCTTGGCCAGTAGCTGGATCTATCACTGGATTTTGCTATCTTGGCTTGGACTGGTAGATGCTATTCTTAGCTGGATCTCTGGATTTGAACTGGTAGATGTTATTCTCGGAAGTCTGTCTTGGCCGTTTGTTTGTTCTTTGAAAACGAACACAAGACTGTTTTTTCTTAAAGCTCATATTTCATTTTATAAGATCTAGATCAAATCAAACATGTGTGAGAATTTAGTTTCAACAGACAGATCACCATTGTGACTGTCCTGTTCAGTGCCTAACTAAAATATGACTTCTCTAGAATAACTTTCACACAGCTTGCTCTGACAAATCATCAGAAGAGAGGTCAAACCCCCCTGGTTTTCCAGCCCGGTTTCGACTGGGGGTCCGGCGAGCTTTGGCCGCTGGACCGGGTTGTTTACAATAATAGCATCGATCCCAGGGGGCCATCCCCTCAGGTAACACCTGCCCCCTCGATTTAAAGGGGCAGGGCTGGGTTTATTGCCCAGTGCCTGAGGCGCCCCCTTGAGGGGAATGCCGACGGGATCGACGCAATTTTTGCACCTGCCATTCCATGAGCTTCGGCTTGTGGGTGGTCCCACGTTAATAGGGACTTTGTGCCTGACCCGTACAAGTGGGGTACGCGGTAAATACAAGAAGAGAGGTCAAATGCAGGTCAAAATCTGTTCACCATTTTCCCTGTGTTTTTTCCATATCCATTAGTTTTGAATTAAAGTACACTTATTGTACATGATTAATAGGCTACCTATTAATTATGTAACAGATTTTCTGACCATTATTCAAAGGGTGAGAAAGATGTCTAAACTTTGCAAGTAGAAAATAAAACAATTAACGACAAAGTAAATATATATATATATATATATATATATATATGCATACTGTATTTGACGGCATATTGGACGCATTTTTTTCCAAAATTTTGACTCAAAAAATTGCCCTGAGTCTTATACATCGTAGGTAAAGTTTGAGACCTCCTGTATTAATTTTATTACTATTATTATTATTTCCTGCTATTGAGATGTCTTGTGTATGCTTATTGCTTGCCTGTACTGCCAAATTGCTTTTATACAGCTATGTTTCTGCTTGTGAAATACACAGCTAAACTGTTTTCAACAATATATGCTTAAATACACTAAACTTTTTTTTAGCATTAAAATTCTACTTAAAAATGACTGTGAATTTCAAAGTTAAATCAATATTTAGCACAACACAATCAATTTTTAAATTTTTTTAGGCTGGATTAACGTAAGGTCTTTTTAGATGGGGATTTTTATGGGGCATCCAATGAGGATTGAACTTGCTATTCAGTAGTAATAGCTCTGCAAGACTAGCTTGCTAACCATTACATCACGTTTTTTTTTTTTTTTTTTTCCTCTCCTCTCCTCTCCTCTCCTCTACCCAGGCAATGCTGGTTAGCCACTTCTAGTCATTATATAGACTTAACTAATTCACATATCTCTTTGAATATATGAAAGCATTGTCTACTTATATTTTTTATGTAAATATACATTATAAATTTACATTTATCATAAATCTAGGTTTAGTATTTGTAATAGCTAAAAGATGATAATACAGATAGAAATATATATATATATATATATATATATATATATATATATATAAAGATGGTGGTAAAATTAGCTAAGAAAAGATCTTCTCTTTTAAAGAAATATTGATTTGACCTTGTTGCTTAAAACTCCTTATTTCCTCTAAACTGTCAACTGACTCGACTACAGATGTTGTTGAATGACATATTAAATTACTTAAAGAAAAATCATCATAAAAAGACAAAAATATTTCAACCATTTTTCTATTAATAAAATACTAGAAAATTTTTTCTTTTCTTCTGCATATGCTAAACAAATTTAAGAATAATTATATCTAAGAGGATATAAATATTTCTTATTTATAGATGAAACAAAATTACTTGAAGAGTTATTTTTAAATTCATTTTTTTTATTTTCTAAACTCTTTCCTGAATTACTTACGGTCAAGTCCCATTGAAAGCATCATTGGGAAAGGTATGAACCAACTCATCCCTCCCCCAATAGTACAACTACTGTTCTTCTACAAGGATGGTTTTGGCATATGCATTAAATGAAGGTTGATATGCCATTAAACAAAATACACTAAACCACATTTTCCTGGCAATGAGGGTTTTATTTGATTCTTTGAAAAAAGTTGGTCATCTACACTGGTGCAAATTTTTATGAATATGGCATATAGATAATGGCAAAAAAAGACAGCAAATTATGGTAATTGTTGAAAAATAGTTTTCGGTTCTGAAAATTTTGTCATTGTGTTCCCTGTATTTCTCATTACTATGGAAATAAATAGAGGCATTACTTTCAGAACACCCTTATATAACCCCATATAACACAAATCATCCAAGTAAGAGGAACAAGACATGCTGGAGTCTGCAAGAGAAGTAAGGATGAACTCATAAGTGACATTCTCCTATGGACCCCTACACATAGACACACCAGTGAGGATTGACTAGCAAAAACCTACATCAATCAGATCTGTGCGGATTCTGGATGCTGTGCAGAAGACCTGCCAGGAGTTATGACCAATAGGGACTGGTGGGAGAGAGTTGTGGGAATTTTGCAGTCAGCACAATATTATGATTTAGCTTTATTTTGAATAATTTCACTGCCCTACTCCCCCTTCCAATAGTGCCATCTGTTGGCTGTGGGTAGCAACCGTAATACCTGAGGACAGGATCCTGGTGGCTGAGTAGTCCATGACCCAGGTACCAAGTAGTCTTGTAACATGCAACACTCCACTTCAACCCTTACTTGGGCTATAGACAGGGATCAAAGAGACCCCATCTGATCAATTGTCTGGTCATGTCAAGCCCTAGCAGCTATATGATTGTCCCAACCATATTCTTCAAATTGCTCTTATGGCAAACATCCAACCCTTTTTTATCATGTATATACAAGACGGTGGTAGCTGAGGGTCAACCACAAGTTTATTAATTCTACCAATTTATTGATACACAATAAGTTAATGAAAATGATTTTTTCCAGTTTATAAAACTGTTGTATATTGTTTCTCATAGGAAATGGAAGAATCGTTTCGGTCATGTTTGACTTGTTCTAATAAAAAGGCAGAAATGGTTATTTATCAGTACAACTGGAATCATTGGCATCCATCTGCCTACAGGAGATGATGGTGTAGAGTCCAAAAAACATAGAACCACGTGAAGAATAATTAAAGTCCAATTACCTTCGAAATGGGAAGACAAGGCAGTAAATGGTTGTAACTGAATACAATCCCGAAAGCCACAAAGTCCACTGCAAAATGACAGAGTATATATAAGATTCCACAATGTCATTCAAATCAAGCAGTCAAGCAGCCAATCAGAACTCAAGGAATGGAATCACCCAAGTCACCCAGATTCATGGATGGATCATTCTTGAGTCCTATTTATACCAACTGTCTTGGACACTGCTTGAGTGGTACTTAGCTGCTGTTATTCAAACCAACAGTAGGCTAACTGACTTCAATACCATGTAGCCTGGGTAGGTTGATATGGAGGATAAGCTGTCGCCCAAGCAGCAAGTCCCCCCTTTTCACGCTACCGTTGTGGTCCAAAGCAGTTTGACGATGATAGTGTCACAGGAGTTGCAGGATTGCGCTGAAGTTCAGCATCACACCACCTTAGGGACTCAAGCTCTGGATTTGTTCTTGGGGTTTACTCCCCTAGCTTTTCCTTGGAATGAGGTATAGCCGCTAGGCAGCGGAGGTTTTATAACAGACTTTTCCTTGTCTAGATGGATTGCCGTTCGAGGCTAAGGAACCCTATCTCCCCCATTTGGGGATTTATGCAAGTAGTAAGTACCCCAATCTTACTACTATTGGTGTGGATGGCTGTTGTCTCCCCTGGGGCTCATCCACCCTTTGACAGCGCTTGTTTTTAGTGATGCTGGGTGTTCACACACACACACATCTCACCAGATAAGCTGAGGCATGCCTGATGGTGGTACCAGTTTAGGTACCAGTTTACCAACAACCTGACCATGGAACAGGTAGTACTAGTTTACATGGTACTAGAAGCTAAGAAAGAAGACCTGTCTTATCCTGACCATGGAATAGGTAGTACTAATTTACATGGTACTAGTAGCAGTAAGAAAGAAGACCTGTCTTGTCCTGACCATGGAACAGGTAGTACTAATTTACATGGTACTAGTAGCAGGTAAGAAAGAAGACCTGTCTTGTCCTGACCATGAAACAGGGAGTACTAGTTTACATGGTACTAGCAGCAGGTAAGAAAGAAGACCTGTCTTGTCCTGACCATGGAACAGGGAGTACTAGTTTACATGGTACTAGTAGCAGGTAAGAAAGAAGACCTGTCTTGTCCTGACCATGGAACAGGTAGTACTAATTTACATGGTACTAGTAGCAGGTAAGAAAGAAGACCTGTCTTGTCCTGACCATGGAACAGGTAGTACTAATTTACATGGTACTAGTAGCAGGTAAGAAAGAAGACCTGTCTTGTCCTGACCATAGAATAGGTAGTACTAGTTTACATGGTACTAGTAGCAGGTAAGAAAGAAGACCTGTCTTGTCCTGACCATGAAACAGGGTACTAGTTTACATGGTACTAGTAGCAGGTAAGAAAGAAGACCTGTCTTGTCCTGACCATGAAACAGGGAGTACTAGTTTACATGGTACTAGTAGCAGGTAAGAAAGAACACCTATCTTGTCATGACCATGGAACAGGTAGTACTAGTTTACATGGTACTAGTAGCAAGTAAGAAAGAAGACCTGTCTTGTCCTGACCATGGAACAGGTAGTACTAGTTTACATGGTACTAGAAACAGCTAAGAAAGAAGACCTGTCTTGTCCTAACCATAGAATAGTAGTACTAGTTTACATGGTACTAGTAGCAAGTAAGAAAGAAGACCTGTCTTGTCCTGACCATGGAATAGGTAGTACTAGTTTACATGGTACTAGTAGCAAGTAAGAAAGAAGACCTGTCTTGTCCTGACCATGAAACAGGGAGTACTAGTTTACATGTACTAGTAGCAAGTAAGAAAGAAGACCTGTCTTGTCCTGACCATGAAACAGGGAACTAGTTTACATGGTACTAGTAGCAGGTAAGAAAGAACACCTATCTTGTCATGACCATGGAACAGGTAGTACTAGTTTACATGGTACTAGTAGCAAGTAAGAAAGAAGACCTGTCTTGTCCTGACCATGGAACAGGTAGTACTAGTTTACATGGTACTAGTAGCAAGTAAGAAAGAAGACCTGTCTTGTCCTGACCATGGAATAGGTAGTACTAGTTTACATGGTACTAGTAGCAGGTAAGAAAGAAAACCTGTCTTTTCCTGACCTAACACAACTGGAATACGTTGTTATTTGTGAGTATTTGCTAAAGCAAACTGTAATAAAAAAATAAAAAACAAGCCAATATTTACCTACAAACTATTCATTTTTAAAATCATATATAAAAAAAAACAACAAAGCTTGGGCATTAAATAGCCCACAATGGTTGATATGCCATTAAACAAAATAACCAATCATACTGTTTCAGTTAAACTGATTACTAATCATTAGCAAGTAATATGCACTTAGATTTAATGATTGTAATATTAACAGACTAGCAGGACCTGTGGATATACCAGAGTATAATAATTTGATTATTACAATGTTTAATAAGTTTACTTAAGAGCTATTGCTAAACAGTTCAATATGTAAAAAGTGTAATAATCTTGATTTAACTCTCTCTCACTTTTTAAATTTCTTTCCTTTTCATTATGTTCAAGTGAAACAGGTTAACGTTATCACTTCCATGCGCTCACCCCCTCTCTCTATCTTTCTCCTACACTTTCTTTCTTTGTTTCTTCTTATATTTCTTGTGTGGCATGTCCTTTTTCTTCCCTTTCTTTATAATAAAAACGGAATGGTCCATTATTTAGCTGAGGTGACGACACTCATAAGAATGTGGCGGATAAGCAACACCAGATAATCAGGATGTAGATTTTTGCATTGCATCTTGGGTGATTTGGGCAGTCTAATTTTTAACCAGAGGTGTTGCAAGATGAAAATGATTAAAGAACCAGAGTATTAATATAAACCAAACCGTACCATTAAACTGATTATTAGTCATTAGCTAGTGATATGCACTCAGATTTAATGACTTTAATTTGATGATTTGAATTTAAGGACTTGAATTTAAGGACTTTAATGATTTGATTTAATGACTTTAATGATTTAAATTTAATGACTTGATTTAAGGACTAATGATTTTAATTTAATGAATTAATGACTTTAATGATTTTAATTTAATGACTTAAATTTAATGACTTAAATTTAATGACTTAAATTTAATGACTTTAATGATTTGATTTAATGATTTAAATTTAATAACTTGAATTTGATGACTTTAATTATTTAAATTTAATGACTTTAATGATTTAATTTAATGATTTATAGATAAGCAGATTTTAAAGATTTGGGAGGTCAAGAAAAATGCTTATTGGAAAAAAAACCCCCAGCTGTCAGATTTTCTTAGAAAAGATGAATATTGAATACGTTTAGATTTAATTAGATTCTATCATCAGAAGTTATTAGCTTTACATTCAGCTTGTTCAGCATTTAATGTCATCTTTCTTTTTTGTTCTTTTCTTTCTCAACAGCAGTAGCAGCAGCAGCAGCAGCAGCCATAATTCCCTCCATTTTTATTTTCTCTCTTTCTGTCCATACAACACTTAATAGCCTATTAAACTGAAGTACCAAAACATTCGAGACAGCAGTACATTGAATGGTTTCATCCCTTTCCCCACCCCCCTGTAGAAATGGACTCAGCCAGACAATGTGATAGAGAGTGTAGCTATAGCAGCAATGGGATGTGAACAAGCTTTAACACTGTTTGACTATGTAATGATAGGGGGGGGACAGAAAGAGAGGGGGTCATTCTATCTCTATGGAGATAACTGGTCTATTTTTTTTTAATTGGATGGGTGGTGAGGGTATGCCAGGAATATGGGAAATTGACAGCATGAAAACCCCATTGCAGAGGTGGTTGGTTGGTTGGATTTTACGGTATGTCAACCCTTGTTGGATTATTTTATGCCAAAAATGTTTTTGTTTTATTCATTCTTGATGGGTACTCAACTTTTTTTAAACTCAATTTTTTAAAACATATTTTTTAAACATGTTTTTCTATTTAATCCATAGATTAACAAGTACTACCACTCCGGGTCAGAGTGGTCTTGGGAGTAATGGTGATGAAGGTACTCCACATTCCCTTGAGCACTAGAATTGGATCCTCACCATCAGATAGTTTAGCATCATACCCATGACATTAAGACCCTCAGCCATTGCCTTCTAGCACATATGATAAAAAAGACTATATAAGAGCAATAGGGTTGGGACAATCATAAGTGCTAGGGTTTGACATGACCAGCTGATTGATCAGAGGGGGCCTCTCCAACCGCCTGTCTCGTCTAAGTAAAGCCCAAAGTGAAGTAACACTGTTTGAGCATGGAATGATTTGGGTGGGGTGGTGGTGACAGAAAAATGGGGGTGGGTTCTATCTCTGAGGTGATAACTGGTCTGGGTTTTTTTTTGGGGGGGGTGAAGATACAATAATTGGTGAGGGTATAGCAGGAATATGTGAATTCGGGCAGCATAAAAAACTGCAGGTGAGGGGAGTCCTCATCACATAGTGGCTAACATGCTGAACTGCAATATCATAGTAACCAAGTTCAAACTCCAGTTACACTATTATGTTCACTTTCAGACTAATACTCTTGGGAAAGGTATGAACCCCCTCATCCCTCTCCAGCTATGGGTTAGATAGTACCACTATTGTTCTTTTACTAGGATGGCTTTGGCATAAAATAATTCATGAAGGTTGATATGCCATTAAACAAAGAGACCAAACCAAACCTGCAACACTCTACTTTGCCCCTTAATTAGGCTAGATGGGCAGTTGGAGAGGCCTCCTCCAATCAATCAGCTGGTCACATCAAGCCCTAGCACCTATATGATACACCCAGCCCTATTGCTCTTATGGCAAACCTCAACCCTTTTCATCATCAACGCCGCCCTGTCAGCTGGGGCATTAGAATGCACTGACTGCACCTCTGCAGAGGGGTAAGATTCCCCCAATGGGGCCACCTGTTGGCTGTGGGTGGCGACCCATGATGCTTAAGAATAGAACCCAGGTGGATGAGCAGTTCATGACTTGCAATACTCCACTTTGGCCCTATCTTGGGCTAGACGGGCGGTCGGAGAGGCCCCCTCGATCAATTGGCTGGTCACGTCAAGCCCTAGCACCTATATGATTTTCCCAACCCTATTGCCCTTATGGCAAGCCCCAACCCCTTTTTATCATATGGGTGCTAGAAGGCGGTGACTGAGGGTCTACATGTCCTGGGAATGACGTTAAACTATATCTGATGCTGAGGTTCCAGTTTTGGAGATTTGGGAAATGTGGAGCACTCGTTCATCACCATTGCTCCCTGGTCCACTCTGACCCGGAGTGGTAGTACCTGTTAGGGTCCCATCTATGGGTTAAATAGAAAAACATGAGTTGATAAACAAAATTGATTATCCATTAAGAATTGATTTATTTCAAAACTTTATCGGCATTAAATAACCCACTGAGGTTGATATGCCGTAAAACAAAACAAACCAATCTTCATCATCAACGCTAGAAGGTGGTGGCTAAGGGTCTTAGTGTCTTGGGTATGATGTTAAACTGCATCTAGTGGTAAAGTTATAATTCTGGAGCTCTGGAGTGAGGGGAGTACCTCTTCATTGCCATTACTCCCAGGTCTACTCTGATTCAGAGTGGTAGTACCTGTTAGGGTCCCATCTATGGGTTAATAGAGAAATGAATTATAAAAAATGCGTTTTTAAAAAAAGAGTTTGAAAAGAAAAATTGAATACCCAACAAAATGTATAAAGCCAAAGTTCTTTGGTATAACATAACCCAATGAGTTGACATGCTGTAAAACCCAACCAACCAACACAAGACTGCAGGTGTTTTACAGGTAACTGACAAGTGGAACATTGCATCTATTAAAGCAGCCATGTCAAACACGCAGCCCGTGAGCCATATGTGGCCCGCACACAGACTGCTCTCTCATATGATGCTTTTATAATAGCCCAGGTTTTTAAAAAGTTTTTTCCAAAAATTCTTGGGTGAAGATGGTTGTTTATTTTCATTGTTGTTAAGAAACAGTCTGTTATCAACACATTCTCTCTCACTCCTTCCTTTGAGTTTCAGAAGAGGCTAACTTGGTCAATGAAAGGGAGTGAGTCTTTCCTCTTGCCTTCTCCTGCTTTCAATCAACACATGGCTATAATTGAAAGTGAAAGTGACAGTGAAACTTGTACGTTTTATTTGAACTCAGTCAGTAATAGTCTTTTTTCTTTCTTTTTAACAAAAATATTTTTTAAAGATATGTATTCATTAGTTTTTAGTTGATAATACAAAAATTAACGACAGCAATCGTCACTTTGTTCTGTTAATGTAGAAGATGGATTTAAAGACTTAGTTGACATGTGTAGCCCTCATGACAGACATATGTAATCCATACGGCCATCATGACATATATATGTAATTCATGCACCTCTAAGGGGCTACTCGGTTTGACATGCCTGCATTAAAGGGTGACTAGTGAAACTGAAGTTTCTTTTGACAGATCTAACATACACAGATCTGATTGCAGATCATTTGCATCCTGTACCCACCCCACTCCCATCCCACTCCCACCCCACTCCCTTATGCTAATTGTTTCCTAATGGTGATGATTTGTTCCAAAAAGGTAAAGCAATCCTCATTGCGCACAGTCGGGGACCTCAAACTTGACCTTGTGTCACATCCTGCTCTGTGGTGGAGGGGTTAGGAAAATACATTCATCTAACAACTGGACAGACAAATGTGTGTGTGTGTGTGTGTGTGTTTTGTGTTGATGCCTTGGAGAAAGGCAAAAATCTATCTCTTCTTCCCCTAGCTATGGGTAAATAGTAGAGCAGATTGGATTCTAATGCAACTGGACTAGAAGGAAATGAAACTGAATTCAAACCAGCTTTACTCTAGTTAAAAGAAAATGAAAATCAAACTCACTATCAATGGTTTGCGAGACAAGTTCATTTACCATTGCACTGCATAAGGTACCTTTCTTTCTTTTTTCTTTTTTTTTTTCTTTTTTTCATAAGAAATTCAATATCAATGAAATATATAAGTAAGTAAAGTCGTTGGGGCGGCCTAATGTCGGTATCAGCCAGACAGCAAGGGAATCTATTCCCTTTTCACTAGTGCTAGACCAAGGAGATTATTTTAGCATCTGAGGTGGAGTGCCACACCTACCATCAGCTCCTCACTTTACCGCACAGATCCCTGTGCTACTCATACGCTGAGTTGGCGGGGACCGGTATCGAACCAGGAACCTTGTGATTCCTAACTGAACACTCTACCGACTGAGCTAAACTGGCCCTAATTTCCTTAATTGCAAATATTTTCTGTACAAAACCTAAAATTAAAAATACTTAAATGGTTTAATATATATTTTTTTCTTTTTGTAGTAGTTCGATGCAATCCTTTAACAAGGATATTAGTGCCATTGAAATGCAAACAGCCTAGTCCAGGATTTGAAGTCAGGTTGTCAAGTCCATTTCTTACAACTCTAAACTTTACACAACACATTTCTCTCACCATGTATAATTTCATACCCAGGACATAGTAATAAAATTTGAGGGTAACTCCAAAATTCTGACTGTAAATAATCAATATTCAATTAACAAAAAAAGTGTGATTATTGTTGCGGTTGATTTATTCTAAATTCATTACGATTAATAACCTAATTCATAATTACTATTAGCATTATTCTTAAGTCCGTTTGTTTTGTTTTACGGCACATCAACCTCAGTGGGTCATTTAATGCCAATAAAGTTTTGAAATAAATCAATTCTTAATGGATAATACAATTTTTTTATAAATACATTTTTATATTTAACCCATAGATGGGACCCTAACAGGTACTACCACTCCGGGTCAGAGTGGACCAGGGAACAATGGTGATGAAGGGGTGCTCCACATTCCCCAAACCTCCAAAACTGAAACCTCACCATCAGATAGAGTTTAACGTCATTCCCAGGACATGTAGACCCGCAGCCACCGCCTTCTAGCACTCATATGATAAAAAGGGGTTGGGGCTTGCCATAAGGGCAATAGGGTTGGGGAAATCATATAGGTGCTAGGGCTTGACGTGACCAGCCGATTGATCGGAGGGGGCCTCTCCGACCGCCCGTCTAGCCTAAGATAGGGCCAAAGTGGCATTTGTTAGAATCATTAGTACCATTGATTTTTGGTTTTCTTTATTTTTCTCAATTTATTTTTTCACCATTTTAAACAATACTAAAGAAATTAGTTCCTTTGTATTTTAGGTACATTTTTATTTATATATTTTCTTATTACACACGTGTGTGTATATATATATATATATATATATATATATATATATATATATATATATAATGTGTGTCTTCTATTTTTTTGGGGGGGTGTAAACTTTTGAATATTTTTTTTGTCTTATTCTACACTTCTAATAATATCCTAATATGAATGCTAAATGTGAGGAGGTTCTTCTGAATAGACGCTAATAGACAATAAGAAAACAATGGTTCAGACAAATTCTCTAAAACCAAAAATAAAAACTGACCATTTTGGGTGGAAACAAGTTATTTTTAACACTTAGACTTGACATGTGTAAATATAGTGGGTTGAGTATAAAGCTTAACATAGGTAAGTAAAAACAACCTCTTACCTATGTATAGCTTTGTATAAACTTTGATCTATTGGGGGGGGGGTAATATTCACCTTTGAATTAAGTTCCTTAATAAGAACATTGTAGAAAAATATTTATGTAAGGTAAATTCTTTTTTCATCATTAGATTATTGAGTGACTCCATATAACCTTCTTTATCTGTATTTACCCAACCCCTCATAAAAGGAGACCCATCTACTCCATTTGGGGATTTATGTGAGTAGTAAGTACCCCAATCTTACTACTAATCCTTAATCTCTAGACATAAAACACATGCACACATACATGCATATTACTACTGTAAACTGTTCATGTTCCTGACACTAATACATTATTCTGTGTACTAGACATGAGACTTTGATGAGTTGTGGTGCACCTGAGCACTTTACACAATAAATTTCATTTCATTATTTTCATAAAATAACCCTAGACTTGTTGACATACTGTTAAAATCAATCATTTCAGATCTAAATTCAACCAATTTAATCTAAAAAAGATTTTATACAATTAATATATTTTATAAGAATATTAATTTGATACATTTTAATAATAATATATAAACAGTATATATATCATATATCATAATTTCCTCATCGTATTTCCATATTATATATCAATATCAATATATTATTTATCATTTATATTTATATATTTATATTTATTTATTATATATATAGAAGTAATTTTAAATTTATTTATTATTTATTTATATATATTTATAATATATTATATATCAATATATGGGCCGGGTTAGCTCAGTCGGTAGAGCGTTCGGCTAGAAGCCACAAGATTCCTAGTTCGATACCAGTCCTCGCCAACTCAGTGTATGAGTAGCATGGGGATCTGTGCGGTAAAGTAAGGAGCTGATGGTAGGTGTGGCGCTCCACCTCAGATGCTAAAAACAATCTCCTTGGTCTAGCATTATTGAAAAGGGGATAGACTCCCTCGCTGACTGGCTGACACCGTCGACGTTACTTATATATCAATATAATATCAATATCAATATACTAAAAAGTATATAAACAGGTATTTAATATATATAATAATATAATTTGAATATTTTATATTCGAATAATGTTTATACAATTCTATACAATTAAAAAAAAATGTCAAGGGATTATTCACTTGTTTAATTAATTCATTATATTATTTTAGTTATTCATTTCAGATCTAAATTCAACCAATTATGCTATGAAGTTATTGATCAACATTATATATACAAGGTATGATAAAAAAGTATCGAGACTAAAGTATAATTTAAAAAAAATTAAAGCAAGATTTGTAAAAAGCTGAATAACTTACACAGTGGCCCATAAAAGACTGACATACAAAAAAATCTAGTCTTTTGAATAATAAAATATAGTTCAAGAAATATATATATATATATATATATATATATATATATATATATATATATTATTTATTATTTTTTTTTTTCCATAGTTAGGATCTTTCCATGTGTGGTTTAACCAAGCTGATGCAGGTAAACCGTATTGATAGCTCAATGTGCCTAGTGCCAGTAAATGGACGGACAGAGCTAGATATTCAATAATTGAAGGAAAAAAACTTTAAACTTGCTTCATTACAATAATTTATTTCAACCACATTACTGTAGCATCTTCAGGTAATCACAAGAAGAGTCATGTTCTTGTGATTACCAGAAGATACTGCAGTAATATGGTTGAAATAAATTATTGTAATAAAGCAAGTTTAAAGTTTTTCCTTCATTTATTGTGTGTGTGTGTGTGTATATATATATATATATATATATATATATATATATATATATTGCAAAAAAAAATATCTAGTAGATTGCTTCCATTATCATGGATACAAAATTGCACCTTAATTCAAGCACTTTGTAAGACATTGCTCAAGGTTTCTGGAGATTAATCCTCTTATCTCTGCACGAATATCATTCTTGAGTTGTAGAAATGTCTTAAGATTATTCAAATATACACACATCTTTAAATAACCCCACAAAAAGAAGTCAAGCAGACAAAGCAGGCGAAGAGGGGAAACCATTTGAATTCTGAATCTCTTGAAATTATTCTGCCACCAAAAATTTCTTTTTATTGAAATTATAAACCCTCTTAGGGGAATAGTAAAATTCTATTATTTTAATTTGTTCTTTCACATTTTAACTTCATATTTTCAATTTGTTTATGACCCATGGTTATTATTGATGGAACCCTAGTAGCTGAGCAGTCCATGACATGCAACACTCCACTTTGGTCCTTACTTAGGCCAGACGGGCAGTTGGAAACGCCCCCTCCAATCAATCAGCTGGTCGTGTCAAGCTCTATCACCTATATGATTGTCCCAGCCCTATTGCCCTTATGGCAATCCCCCAACCCTTTTTGTCATATGTGCTTGAAGGTAGTGGCTGAGGGTCTTAATGTCCAGGGTATGACGTTAAACTCTATCTGATGGTGAAGTTCCAGTTCATCACCATTACTCCCAGGTCCACTTTGATTTAGAGTGGTAGTACCTGTTAGTGTCCCATCTATGGGTTAAATAGAAAAAATGAATTTGAAAAAATGTGTTTAAAAACAAAATGAGGACCCATCAAGAATGAATAAAACAAAATGTCTTTGGCATAAAATAACCCAACAAGGGTTGACATGCCATAAAAACAAACCAAAATGATGTTTTCAAGTGTCACAAAGAATGCATCATCAGAATTAACCAATGAGAAAATTAACATAAATACATCTCAAATTCTTTAACTCTTTGCTTACTTTAAACTGCTCACAGTGGCCCTTCCAATACTGTGATCCTACCATATACCGTCACCCTGTTGGCTGGGCGTTAGAATGCACTGACTGCACCTCTGCAGAGGGGTAAGACTCCCCCAATGGAGTAGCAACCCATGATGCTTAAGCATAGAACCCAGGTGGATGAGCAATCCATGACTTGCAAAACTCCACTTTGGCCCTTACTTAGGCTAGACGGGTGGTCGGAGAGGCCTCCTCCGATCAATCGGTTAGTCACGTCAAGCCCTAGCACCTATATGATTGCTATTGAGCAAGCCCCAACCCCTTTTTTTCATATGGGTGCTAGAAGACAGTGGCTGAGGATCTACATGTCCTGGGAATGACGTTAAACTCTATCTGATGGTGAGGTTCCAGTTTTGGAGGTTTGGTGAATGTGGAGCACCCCTTCATCACCATTGCTCCTGGTTTACTCTGACCTGGAGTGGTAGTACGTGTTTGGGTCCCATCTATGGGTTAAATAGAAAAATTTTAAAACAAAATTGATTATCCATTAAGAATGAATTTATTTGAAACTTTGTTGGCATTAAATGACCCACCGAGGTTGATATGCCATAAACAAACCAAACCAAACTATATACTGCTGGCTATGGCTCTTGCACGTGTTGCATGTTTTGTGTTGAATAGTGGTTTGTTGGTTGGTTGGATTTTACCGTATGTCAACAAGGTCATTTGTTTTATTTATTTCGATGGCTACTCAATTATATATATTTTTTAAGCACTTTTTTTCATTTTTTTTTTCATTTTTTTATTTTAGAACTAATTTTGTTCTATTCAACCCATAGATTGGACCCTAATAGTTACTACCACTCCGGGTCAAAGTGGACCTGGGAGTAATGACAATGAAGAGGTACTCCACATTCTTAACCATCAAATAGAGTTTAACAATAGGATCACCGCTTTCTAGCGCATATATGATAAAAAGGGTTAGGGCTTGCCATAAGGGCAATAGGGTTGGGACAATTATAAAGGTGCTAGGGCTTGACGTGACCAACTGATTGAGCGGAGGGGTTCTTTCCGACTGCTCATCTAGCAGTAATGACCATGGACTGCTCAACCACCAGTGTTCCATCCTTAAGTATCATGGGGTGTCACCCACAAAAAACAGGTGGCCCCATTGGGGGAGGTGTAGTTGGTGTATTCTAAAACCCCAGCAAACAGAGCTGGAATAGATAGCGAACTTTGTAATATCCCGTTATACAGGTAAAAAATACCAAGAAAATTTGGTACAGCCATGGGGAAATTTGGTGGGGGAAATTTATTTAGTGGGGGAAATTGTGGGGAAATTTGGTAGGCAAAGAGTTAAATTGGTTGTTCTCAAAGTTGGCTTTCAAATTGAGAGAATACCTCCAATGAACATTCATCTGTTTCTTGATATTAGATCTCTGCAAATTTAAATCATTTAATTTAACTCTATAAGCATCATAATCAGTCATATGGAAATCTGATCTCACTAATAAGGTTCCCGTGTCTGAATAGAAAGTTCCTGAGTCCGAGAAAGTTCCTGAGTCCGACAAGAAATACATGAAGAAGGCCGGAGGGCACATCGACCGAAATGTTGTACAGATAACAATGAAGATGAGGACAATAATCCAAATAATACTAATTATCAAGCCTCATCTCAAAAATTCCGAAAAGTAATTACTTGTTACATATAATTAATAGTTATATACAGAAAAATTGATATCATTTCATAATCTAATAACTGACAGCAGCCAGTTACAGCGAGGGAACCCAAAATTCAGTTTCACAAGGAAGGTGAATGTCCTGTGAAGAAGGAAAAAAACTCCCAATATGAAGCTGCTGAATGGAGCTGGTGACTGGAAGGTTTCAGTGGATCTCAAGACATCCCTACAATTTCCAGTTCACATAATTTAAACAAACAAGTGCCGAGACATTGTAGCATGGTTCGACTCAAAGAAGAGTGTCCTCCTTATAGAATTGACTGTCCCTTGGGAAGAAATCCGTGAGGAGTCATAAGTGGAAGAACGGATACAAGTCACTACGTGATGACTGTGGAAAAGGGTTGGACATGCCATATGATTCATATTATTGAGGTTGCATGTCATGGGTTTCCAGGACACACAGTCATTTTGTTTCTTTCAAAGATAGGAATCAGTGGTTACTGTTTAAAAATTGCCTCACATCGTCTTCAGACCACGGTGCAATATGCATCAAGCTGAATTTGGTTGAGGTTAAAAAGTGCTGTCTGGCTGATACCGACTTTAGGCCACCCCGACACTTTGTCCAAGAATATTAGCACTATGTGAAATGTAAACACCTCGTCCAGGATTTGAACTTGCCCCTCATGTCAATTTCCTACAATGGTAACCGTTACACAATGCGTGTCCTTTTTTTTTTATATATGAAAAAAAATTTTGGTTGTCAATGGATGTCGGGCAGTGTAAAGATGACAATAAGACTGGAGAACTATTACAATGTAATTCTTTTTATTAGATTAAAAATTGGAGTAATATATATATATATATATATATATATATATATATTATATATATATATATAGAAGTGGACAAACAATGTGTTTGAAATGGTGAAGGCCAACAATTTTTGGGAAGATTATGTGCTTAATTAAATGAAATATACATACAGAGATCAACTTTTTCTCGATTTGTTTACGCTTTACATTTAAACCGATATGCACACCTAATTCATTTAATTATAATTAATTGATTAACAAATTAGGTATGACTTTAATTAAGCACATGATCTTCCAAAAAATATATACATATATATATATATATATATATATAAATAAAGGTCGTCGGGTAGCCTAAAGTCGGTATCAGCCAGACAGCAGGGGAGTCTATCCCATTTTCACTAGTGCTAAATCAAGGAGATTGTTTTTGGCGTCTGAGGTGGAGCACCACACCTACCACCAGCTCCTCACTTTACTGCACAGATACCTGTGCTACTCATACGCTGAGTTGGCGAGGGCCTGTATCGAACTAGAACCTTGTGGTTCCGACTCCAATTTACCAATCGCTGTTGACTTAATGTGTTTGTCACCCAAACTTATATATACGTATTTTGATATAACAACACCACCTGGTGGAGTAAATAAACAAAGGGGAAATAATTATCTATTGAGACGCCACAAGTATTGTTTGATGATAGTTTTTTTTTTTCTTCAATGAAAATAGGAAAACTTTTATTTCTTTTAAGAAAACAGCCCTGTCGGTGAGGCTTTAAAATACATCAACTGCAACTCTGCAGAGATGCAATATATATATATATATTTACCAACCTCTCCGTACGAGCAGGATGCGACACAAGGTCAATTTCTTAAGCGGAGTTTAACAGGTTTGAATTCAGAGTTTTCCTTCTCCTAGACTGGTTACCTAGCCATGGTTAAAGAGTCCAGTCTGCCCTGCTATTTACCCATAGCTGGAGGGAGAATTGTATTCATACATTTTCCAAGGGTATTAGCACCATGTGAAATTCCAACAGCTTTGTCCAGGAATTGAACTCGCATTGACGAGTCCATTTCCTACGACTCTAACCATTAGACCACACGCTTCCATACAGAGGTGGCAAATATGTGGCAACCTGTGATGCTTAACGATGGAACACTGGTGGTTGAGTAATACAGGACATACAACACTCCACTTTGGCCCTTACTTAGGCTAGACAGGTGGTTGGAGAGGCCCACTCTGATCAATCGGCAGGTCACGTCAAGCCCTAGCACTTATATGATGGTCCCAACCCTATTGCCTTTATGGCAAGCCCCAAGTCTTTTTATCATATATGTGCTAGAAGGCGATGGCTGAGGGTCCTATTGTCCTGGGTATGACGTTAAATTCTATCTGATGGTGAAGTTTCAGTTCTGGAGCTCTGGAGAATGTAGAGTAGCCTTCATCACCATTACTTCCAGGTCCACTCTAACCTGGGGTGGTAGTACCTGTTAGTCCCATCTATGGGTTAAATAGAACAAAATGAGTTCTAAAAAATGTGTTTAAGAAAAAATTGAGTACCCATTAAGAATGAATAAAACAAAACGTCTTTGGCATAAAATGACCCAATAAGGGCTGACGTGCCATAAAATCCAACCAACCAACTACAGGTTACAATGTAATTCTTTTTATTTAAATCAAAAATTGGAGTAATGTGTATGTGTATATATATATATATATATATAATATATATATATATATATATATATATATATAAGTACGTAAATAAACATTGTGTTTATTTGATATGGCTTTTAGCCGACAATTTTTGGAGGATATGTGCTTAATTGAAGTCATACCTAATTTTTGAAAATTAATTAGTTAATAATTAATGAATTTAGGCGGGCATATATGTTCAAATGTAAGGCCAAAAAAATCGAGAAAATGTCAATCCCTGAATGTACATACATACATACATATATATATATATATATATATATATATGTGTGTTGTGTGTGTGTATGTATGTATATATAATTAATATTGATAATATAGTTTGCTATATTCTTAAGTAAAGAGTGCTCAATATCATTGATAGTGTATGCATATCTAAGTTAGGGTAGTGAAGATATGAAGTCAAAAGCACTTGCAATTTTTGTCTACACCTGTTTTGAAAATCCCAGAGGTGAAAAACTGTTGGTTACCAAATGCCGTTGACTTCATGTATTTGCTACCCTAACTTGTATTTATATACATATATGAAGTTAAGTAAACAAACAAATGTGTTTATTTTTTATATGGCTTTAAGCCGACAATTTTTTGGAGGATATGTGCTTGAAGTCATACCTAATTTTGAAAATTAATTAATTAATAATTAATGAATTTAGGCGGGCATATATGTTCAAATGTAAGGCTAAACGAATCGAGAAAATGTCAATCCCTGATATATATATATATACATATATATATATATATATATATATATATATAATAACACTAGTGGAGTAAATAAAAAATATGGGGAAATAATTAACTACGCCACAAGTTTATTTTTTGGTTTTAGTTTGATTTTTTTGTTGTTTTCTTCAATGAAAATAGGAAAATTTTTATTTCTTTTTTGAAAAGACTTGATTTTGTGAGGATAATCTATTTAATTCTCTTACACAATTACATCTTAAACCGCAGATTTTAAACCTAAAAAGAAAAAAACAAACTGAATAGGTGTATATCTCTAGATATTCATGTATCAATGTTATGAATTTTCTTCATCTTTGCGTAAAAAATGGTTACACATTCTGAAATTGTTTTATTTTTACAGGCTGTCATTATTTTAGATAAATAAGTAAAAAAGAAAAGTCGTCGGGGCGGCCTAAAGTCGGTATCAGCCAATCAGCGAAGGAGTCTATCCCCTTTTCACTAGCGCTAGACCAAGGAGATTTTTTTTTGGCATCTGAAGTGGAGCGCCACACCTACCATCAGCTCCTTACTTTACCGCACAGATCCCTGTGCTACTCATACGCTGAGTTGGCGAGGACCGGAATCGAACTAGAAACCTTGGGGTTTCTAGCCGAACGCTCTACCGACTGAGCTAACCCTGCCCTATATTTTAGATAAATACTTTGGCAAAATATATTGAAAAAAGATTTATAATTATTTTTTTTTTATAAAAGTTAATGAATGCTTACAACAAATCAAATTTTCAATCAGACAATAGTTATTAATAAGTCCTGAAGATGGTCTAATAAGAGACCAAAACGTTGCACCGTCAACAATAAACATCAAGTTTCCATAACATCCCGTGTTTGTCTACTTTTCTCCACATTGATATATAAGTAAAGTAAAAAAAGTAAAGTCGTCGGGGTGGCCTAAAGTTGGTATCAGCCAATCAGCGAAGGAGTCTATCCCCTTTTCACAAGCGCTAGACCAAGGAGATTGTTTTTGCGTCTGAGCTGGAGTGCCACACCTACCATCAGCTCCTTAATTTACCGCACAGATCCCTGTGCTACTCATACGCTGAGTTGGCGGGGGCCGGTATTGAACTAGGAACCTTGTGGTAACACTATGATTTCTCATGATTTTATATAATGTGTGTGCGCGTGTGTGTGTGATGTTGTTGTTATCATGTGACCCCAACAGTACAGATAAGAGAAAGAACAGTCTATCTTAAACCTTTGAGAAAGAGAGATGACCCTCGAAATATTGGTAGATAGTTAATATAAAGAACACAATATTCATCACTTTGTTTCTGATCTTCATTTTTTTTTTCCATGCTTCTAAAACAACCAAATATCTTTTTTCCATCTCAGTCAGGTTCAATACTGGCTCTCACTAATTCAGCATATGAGTAGCATGGCTTGGATCTGTGTGGTAAAGTGGGGAGCTGATGGTAGGTATGGCACTCCAATTCAGATTCAAAAACAATCTCCCTGGTCTAGTGCTAGCAAAAAGGGGATAGACTCCCTCGCTGTCCAGCTGATACCAACAATAGGTCATATATAATGTGTGTGTTTATTTACCCCCTGGTTTAGGTTTGGTTTCTTTGTTTAATGGCATATCGACCTGTGTGGATTATTTTTAATGTCAAAGCCATCCTAGCAGGTTTGGTTTGTTTTGTTTTATCAACCTCAGTGGGTCATTTAATGCCGATAAAGTTTTGACATAAATTCATTCTTAATGGATACACAATTTTTGTTTTATAAATACATTTTTCTATTTAATCCATAGATGGGACTCTAACAGGTACTACCACTCTTTGTCAGAGTGGACCAGGGAGCAATGGTGATGAAGGGGTGCTCCACATTCCCCAAACCTCCAAAACTGGAACCTCACCATCAGATAGTTTAATGTCATTCCCAGGACATGTAGACCCTCAGCCACCGCCTTCTAGCACCCATATGATAAAAAGGGTTGGGGCTTGCCATAAGGGCAATAGGGTTGGGGCAATCATATAGGTGCTAAGGCTTGACGTGAGTGGCCGATTGATCGGAGGGGGCCTCTCCGACCTCCCGTCTAGCCTAAGTGAGGTTCTAAGTGGAGTGTTGCAGGTCATGGATTGCTCATCTACCATCCTAGAAGGATGTAGGACTGTCATGGTACTATTTAACCCATAGTTGGATGGGGAGATAAAGAATTTCATACCTTTTTAAAGGGTATTAGTCCAAAAGTGAATGTGATAGTGTGATACTATAGTATCACAGTCTAGAAAGTTAACCACTATTCCATGGGAACTTTTCCTGGTTTAGGATATATACTGTTTATGATGTTAGGTGAGTCCAAGTTGTCTGGAATTCTCAAAGGTATGTTCCTCAGAGAATTTTAAATCCTGCATTGAGGTTTCAAGATAATTCTTTATGTAGTCCAGAATTATGAGGTGATAGGTTTAGATACTAAATTACCTTTTTCCTTACTCGTTTCTAAAATAATCAAAATTTGTACTTTATGCCCATCACATTGCTATTTCCAACACCACAACATTTTTTACAAACAGAAATTCAGTCTACCTATGGGGTCCCCCTTAATGATGTTTTAGCATACCTATACTTTTAATTCTTTGAATCTAGCCCTTTTAAATATATCATCCACAGTAACTCTATTTTCGATTATATATATATATATATATATATATATATATATATATATATATATATATATAAGGTGTATGTGTGTCAAAGTATCCAACTGACTGATATGTAGGGGATAATTCTATTTGGGATCTCTTGTACATCCACAATGCATGCTCATGTTGATGCTAACCAATAGATTTATACAAGGATTTTTACAAATCCCTAAGAGAGCTCAATGTATAATAACTAATAAATATACAGAGCAATATTTATACTTTCAATAAGAAATTATTATTATAAATTTATTTCAACTACACAATAATGAGACTAGGCTCATTTATTGAGTTCTGGTCGAAATAAATTTATAATAGAGCTATGATGGTTTAAATTTTTCTTTCTTATTGAAGGTATATATATATATATATATATATATATATATATATATATATATGCATTCCCTGGTTTAAGATATAAGTAGAAAGTTTCAAGTAACACTATTAAGATATCTATGAAAACTTACAAATATTAAAGATATATATGTATAATATATACTTTTAACTTATTTCTATCCATTTGTTCTTTATAATATGTCCAGGTAAACATCTGTTTAAAATATATCGTCATAAATATATGACAGATTGTTTTCATGTTTTAACAATTACTCTAGAAAAAAAATCAACTGATTTTTGTTGTCATATTTAGAAAAGTCCTGCACAAGATAATTATGCCACAAACTTAATATTTATTTACCAATGACCTACTTAATGGTCAAATAAGATTTATGACACACTTGTTGATAATCACCCCCACCCCACCCCCTTGATAAAAATGGATGTTATAACTTTATTTTTTAAAAAACCCTTAGATAATTTTTATAATTGGAAACTGTAAAATGCTATAAATAATGACTCTAGGCATTTATTAAATAATTTTCATGATGTAGGTATATTTTTCTGCTTGGAATAAAACAACATTTTGAAAAGTAATAATGAAAAAAATAAAATGATAAATAAAATGATAAAAAATAGACTGAGTAAATCAAATACACAAATGAATTTACAGTTATGATACAATTAATTTATATGTATAAAATTTGTATTGCAATAAAATGATTGATAAATGTATCCATCATTGTTATTACATTACACACACACATACTCACATATGTAAATATTTATGTATATACTAGTTCCCTCTCTCTCCTTTTTTGTTTAAATTTTTTTTATTAGTGATGTTATAATAATTCTAATAAACCAATTTTTTTAGAGTATGAACACTATAATCAGTTTAAATTTTTCCAGAAATTTATATTTACTAAAATTAGATTCAAGTCAGAAAAATGTATATGTATATTCAGTAAAAATAAAATCATCTATCAATAAATTGTGCCTTAATTTTTTAAAAATATCTAAATATCATTACATGAGAATTTTTAAAAAAGATTAAAACATCCTTACATTGAAATTTTTTTAAAAATAATTAAAATATAATTTCTTTGAAAATTAAAAAAAATATTAATATATCATCATATTCAAAAACATTATATTAAAAATTAAAATATTAGATATTAAACATATAAAAAATAATTTACGTATTTATATTTATCATTGATAAAAAAATGTTACATTTTTTTTTATTAAACCTTCTACTACATGTAAACAAAAATATAGAAATTAACCTAAATATAGAACTGGTCAGATCTTATATTTGTATATTAAAAACTATTTGATCATAATCTATTTAAAATTATTATAAACACATAAACTATCGAATACTGGAAATATATGAAAAACAATTTTGGGGCTAATCTATCCAATAATTTATGGTATCCAGTATTTTATGATTTGGAAAGAGACAGAATTTCCAAGGAAGCTACTCTTAAGATAAAGATCATAGAAACATAAACATTTAAGATTTTCTTTTTATGAATAGAAAGATCTAGAAAAATATTTTACCTTTAGAAAGAAGTGGACACTCCTGATTACAGACATGGAATTCATTCAGTGATATGCACTCATCCGAATCTTGATCAGAAGGACCCACATCAGTGTACATCTCCAATTATGGCCATGCTATTAATCGAGGAGGAAACTGGCCTCTGTTTTGTGTTTGTTTGTTTTAGGAAAAGAAAGTTTTTTTTTTGTTTGTTTTTGTTTGTCTTTTTTTGTCTGTCTTTTTTTTTTGTTTGTTTTATTTTTTCAAATTACAAAAGATGTTAAAATTTTTAGCAAATTTGTAAAATCATTTTAAAATGAATTCCTTTGTTGACTGGTATCTTGCATATTATTATTACTTTTTTTTTTTCTTTACTTTGTTTTTTTTTTTTCCTATTAGAATGTGTATTCCTTGAAAATGACCAACTGTAGAGATTCTAATTTAAATAGTTTAAATACAAGGAGGAAACTGGCCTCTGTTGTTTCTGTTTGTTTTAGGATAAGAAAGTTTTTTTTTTCTTTGTTTTTTTTTTCTTTGTTTTTGTTTGTCTTTTTTGTTTGTTTTTTGTTTGTCTTTTTTCTTTTTTTTTTAATTATAAAAAGATGTATGAATTTTTAGCAAATCTGTAAAATCATTTTAAAATGAATCCTTTTGTTAAAAATGGATCCTTTCATATTATTATTACTTTCTTTTTGTTCCTTTTTTTTTCCTATTAGAATTTGTATTCCTTGAGAATGACCAACAGTCGATATTCTAGTTTAAATACAGCATATAGATTTTTGAAAATGGTGGATTTTTGGTTTTGTCTTTCTCTTGTAGAAAAAAAAAATCAAATACAAAAAATGTTTGATTGACAAGACAGAATTTTAAAATGTAAAAATCTTCCTTATTAATAAAAAAAAAAAGATCAATTCAGATATTTACAGCATAAAATGCCTTAAGAGTATCAATAGATTTGTTTTCATACAAACATTTTGAACAACAGATCAATTCAAATATATTTACATAGATGTATGTAAACAATTAGGTTTTTGGTTATAACATGTTTAAAAAGGACTTTAAGATTTTTTTTTTTTTTTCAGTGAAATTAGAATACCTTCAATTTTCTTCTTTTTTTTTTGTATTTTTGTTTTTTTTTTTTTTTATATCTGCATAATAGTATGTAGCAGAATTTCAGAGTGCAACATGAAGCCTATCACTTGATTTTCCAGATCAATATTGTGGAGCAGTAACACCAGGCAATTAGTGTGCTCATTCCTCCACTTCCATAGTAGCAGCAGCAGCAACAACAAGAGTATCCGAAAGTAACTGTAGAAAGAAAGAGTAAACTAGAAGAAGGAAAATAGAGACTGTTGTACAGCCATGCATTATGTAGAAGCACACGCAATGCCTGATGTAAATAACCATACTATGGAAAGAAAATGCTAATGCCACACTTTCCAGTGCAAATGGTATCGATATTAGAAGCAGTAATAGCAGCACTAGAAGCAGTGTCTGCAATGCTTAGCAAAAGACTGCGTTTCTAAATATATCATGGAATTAGTTTAAAAGGACAAGACTAAAGTTGAAACCAAAATTATTCATTCTTATTTTTTTTTCCAAAATTTAATTCCATCATTCAAGTTAAATTAGTGAATAGAAAAAAAAAAAAAAATTCTGTAAGGCATTTCTAATTTTATAAGAAAATTAATATCCTATAATTGTTGTTGTCTCATTATATTTCTAAATATATCATGAATATAGTTTTAAAAACAGAGAACTAAAGTTGAAACCAAAATTTTTCATTCTTATTTTTTTTCCAAATTTAAGTTAAATTAGTAAATAGATACAAAAAATATCTGTAAGATGTTTATAATTTTACAAGATAATAACAATTGTTGTTGTTTCATTAAGTTGAACCAAAATTGTTTTTTTTTGTTTTTTTCCAAAATCTAATTCCATCATTTAAATTAATAAATATAAAAAAAAAGAAATTGTAAGGTATTTCTAATTTTATGAGACAATATCATATAATAATAATTGTTGTTGTTTCATTAAGTTGAACCAAAATTGTTCATTTTTATTTTTTATTTTTTTTCAAATATTTAATTCCATCATTTAAGTTATTTAAATTAGTAAATATTAAAAAAAAAGAAATTGTAAGGTATTTCTAATTTTATGAGACAATTAATATCATATAATAAATAATTGTTGTTGTCTTATTATATTTCTAAATATATCATGAAAATAGTTTTAAAGGACAATACTAAAGTTGAAACCAAAATTATTCATCCATATTTTTTTCCAAAGTAATCAAATTAGTGAAGAAAAAAAAAAAAAAAATTCTGTAAATATTTCTAATTTTAACTTACGATAACTAATATCCTATAATAATTGTTGTCTTATTATTCTAAGAATTTTTAAAAAGAAAAAAATAAGTTCATTAGAATTAAACTACCCTAAGATATATGTATGGATTTTAGGTTATGAAATTTTTTTGTTTTAATTAGAGAATAAAGTAAGCAATAATAATAAAGAAAAAAATATAAAAATATCCATACATACATACATATATATATATATATATATATATCTTAGAAAGAAAGGAAAAACTCAACACCGTAATTCCATAATAAATTTATTTCGACCAAAATTGGGGCCTTTATAAATCTAAGTTGATTTAATATAGCTTCCTAAAATTTAGTCTCATCAGATGGTAGATAAGTAAAAATTTTTTCAGTTATGCAATTCAAATTACCTTGATCTACCATCTGATGAGAGGAAATTTTGGGGAGCTATATTAAATCAACTTAGATTTATATAAGCCCTAATTTTGGTCGAAATGAATTTATTATGGAATTACGGTGTTGAGTTTTTCCTTCCTTTTCAAAGATATATATTGCTCTGTATATAATCTAAAAAGTTTATTATACATTGAGCTCTCTTTAGTAATTTAAAGATTCACTGTATTTATACATACTGGATCATACAATAATAATACAGTGTATCTTAGAAATCACATATAGAATCATCCCTTACTACCAGGTTTTGGATACCTCTCATATATATATATATATATATATATATATATTAGTTATTTACTAAGCATAGTTTAGATGTGGCACAAGGCCAGAAGTATGGGGCACCCAGTGAGAATCGAAAACACTAACAATAGTCTGCTAATCTAGCATATATATATGTTTAGTGGAAGAAATATTGTATGAAATATATATCTACCAACCCTCCGCACAAACAAGATGCAACACAAGGTCAATTTCTTAAGCAGAGTTTAACTGGTTTGAATTCAGAGTTTTCCTTCTTCTAGACCGGTTACCTAGCCAAAGTTAAAGAGCCCAGTCTGCCCTACTATTTACCCATAGTTGGCGAGAGAGTAGTTGAATACATACCTTTACCAAGGGTTTTAGCGCTATGTGAAATGCAAACAGCCTTGTCCAGGATTTGAACTCAGGTCGACAAGTCCATTTCCTACAATTCTAACGATTACACCATTCACCCCCTTTGAATGAAATATTTGAAAATATAATTCAGTCTTGTCTTAACTGTAACTCTAATGGTATGCAACTTATTGTAAAATAAAGTAGATATTTGACACATGGCCTAGTGGATAAAGGAATTAGGTTAAGACAGTTCTAAGTGACAGTTATCTCTAGACTGCAGGTTCAATCCTGGTCAAGGGCAGCAGTAACATAGAATAATAATTAACACAGCTTAACGCCTCTACTCCAGCTATGGTTAGCAGAATGAGAACAGGATACCCCTGTGGACTGAATAAAGGGTTAGGTTCAAAGTTCTGTGGTGGCTCCCGATTACGACAAGAAAGTTCCCGAGTTCGAAAAGAAGGTTCCCGAGTCCGACAAGAAATACCTGAAGAAGGCCGAAGGGTACATCAGCTGAAACATTGTACAGATAACAATGAAGATGAGGACAATAGTCCGAATAACGCAGATAATATTAATCATCAAGCTTCATCTCAAACATTCAGAGAAAAAGTAGATATTCACTATTGATAAGTTATTATAATGGAGATTCAGTGTCTGTCTGTAATCAAAACTATGCCACTACTTATGTCACAATACCCTCAGGAATTGCATAAGTTTATCAATGAGTATTTAATTTATAGTCAAAATCATTAATACATAGAATAACTCTTATTTATTAATGATATCTCTATGAAAATCTGAGTTAGATTTACCTCAAAACAGCCCATATTATCTGTGTGTTTAAAATCCTGCAATGTGTTGTATATCACTAAGAAATAAAGGGTTACATAATATATGGTATGGTCAATTTGCATACTGGTTTTAACAAAACTGGGTTTAATAGATAATTACTTTGTGTTATTGTTCTTTTTTATGCATTCTTATTTAATTTCATTAGTATTTCTAATATATTTCATTACATTAAAACTTAAATACTTACACCACACGGAGGGCGCATATTCTTGCTAGCATCTATAATATATTCATGGTGAGTTAGGTTAGAAATATCCTTTTTATATCTTTTTAATTATTTGGTTTATCAAATGTTATTTAAGATATATTTTTGGTATAATTGATGTTTTCCCCCTTTTTTTTTCTGCAACTAAGAATAGAATTGAAATTAGATGCTGTGTCCTAAAATATCTAAATTCTTTACAATATTAACAATGAAGACTTATTTGGCCTCAATGTTTCTTTTGATAAAATCTATTAAATATGCAGGTTATTCCTGCAGTGTTTATTTATATTATATATACATGCATATATATACATGCATATTACTACTGTAAACTGTTCATGTTCCTGACACTACATCATTCTGTGTACTTGACATGAGACTTTGATGAGTTGTGGTGCACCTGAGCATTGTACACAATAAATTTCATTTCATTATTATATATATATATTTGAGTTAAGGTAGCATGGACACGGAGTCAACACCTGGCAGTTTCTCACCTATGTGATCTTCGGACCAAAGATGTCCACGCTACCTCAACAAAAATATACCACCCATATTATCTACAATATATATATATATATATGAAGATAGGAGGGTTGGAGTAAAGTCCGACAGTATAAGGTAAGGTAAAAGGAAAAGTGGACAAAAATAATGACTCAAACAAGTAGAAGTATTTCTCTCCTACTTGTTTGAGTCATTATTTTTTGTCCACTTTTCCTTTTACCTTACCTTACCTTACCTTACCTTATATATATATATATATATATATATATTATATATATATATATATATAATACATTCATTGATGGGATATTACTATATAAATAGCGTAAGTAGTTAATCCTATAGGGCTCAATATATTGTAAATATAGAGCATTAATAGTTGTAGAAAAAGTTATCTCCCGACTGCGGTTTCGGTATTACTATTACACCTTCATCAGGGGGACTGAGTGGATATTTCCGGTTACGTGCCTAATACACTGCTTTGAAATTTGACTGATAGTCAAATGCAAACACAGAGGGAAATTCCAGGTGTAATCTTATTCAATCCTCAGCTTAGAGAGGCTATATTAGTCCTTTACTTTAACTTAGCTATATAAGTCAACTAATATTTAAAAAAAAAAAAAACCTTAAAAATATTTTACTATAAATTAGACCCTTGCATTAATTTACCTTATTCTATCCTGTACTTAGATAATCTAAATTAGATCAGTACTTTTCTTTGTTTAAACATAGATATATACGTCCACTATAGAAAAACCTAGGACTTTAACTCTCTAATATAAATTAGACTATTACATTAACATTCCAAATAATGGCCCCTAAAGTTAATATAAAAAAGATAATTAAAATAAAATTCAAGCACTACCTTTATGGATATAAAATACGATTTAGAAATTTGAATACACTGAATTAACAGTGAACTCAATCTTCAGACAACTGGACAGACAGCTGGTTAAGAATTTCATTTATGACTGACTCTTAGTTTACCTGAGAAGTGGCTGAGTACGTGTGACCTGGACAGAGTAAAAGAAAAAACAAACAAACAAAAAAAAACCAAACACCTGACTATGAAGCAAATCTGTTTTTGACTGCTATAAAAATAATAAAATATTCCTCATTTTGCATCTGATCATGGAGTTCTAAGGAGTAACAATTCCTTTAGGTCTCCTGAAATAGTCTATTATGCTTTCATTCTAAATCTTCTTCATTACTTTTTTTAATATATTTTTGCTCTGTGACTCTAACAATAAGACGACACAATGAGCTCTGTAAATTACAACTATTGCAAACTACTAAGTCATACAGGAGATTTTTCAATCAATCTTTGATTATGTATATGTATATATATATATATATATATATATATATATACCAAACATCCTCACACAAACAGGATGTGACACAAGGTCAATTTCTTAAGCGGAGTTTGAAGTCAGAGTTTTCCCCCTCCTAGACTGGTTGCCTAACCAAACTTATAGAGCTCAGTCCGCCCTACTATTTACCCATAGCTGGAGGGAGAATAGTTAGATTCATACCATTCCCAAAGGTATTAGCACTATGTGAAATGTAAACAGCCTCGTCCAGGATTTGAACTCTTCTTTTCATGTCCATTTCCTATGATGATAACCATTACACAACCACTCGCCTCCATGACAGTATATTCCAAATTTGGAATTTAGTCATTCTGGAGTTGAGGTTTCTTTTTTCTATATCAATTGGCCGAAACTTTATTTCATGATTATTGTCAGGTTGTAAAATTTTTAATTTTATTTTCTATTTTTTTAAGAGATGGGAAGAGGGAATGATGCAAACATGTACTGAATGTGGAGTAGACCTTCATCACCATTACTCCCAGGTCCACTCTGACCCAGAGTGGTAGTACCTGTTAGTGTCCCATCTATGGATTGAATAGAAAAAAAATGTGTTTAAAAAAAATTGACTTAAAAAAAAAATTGAGTACCCATCAAGAATGAATAAAACAAAATATCTTCAGCATAAAATAACCCAACAAGGGTTGACATGCTGTAAAATCCAACAAAAGTAAATAGAAAAAAATGAGTTTGAAAAAATGTTTAAAAAAAAATTAACTTAAAAAAAAAATTGACCCAGAGTGGTAGTACCTGTTAGAGTCCCATCTATTAAATAGAAAAAAAATGAGTTTTAAAAAAAATTTTAAAAATTGAGTACCCATCAAGAATGAATAAAACAAAATGTCTTCAGCATAAAATAACCCAACAAAGGTTGAACAGTTAATGAATAACTGTTGAACACCAGTAGCTGGAAAAACATCACCAAAACCCGAATCCAATAACAATGCACAACTCAATAAATAGAAGTAACCTTTTCTAGGGGATATTCTTCCTTTATTTGTTGCAGTTCATCGTTAGGTGCTGTCGTGGCCAGAATATTTAAAGGCAGTCCCGTGAAAGTCAAACTCTCTTTTCCCTGGACTCTCCAGCCTTCAGTTCTTGAGTTCTTTCTTAAGGTTACTCTTGAATAAGTTTCTATGAAGAACTAAACAACTGATTTGAACAAATGTTACATAATTATTAGATTCCTAATACTTATGTACAGTAGTGTAGAAACCAAAATGGCTGTTATAAGTTCAGCCAGCGGCCTTGAAGGATTGAATGACAAGGCTTGACCTCAGTCCTGATCCTCCTTCTGGTGGATACCATGAGAATCAGTGGAGAAGACTCTCTTCCAGTTTAGATTAAAGAGAGTTTTAGTTAGATCGGCCAAAACCACGACGGTGGTAAGTCGTGTTATGCACGCTGCCGACTCAATCTGTGCAGGTAGTCTGGTGGGGATTTCAGAATAAAATAGGATCTAAGTTAAATCGAAGTCTTGTGTTATTATCTAAAAACTACCAATGACACAGGGCTTCTGATAAAGAGAAATCTCCACTGGAAGACCAGACACTAAGTCCCCAGGACAAAGTCCAGACGCTAGAAGAGACGCTAGAAGAATAGAAGTAAGAAAGTAAAAGAAGAGTATACAACACAAATACTGCTCTCAGTTTGAAGGCAGAAATTGATGAAAGTTTTAGAATTAACATGTTTGCTGCGATATGTGCCACATAATGGTATATGAAGAACTGTCTAAAACCGCAATGTGTGCCATATATGATAAGTAAGTTGGTGGAGTGGCCTATTGTCGGTATCAGCCGGACAGCAAGAGAGTCTATCCCCTCTTTTTGCTAGCACTTGTCCAAGGAGATTATTTGAGCTGAGGTGGAGCACCACACCTACCGTCAGCTCCCCACTTTACTACACAGATCAGATTACCAAGGCTGAGTTGGCAGAGGCCAGTATCAAACCTGAAACTTTGTGGTTCCTTGGTGGATGCTCTACCAACTGAGGTAAACCGGCCCCTTTAAAATATGGTAAGTAAAGTAAAGTCGTCGGGACGGCCTAATGTTGGTATCAGCCAGACAGCGAGGGAGTCTATCCCCTTTTCACTAGCGCTAGACCAAGGAGATTATTTTTAGCATCTGAGGTGGAGCACCACTCCTACCATCAGCTCCTTACTTTACTTCACAGATTCCTATGCTACTCATACGCTGAGTTGGCGAGGGCGGTATCGAAGTAGGTACCTTGTGGTTTCTAGCCGAACACTCTACCGACTGAGCTAACCCGGCCCCTTGAAATATGGTACACACCTATAAAAGTATAGATATATTCTTAAAACGGCCACAAATCAGTTCCAATTATCAAATCTCAGAATACAAAATATTGATACAGTTAAGGAGTGTTCAAAGTAAACAATGATATAACAGAAATCTTTATTTGTAACTGCAAATGACAAAATTAAAAACTACCACATCCTTGCGTTTCAATGAATTCTAGTTAGATGCCTTCAAATCATTCACAAAATCATCAAAGTATTTTGTGCAGCTTTGCAGAGGTAAGTCCTTTTGGACTTGCCCTGTCAGCTGAGGTTTTAGAATACACCGACTGCACCTCTGCAGAGAAGTAAGACCCCCCCCCCCGACAGTGGGGCTACCTGTTGGCCATGGATAGCGACCCATGATACTTAAGGATGGAAACTCATCTTTGACCCTTACTTAGGCTAAATAGGCAGTTGGAGAGGCCACCTCCAATCAGTCAGCTGGCCACATCAAGACCTAGCACCTATATGATTGTCCCAAACCTATTTCCCTTATAGAAAAGCCCCAAACCCTTTTTATCATATATGTGCTTGAAGGCAGTAGCTGAGAGTCTTAGTTTTCTGGGTATGACTCTATTTGATGGTGAAGTTCCAGTTCTGGAGCTCTGGGGAATGTGGAGTACACCTTTATCACCATTACTCCCAGGTCCACTCTGATCCAGAGTGATAGTACCTGTTAGATTCTCATCAATGGGTTAAATAGAAAAAATGAGTTTTTAAAAAAAATTGACTCAAAAAAAAAAAATTGAGTACCCATCAAGAATGAATAAAACAAAACATCTTCAGCATAAAATAACCCAACAAAGTTTGACATGCCGTAAAATCCAACAAAAGTATTGCATTAGCAATTGCAGCCAAAGTATTAAAAGAAAGGATGCAATATTCCATTAAGAGAATTTTATTACACTGTTGGTGCGGCTTAGTCGTACACTTGCAATTTTTCCACTTTTTCTTTTTGTGTCATTCCATTTGTCTGTTTCTCTCGTCCTTGTCACCGCACTGTCGGCTAGGGCATTAGAATGCATCGACTGCACCTCTATAGAGGAGTAAGACTCCTGTTGGCCGTGGGTGGCGACTCGTGATACTTAAGGACAGAGTCTTGGTGGATGAGCAGTCCATGACCTGCAACACTCCACTTAGAACCTTACTTAGGCTAGACGGGCAGTCGCTAGACAGGTGGTTGGAGAGTCCCCCTCTGGTCACATGATAGCCGACAGTGCGGTGACAAGGACGAGAGAAACAGACAAATGGAATGACACAAAAAGAAAAAGTGGAAAAACTGCAAGAGTACTTGTAGATAGAAGGTATCCTTAAGCAGCAATAGGGTTGGGACAATCATATAGATGCTGATATAAATTTTTGATATAAATAACTAAAGGAATTGTGACTTGAGTAGTAATATAGTTTTGGTTACAGACAGATAAACACACAATCTCGATTATAATAACTAGTACAAAATAAAAAGCGCCCTCCGAGCGATGTAAATATAAATTTTTGATGTCAGCGAGTTTGTACCCTAAGTAAGTAAAATCATCAAATTCATTAAAGGATTAAAAAATAAACAATTTGAAATGTAAACATTAAATATGTATTAAAATAAAACAAACTATATATAGATATATAATACCGGGGATGTATTTATTAAAACTTGTTTTAAAAAACAATGAGGACTGTCTAATGTTGCATGTTCAAATTTTGAGTGTATTTATTCTGTTATGACGATTTTGGGTAATGTGACGTAAATTCATTAAAGGATTAAAAAATAAAACAATTTGAAATGTAAACTTTAAATATGTATTAAAATAAAACAAACTATATATATAGATATATAATACCAGTCATGTATTTATTAAAATTTGTTTTAAAAAAACAATGAGGACTGTCTAATGTTGCATGTTCAAATTTTGAGTATTTATTCTATGTTATGACGATTTTGGGTAATGTGACGTAAGCAGTGATGTAGTTTTTGTTACAGACAAAAACCGGAAGCAAATCTCCATTATAATAAGATCTTATGTATAATACAGATTTTTAAAGTCTTATTTGCATTAATCTGACAGGAAAACATTTTAGTACTGAATGAATATGATATACATATAAACAAAAAGAAAAAAAAAAATAGGTTGAAACAAAACTGATTATCTATTAAGAATGAATTCATTTCAAAACTTTGTTGGAAATTAAATGACCCACTGAGGTTGATATGCCGTAAAACAAAACAACCAACCAACCAACCAATTGTCCTTGTCAGAAGATAAAGAGGCAAATAATTTCTGCTTTACTAAAAACTGATTAGAAAAAAACATTGGAATGGCTAGATTTGTTCTAGACAGTGCTGTGGTCGTTAATAATGGTTTGTATTTGTTAATAATATTGTCTGCAGAAATCTCCAAGGCTGTTCACCTTTTTGTGTTAAGGCAAAGAGGACAAAGAAGAGGAAGAGAAGAAAAAGTAGGCAGAGGGGAGAGAAGGAAGAGGGAAAGGGAAAAGAGAGAAGGGAAAGAAGAAAAAAGAGAGAGGGACGAGGGAAAGAAGAAAAAAGAGAGAGGGACGAGGGAAAGAAGAAAAAAGAGAGAGGGAGGAGGGAAAGAAAAAAGAGGAGGGAGATGAGAGGAGGAGGAGAGGGAAGAGAGATGAGGGAGAGAAAAAAGAGAGGAGGAGAATAGGGAGGAGAGAGAGGTAGTTGATGATTTATTTAAAGATAACCAAGGCTTCGTTATTTTATATAATATGCATTTAAAAACAAGTTTTAGGGTACAAGTACATGGCTTTTTATAGAGGTATTTTTGTGAATAGACGAGGTATGTCAGAAAAGTTCTAAGATTGGTGTCACAAAAAATTTATTTCAAATCCAAATTACAAGTTATCCCCTTCATAGTAATCCCCCTGGAGTCTAATGCACTTTCCCATCCTTCTCTGCCACGCTTGCATGCACTCCTGGAAGGATTCTTCCGGGATTCTCCGTAGCTGTCATCATGGCCTTTTTGATGTCATGCATATCCTCAAAACGGGTTCCCTTCATGACCCCCTTGAGCTTGGGAAAGACGAAAAAAATCACATAGAGCCAGGTCGGGCGAAGAGGGAGTGATGTTCTTATGGGCCAGGAACTCTCGGATACTCAGGGCAGTGTGGGCAGGTGTGTTGTCATGGTGAAGCACCCACGAGTTGTCCTGCCACATCTTTTGCCTCTTCTCGTGCACTGAATGAAGCAAACACCGCAGTATCTCTTTGTAGACATGCTGGTTGATCATCTGGCCCTGAGGCAAGAACTTGCAGTGGACGATGCCCCTCACATCAAAGAATGCGATCAAATATTATTTTTTTATGCATGCAAGACTGCGTATGTGAGTGTCTGTGTGTGTCTGTAAGTGTGTGATCATGTGTTAGAATGTAGAGTATCACCTAACCGCCCTGTTGGCTGGGGCATTAGGATGTACCAACTGCACCGCTGCTGAGGGGTAAGACTCCCCAAATGGCCACCTGTTGGCCATGGATGGCGACCTGTGATGCTTAAGGATAGAACCCAGGTGGATGAACAGTCTATGACATGCAATATTCACTTTGGTCCTTACTTGGACTAGACGGTCGGTCAGAGAGGCCTCCTTTGATCAATTGGCTGGTCATGTCAAGCCCTAGCACCAATATGATTGCCCCAGCCCTATTGCCCTTATGGCAAGCCCCAACCATTTTTATCATATGGGTGCTAGAAGGCAGCGGCTGAGGGTCTACATGTCCTGGGAATGACGTTAAACTCTATCTGATGGTGAGGTTCCAATTTTGGAGGTTAGTGGAATGTGGAGCACCCCTTCATCACCACTGCTTTCTGGTCCAATCTGACCCGGAGTGGTAGTACCTGCTAGGGTCCCATCTATGGGTTAAATAGAAAAACATGAGTTTATAAACAAAATTGATTATCCATTAAGAATGAATTTATTTCAAAACTTTGTTGGCATTAATGACCGACTGAGATTGATATGCCGTAAAACAAAACAAACCAAGTATCACCCATAAGTAAACTCCATGCTGACTGTATCTCCTGCAGTGGGGTAAGACCTCTTCAAAAGGGAGAGGGGGTACTGAGTAGGACACTAAACTGCATCTGGTGGTGAGGCTTCAGTTCTGGAGAGTGTAGAGTACCCTTTCATTGCCATTACTCTCAGGACCACTTGGAGTGGTATTACCTGTTAGGGTCCCATCTATGGGTCAAATAGATCTGTTTTTAATAGGATCATGTACAAAAAAATTATTTGTATTTGTTGAAATTTGTATAAGGTGATCAGTATTCAGCTGTGTTGCCAGTTGAATCTGTTCTGAGAATCCAGAGTTGGTAGGTGGTTTAAATAGTTTGTTGGGATATTCCATATCGTACCTTGGCCAAGCTCATTCCCAGGACTCTGACTGACTTTCAGTGTGGACACTTTGATCCATATATACCCAACACATGACTGTGTTCCGGTAGTTGGTACAGAGCCTGTATTCGGTTACAGTCTTTTTTGTTTGGTAACTGGATGCTAGTCACAGCCTTCCTGTGAAGGGGAGTATGATGTTGATTCTACAGTATTAGATAGGAATACTTGATATATAACCCTGTACAAAAAATCTAAGAAACAATTACACAAATAAATTTAAATATAAATGTATGATGCACATCCTTCCTTAACCTCTAGGCATAAAATAACTCCAGACTGGTTGACATGCCGTTAAAATCAATCAAGCTTGGGTTGTTTTTTTGTTTTTTTTTGCTCATCCATCAATATGTAAAACAAATGAGAAACTGAGTTGGATATTATTGAAAATTAACTTTAGATATATATTAATAGTTGGATATATTGAAAATTATTCATTACATATACCAACGAAGAAGCATATATATATATATATATATATATATATATATGAGAAGTAAACAAACAAACAATGTGTTTGATATGGCTTTTTTTTAGCCGACAAGCACATATTCTCCCATTATATTTATATATATATATATATATATATATATATATCTTATTATAATGGAGATTGTGTGTTTGTCTGTCTGTAACCGAAACTATATTACTACTCATTTCACAGTTCCCTTAGTTATTTACATCATATTCTCCATGATTTTATTTTTATTTAAACCTCAATGAATAATAAATGTTTTACATTATTAAGACTGCTGACCATATCTACATACTAATAATGCAATTGTATTATATAATACAACACAAA
>CM042138.1:35470177-35517677 GCA_023376005.1 Doryteuthis pealeii
ACAATACTGTTTACAGTATGAATGGGAAGGCTAATTTGCATATTGATCTTAAAAAATTGATTTTAATAAATATATGCTAAGTATTATTGATTTCTAATTGTTTGTTTTATCTTATTGAAATAGAGCAAAAATCTCTGGGATAAATATTAAAAGAAATTCATCAAGAAGAAGAATAACTGTAATATTATCCTTTACTTCCTATTTTAAGTAAAGAGTTAAATTATGAAAATTTACCAATGAAAGACGGGAGTATGGAAAGTGATGGAAGAGTTAGTTTCAAAGCTGTTCTATTTTTCGATAATCCCCTCTGTTCCAAATCTTTTATCTGCATTCTTATTTAGTTTATTAGCCTTTCAATTTACATGATATTTATTATATTAAAACTTAAAAACTTGCACCCGTAGGGTGCATAATTTGCTAGTATATATAAAGTGTGTGTTGTTGTTATGGCCCAAAGAGAGAAAAATAAATATTTCATAAAGAAGGTTGGATCCTCCTGTCTACTAAAGACGATGCATAGTGTCCACTTTTTAAAAATTTTTTTTTATTTATATCTGCAACTGCGTGAGCTGAACAGACCAATTTTGAATGCAATCTCTGGTGCAGTGATTGCAAACAAACGGTGATGCTTTACTGGGATGCTGTTGTCTCCCCTTCCTTCGGCTCTCTTTCTGTGGCAGCTTCTTTCCTCTCTTTTTCACTCCTTTTTATTCCGTTTAACGAGAGGCGCCAGGTCGTACAGTCTTCTGCATAAGCCTCCCATGTGTTGATGTCGAGTGGCATGTCTTCATGTCCCTCTTGCAGACATATTTAAAGTGCAGGTGTGGTCTCCCTACGGTCGGGTGTGCTCTACTAACTATCATACAGTAGGTTTTTGGGATGCAGCCTTTGTCCATCCTCCTGACAATTTTATTAATAAAGATAGTTGGCAAAAATTAATTGTTTTTTAAAAAAATCTTTTATTCTATTTCAGCAATGTGTGTTTTCAGCTTTGATTAACCAATTTCTGATTCATGTGTGTGTGTGTGTGTGTGTGTGTGTATATATATAATATATATATATATTTCCCGTCTTATTTTTGTTGATGACCGACCCACGTGCGGTCGATGCATATATGCGAAGGGTCCTCATACCAGTGAGAGTGGGCCGGTGTTGCTTTTAAACCGTCGAGAGATTGGCCCCGAAACGGTTGCACACTTCTCTCCTGATGAGCCTATTCAGTTGTAAACATCTTTGTTTTTTCATTATATCTATTCATATTATATATATATAATAATATTAATATATATATGTAAAATGAAAATGGAAGTGAATCGACGTATGTTGAAAGAGAAATAAAGGAAAGAAAGATTGAATGGATAAAATAGGATATTTTAATTAATTTAACTTACACGTGTTTCATCAGGAGTTTATCCATGTGTAGCTCAGTCGTTAGAGCATTCAGCTAGAAACCACAAGTTCCTAGTTCATACGGCCCTTGCCAACTCAGCATATGAGTAGCACAGGATCTGTGCGGTAAAGTAAGAGCTGGATGGTAGTGCGGTGCTCCACTTCAGATGCAAAACAATCTCCTTGGTCTAGCGCAGTGAAAAAGGATAGACTCCCTCGCTGATTGACTGATACCGACTCAAGGCCCACCCGACAAACTTTACTTTACTTACATTATTCAATCTATTATTATTTTAAACAACAAAATGAAATGATAATAATAGAAAAAATGTTAGAATGTTCTGCACACAAAGAATATCAACCCTTCAGAGTAAATCTTATTTTTGAAAAAAATTTGTTGAACACGGAGAGTTTTTGAAATGTTTGAAAAAATAACTTAAAAAAAAATTAGTAAAGAGTGTTCAAACGCGTCGAGAAAGACAGTTATAATGACATCGTGTCGCATGCGACAGATTTTGAAATGGAGAGAGGATGGCTGGAACAAATATATATATAATATATAGTCTTTATATTGGAGAATTGAAAATAAAGTGCTCGATTATGTGTGTAAGAGCTGTATTTATTTATTTGTTATAGTGTACAATACATTTAAAGTACCATTGTTACCATTGGTCTCAGGCAGCATGTTAACCACCCTTCTTTAAGACAATGCGCCTGTTAAGAAAGTATTTTTTAACAGGCACGTTGCTTGAAGAAGGGTGGCCAACATGCTGCTGGAAACCAATGATAACAATGCACCTTAAATGTATTGTACACTATAACAATAAATATATATACATTTGTTTTCTACCAAACTAATGCTATGAATCTATGGCAGCAATTAAATGAACCACTGAGGTCATAGCCTAAAACAAACAAACAAAGACTATACCATATATGAATAAAATAAAAATTGATTGAATAATTCACAATATTACCTACTTAATTGCCATTTTTCTGCTGATCCTGTTTGTTAATTCCAATTTTGTCACTGACTGAGATGAGCTTATCATCCTGAATCTTTCTGGATCATCCCTCCTGTCCGTTGATGTTTCAAGTTCAGACAATGAACTGCTAACTTTTTTGCAATTATTTCAGCATCTTCAATCACAAAAAACGGGATTGTCAATCCCTTGATGCATTGTGCTGTTTATCTTGACATTTTCTCTTTGATTACCAAAGTCTCATTGTTGGAACCGGAAGAGATGAATTATTCTTTTGACTTGCAATCAAGTGTATGGCATCAACAATTTGTTCCCAGACATGGTTCACGCTGGATGTGGCTAGGACCAAAATTTCATTTGCTGCGCTGCAAAAAAAAAAAAAAAAAAATAATGAATAAATAAAATATAAATGAAAAATGAATGACTTTTATATTAATTTACTATTTGTCTGAATTTTTGAGATGAGGTTTGTCATGACATAACTGTTCATCCACCTGGCTCTATCCTTAAGCATCACGGGTCGCCCCCACGGCCAACAGGTGCCCATTGGGGAGTCTTACCCCTCTGCAGAGTCAGTCGGTGCATTCTAACGCCCCAGCCGACAGTCGGAGATGAGTTTGAAATTTGGATTATTCTGACTATTGTTAACATCTTTTGTATATATACACACGTTTCAGCGTGTGCTCTCCGGCCTTCTCAGGTATTCTTGACAAGCTTGGGAGCCTTCATGGAACTCGCAACCAAACCTTTCTTCAATCCACATTGGTAATGTACATAAGTTGAGTTAACAGCTCTAAGTGACAATAATCTGTAGGCTGCAAGTTCAATCCTGGCCAAGGGTGATAACAACATAGAATACTTAACAGAGCTTAAAACTTGTACCCGATTATGGTAAGGAATGAGAACAGTCTACCCTGTAGATTGAATAAAGGTTTAGTTCAAAGTTCTGTGCAGTTCCAGAGTTTGACAAGACAGTTCTTGGATTCAAAGGGTAAGGTCCTGAGTTTGACAGGAGACACCTGAGAAGGCCAGAGAGCACATCACCAAAACGTTGTGTAATATAACATAAAGATGAGGACAATAGTTTGAATATATAAATAATACAAAGTTTGATTAGATCATAGTGAGAACACTGTGAGGATCAAAATCACAATAATATATTGAGCTAGAAGCTGCTACCCAGCATTGCTCGGTAAAGGAGGGAGAAAACTCCTGGTGTATTGATTTTTTACTTTTGAGATTTACAAATGCTGGACATTTTAAAATAGAATTTTAATGCTGTTCCTATGTATATTTTGATTTTCAAATATTTTCAAATATAAATCAAATTTCATAATTTTGCACAAAAGCGGAACCAGTAATATTTAATGTGATATATGTTTACTTGTCGTAATTGTTTTATTTTCATAGATCATTTGGACATATATACATACACATCAACTGCCTTTATATATGTTATAAGTAAAAGTCGTCGGGTGGCCTAAGTCGTATCAGCAGATAGCGAGGGTGTCTAACACCTTTCACTAGTGCTAGACCAGGAGATTGTTTTGGCATCTGAGGTGGAACCACACCTACCATCAGCTCCCTACTTTACAGAACAAATCCCTGGGCTACTCATACGCTGAGTGGCAAGGGCCGGTATCAAACAGGAACCTTGTGGTTCCTAGTCAGACACTCTACTGACTGAGTTAAACGGGCCTTAATATATGTAAGCTGGTCTATAAGACTACTTGATAACTAAGTAGTGCCTCAATAGAATTAATTTATTTCAAAACTTTGTTGGCATTAAATGACCCACTGAGATTGAAATGCCGTAAAACAAATCACCCCCCCCTCCTCAAAAATGTCAAGTGAATACTAAGATTGTTTTCAGTGTCTTCTCATTGCTTAAATTCTTTAATCTGATGCGGTGACTATTGTATTATATTATATATATATTACCAACTCCTCGCACAAGAAGGATGTGACACAAGGTCAATTTTATGTGTGTGCACATGTGATAGCATTTTAATTTTATATCAACCAATTTTTATAAACTGTACTTTATAGAGAGGTTTTACTCAAATAACATCATCTAAAACAAATTAATCAAAAAAATCTATCCAAATTACAAACAATTGTAGAAATCCTAAGCACGTTATTCAATGTGTATAACAATTACATGAGTATCAAAAAATGTGTTTAAAAAAATTGAGTTTGAAAAAAAAACAATTGAATACCCAACCAGAATGAATAAACAAAATGTCTTTGTGGTAAAATAATGCAACAAGGGTGATGTGCCATAAAACTAAACCGACATTCACAATTCATGAACAGACTAAGATAAAGAAAAAACAGTTTTTTGAAAATCAGAATCAAATGTTTTGAGTTTCTATAACTACAGAATGCAAATGATTCTCGAGAATCTCCAAAAAGATTCATCTTTTAATAATTAAATTAGTTTGTACAGTGCTCAGGTGCACGCAACTCATCAAAGTCTCATGTCTATTACAAGAATAATGATTGTTCAGAACATGAACAGACACAGTAACAATACATTCGTCCTAGTGCATGGCATAATGTGTGGTGGGTCTCTCTTTTTAAGAAGAGAGATAAATGGACAATTTCTTGAATCTCTCACCATACTCTCAACATGGCCTTCTTTGGTTGAAGTCGACCTCTCAGTTGCTGGTCAAATTAAAAGACCTAAGGAGTCAGAAACTACCTACCTACCTAATTATCCTGATGAGCTGTTAGGTTACATCAAGGTAGGTATTCTGACTCCTGATTCCTTATATATATATATATATATATATATATATATATATTATATATAAGGAAAAGGGATTGGAATGAATCTGACAGAATGAGTAAAATAAGGAATGAAAGAACAAAACTCAGACAAAAATGTAGTATATTTCGCTAGAATGTTAAATACCACTTCTTCAGCCTTTATTGAATCATTAGGATCATACAAGCATATATATATATATATATATATATATATAATCCACAAACAAGGAATGAAAAGGAGTGAAAAAGAGAGGAGAGAAGCCGCCACAGAAAAGAGAGCCAAAAGGAAAGAGAGACAACAGCAACTCCAACAAGCAATACTATTTGTTTGCAGTCACTACACCAGAGATTACCATTCAAAAATTGGTCTGTTCAGCCACTCACGCAGTTGCAGATTTAAAAAAAAAAAAAAAAGTGGACACTACGCCATCGTCATTAGCAGGCGGAAGGATGCCAACACAATACATTCCTTATATATATATATATATATATCATAATGGTACACAGTGATAACCTACTCGAGTTTCACCATAAGGATCTTCAGGTTAAATCCACTGGATTAATCAAGATATTGATTAATTGCAGTTGATTTCATGTGTGTATTTTTTTGTGATGAACGGTTGATTATAGGTCCACGGTTGAACTTGCATCAACTAACCATTGTGACCATTTTCACCGGTAAGTCACCTTTTCCACAAATACCATATATATATATATATATATATATATGGTAGAAATGTGAGGAGGTTAATCCGACAGTATGTGGAGAAAAGTAGACAAACACGGGATGTTGTGGAAACTTGATGTTTATACACTTCCCCCTACTGACGACCTTCTGCTTTCAGCATTTTGAGAATTTCCATCATTGGAGTAAGAACTATATTCAAGTCCTGAAGATGGTCTAATAAGAGACCGAAACGTTGCACCGTCGACAATAAACATCAAGTTTCCACAACATCCCGTGTTTGTCTACTTTTCTCCATATATATATATATATATATATATATATATATATATATATATATATAATCCACATGCTGAACAAAAGTAATGGGAACAAATAGGTATATTTCTTGTGAGTTATTTATAAATTGATTGTTCTCAATTAGTTATGATCTTGGGCCATTGTCTGAGTTCTCAATTAGTTATGATCTTGGGCCATTGTCTGAGTTCTCAATTAGTTATGACCTTGGGCCATTGTCTGAGTTCTCAATTAGTTATGATCTTGGGCCATTGTCTGAGTTCTCAATTAGTTATGATCTTGGGCCATTGTCTGAGTTTTGTTCTTTCATTCCTTATTTTACCTCATTCTGTCGGATTCATTCCAATCCACTTTTCCTCATATATATAAGGAATAAGGAGTCAGAATACCTACCTTGATGTAACCTAACATCGTAAAAAGAAATAATGTATTATTTAGATTTTTTCGCATTCCTAACCGCATCTTTATTGTTATATACACTACGTTTCGGTCGATGCCCCCCCGCCTGTCTACTTCAGGTATTTCTTGTTGAACGTGGGAGCCTTCATGACGTAATCAGGAGCTTTGACGGACCTTTGAATCCTTTATTTGATCCATTGGATTAGATGTTCTCATTCCAATTAACTGGTGTCAAAGTTTATGATAAAGGATCCACTTATTCTTATCCCCAGTAACAAGCCTGTCTAAGAAAAATTAAAAAAAGACATTCTGTTGGATTATTTTGTGGATATAGTTATTTACTAAGCTTAGCTTAGATGTGGCACAAGGCCAGAAATATGGGGTGCCCAGTGAGAATCTAACTTGCTAACAATGGTCTGCAAATCTAGCTTGCTTACCATTACACCATGTGGATATATATATATATATTTACCAACCCCTCTGCACGAGCAGGACGTGACAAGGTCAATTTCTTAAGCAGAGTTTTAACAGGTTTGAATTCAGTTTTCCTTCTCCTAGACTGGTTACTTAACCAAGGTTAAAGAGCCCAGTCTGCCCTGCTATTTACCCATAGCTGGAGGGAGAATTGGATTCATACCTTTCCCAAGGGTATTAGCGCTATGTGAAATTCAAACAGCTTCATCCAGGAATTGAACTCGGGTCGACGAGTCCATTTCCTACGACTCTAACCATTAGACTGCGCACCTCCACACCATGTAGATATAAGCCGTGCTGCAATACACCACTTAAATTTATAGACTAAGCAAGGTCACATGGTTTAAACCTCAGCTAATCAACAGCCCGAATACGTGGCTGGTTAACTACTTAATCGTTGATAATGAGAAATGTCCATTTGCAATCATTGACGAAGGACTTGCAAGACTGAGGAGCACCAAGGAACAACCTAAGGATTCTTTACCAAGGATCGCGCCCTGCTTAACACAAAGGATCTCCGCTGGACAAGCGCTCTTGCTTGAAGGATGGCCACTAAAATTGTAAAAGTGTAAGCAATGACTCACAACAAGTGACATGTTGTTGCAGATCCTCTGGGGATAGATTGTGTGGGACACCCTTTTTCTAACAACTGAAACCTTTTCAAAAAATACCAAACTCCCTAACAATGATCTGTTTGTCTGTTTAATCAATAGGTAGGTGCTCTATAAAGTTATTCTCTAGGAGTTATAGAATAAAACTCAATAGAAATTTAAGGGTATAAGTATTATATATTAAAAAGTATTATATAAATATTATAGTATAAGTATTGTATATTAAAAAGTATTACATAAGTATTATATAAGTATAGGTATTATATAAGCATTATAGTATACAATAGGACTTATAGAATAAAACTTGATAGAAATTATGGGTATAAGTATTATGTAAGTATAAGTATTATATAAATAAGTATTATCATATGAACATCATAGTACAAGTATTATAGTATAAGAATTGTTATATAAGTGTTATAGTATAAGTGTTATAGTATAAGTGTTATATATTTTAAAAATTCATTAAAAATGATTAAAAAATAAAACAAATTAATAAAGGATAAAACATAATAAAAACGAATAAAAGACAAAATAAAAAAATAACTTTAAAACAAGAATATATATAAAGATAATAAAACAAATATATAGAAAAATAATTTTTATTCATCTATATAAATAAGTGATTTATTTTTTAACTCTTTAAATCCAGAGCAATGCTGGGTAGCTCTGCTAGTATATAATCAAATGATTATGTCTAGACAGTAAACTAGACTTGTATACAAGACTAAGTTCCAATTTTTTAAATGATTTATTTTGATAAACACCCTTGATCTGATTGTAATGAAATATTGTTAGCAAAACACAGGATTGTGCAAATGCAACACCCTCCATACACCCCAGACTGGGGCCCCTCAAAGGGGGGGTCTTTTTTTAAAATACCGGCTTTTTATTCTCTCAAGCAAAATAAACGATGTGAGTTTAAGACACACCAGGTTAGTTTTTTTCTTGTTTTCGATGTGCATATCTTCTTGCTGTCAGATTAGTTGAGGTCAAAATGTGGGGAGACAAAAACTATAATTAAGAAAACTAATTATAATACAAGCTTTATAAAGCTTAGTTTAGTTTGGCCAGAAGTATAGGGCACTCTGTGAGAATGAAATTCACTAACAATGGTCTACTTGCCTAGTTTGCAAACTATTACACCACTTGGGGTGTCATATATATATATATATATATATATATATATATATACTTATGTAGATGTCCGTCTTAGGCAAACCCTTGATTTTATTTAAAAAAAATTATGACAGAGTTCAACCCTAATTCTTCAGGATAATAAAGAACTGTCTTAAAAAAAGAAAAAAAGAAATCCCTATGAACAATCTGAAGCAAAAAATACTAGAGTTAAAACATTTACCATTTATCTATTTCCAGAAGCAGCTACCTGGCTTTGCCTGGGTAGAGGGGATGCAAAAAAGGTTAGTCCCACAGATACATTATTATTGAATCACATGTTGGATGGTATGCCCCATTAAAGACATTGTGTAGATCCAGCCATTCTGAAAAGAAAAATCAATGTCAACTATTTAAAAAATTGTGTTGATCCCTTCGGCATTCCCCCTCAGGCGCTGGGCAATAAACCCAGCCCTGCCCCCAAGGGGGAAGGTATTGCCTGGGGGGATAGCAACCATAATTTCCTTATTTTGATGGCCAACATAGATCATCAGGATACAAGTTATTCTCTTCCATGATTCAGGTGGGTTCCAGTCATCCATTCTATCTGTCATCATGTATATGAATGAAGAAGGGTCAAAGCTTTTAAATGATGCGTAGTGTGTGTCAATACCTCCAATCTACGGAGAAAAATAACCAAATATAAATATGTCAAATTTATCCCGAACACCTTGTATATATATATTGTCAGATGGCATTAAGAGTGTCAAGTTTGAATAAACTTCATGCAAAATATTTGTGAATGTTTTTACTTCAGAAATGTTTTGCATTTCAGGGGAAAAAGTCATATAAAGGTCAGTTGTGTGAATCTGTATGTCCAGAGGTAGGGATCAGAGTGTAGTATCTGTTCCAGATGCTGTGCTCTGGTACTTACCTTCTCCACCCGGGGGGTCCAGTGTACTTCAGCCACTGGATCAGGTTAAGTAATAAATAATAGCGTCGATCCCAGGAAGCCATCCCCCCAGGCAATACCTTCCCCCTTGGAGGCAGGGCTGGGTTTATTGCCCAGCGCCTGAGGGGGAATGCCGAAGGGATCAACACAATTTTTGTTCTTTCTCACCCATGAGCTTCGCCTTGTGGGTGGGCCCACATTAAAATGTGGCCTTGTGCCCAGCCCATACAAGTGGGGTATGAGGCAAATACCTCTGTATGTCCAGAGGAAACTTAGAAAATAAAACAATTAATGACAAAGTAAATATATATACACATTAAATATCACCAGGGCTTCGTTTTTTAGCAAAAATAATGAAGGTTGAGTTCTTTAATAGAGAGAGAGGAGAGAGAGATAGACAGGTAGACAGAGAGATGCTATGCATAACTTACTGTTACATAATTATTAGATTCATAATATTTATGTACAGTATTGTAGAAACCAAAATGGCTGTTATAAATTCAGCTGGCGGCCTTGAAGGATTGAATGACAAGACTTGACTTCAGTCCTGATCCTCCTTCCGGTGGATACCGTGAGAATCTGTGGAGAAGACCCTCTTTCGGTTTAGATTAGAAATAGTTTTAGTCAGATCAGCCAAAGCCACGACGGTGGTAAGTCGTGTTATGCATGGTGCCGACTCAATCTGCGCAGGTAGTCTGGTGGGGATTTCAGAATAAAATATGATCTAAGTTAAATCAAAGTCTTGTGTTATTATCTAAAAACTACCAATAACACAGGGCTTCTGATAAAGAGAAATCCCCAATGGAAGACCAGACACAAAGTCCCCAAGACGAAGTCCAGACGCTAGAATAGATGACCAGAATAATAGAAGTAAGAAAGTAAGGAATGAGAGTATACAACATTACTTTATTCTCTGGCCGTTCGTGTGATGTCTAGCTTCTTTCTATTTTGTTGGTTGTTCGTCTTTGATTTATTTTCTTCTTGGTCAGTCTTTTTGCCAAGACATGCATCAACCAATAACACCATGTTATTTCTTTAAGACTTTTATTCTTAACTAAACACAGCGTGCGTGTGCAGGTGAGCCCCAGTTAAGGCAAGGACAACCTTCCTGCCTGATGTTCTAGATGGTACTGATCAGTTAACTAGCTCTCACGTGACTTCGCGGGCTTTCTGCCTTACCTGTAATATTCCATGGAGAGGGTCACCCGTGATAAGAAAAGGGACCATCCCTGCAGAAATACAGGAGGTTGACAATAATCTATGCAACCACAGATTATGCAACACTTTCAGTTTGTTGTAGTTTAGTTGTTTGGGGTTGTAGTGTCAAGAATTGTTTTACTGGTGACAGTGTTCTTTTTTCCTTGTCTTCTTTCCATCACTGATAAGGTGACAAACAGGAAGATTTCTTTTATGTTATTTATTTTTTGATTGTTGAGAACAATAAAAAAAATAAATAAAAAAAAAACATAAAAGAAATATTCCTGTTGGTCTTATCACTTTTTGTTCATCTTTATATATACTGAAAATATTTCTCTGTGAAACCTACGGAATTAACTTCTGTGGCTGATTTGGTTACCAAAACTGGCTCTACAAATATGTATTGAACACGTTCCAATATTTATCATCCTGACTCTTTTGGTTTTTTTTTCTTTTACCGACAATAACAATTGTGACATGTTCATTTTTTTCTTTTTCTTCTACCATTGAGTCCCTCACATAAACTTCTAAAGGTGTATAATATATTATATATATATATATATATATATATATATATACATATATATACACACACACACACACATACACTATGAATGTAAGAATAGACAGAAAAAAGAAGAAAATTTTATATATATATTTTTTTAATTATCTTCACGCCGCCGGGTAGCCACTTTTAATATATATATATATATATATATAAATATATATACACTATGAAAGTAAGAATAGACAGAAAAAAGAAGAAAATTATATATACTAGCAAATATATGCACCCTCCGGGTGCAAGTATTTAAGTTTTAATGTAATGAAATATCGTATTAAATTAGAAAGTCTAATAAGAAGGCAGATAAAAAGATATGTAACAGAGTAGGGGCATAATAGAAAAATAGAAATGAAACTTACTCTTCCATCACTCCCGTCTTTCATTGCTGAATTTTACTTATTTAACTATTTAGTTAAATTAGGAAATAAAGAATAAAATGATAGTTATTTTTTCTTGTTAATGGATTTCATTTAAGATTCATTGAAGAGATTTTTGCTTATATTCATTAAGATAAAACCAAACAATTAGAAATCAATAATACTAAGCACATATTTAATTAAATCACATTTTTAATATCAATATGCAAATTAGCCTTCCCATTCACACTGTAAACCGCTAGTTTTTGTATATATAAATACAATTGCATGTTATTTGTATGTAGATGTGGACAACACTAATAAAAAGGTGAAGCAATTTTATTAATAATTGAGGTTTAAATATATATAAAATCATGGAGAATGTGATGAAAATAACGAAGGGAATTGTGACTTGAGTAGTAATATAGTTTCGGTTACAGACAGAAAAACAGACAATCTCCATTATAATAAGATATATATATATATTAAATTTTTACTTGAAGGCACTTACAACCGCATAAAATTCGATACTTTTCTTATAGAAAAATGAACTTGACAAGTGTAATCCCTGTAAAGGATGGCTCGATGTGTAGAATACCGTACAGACTGTTTCGACTTTATTAAGTCTCATCAGCGGTATATACTAACGATTTCCCTCCGACAGAAATCGAAACCGGGACTTCAGCAGACGCAGTGAAACACTAGTGAAACACTTTTATCGCCTCGGCCACAGTACACAGCTGACCATCCTAGCGAAATTAAGCTTGTCAAGCGATGCTACGCGCCTCTACCATAATAGGTAAGGGGGCGCTATTGAGAGAATAATAACAACAAACAGACCGAATGCCCTTCAGCAACGTTTCTAAATAAACAAACATCCAAAAATCTTATTCACTTCGCCGAAGGGCATTCGGTCTGTTTGTTGTTATTATTCTCTCAATAGCGCCCCCTTACCTATTATGGTAGAGGCGCGTAGCATCGCTTGACAAGCTTAATTTCGCTAGGATGGTCAGCTGTGTACTGTGGCCGAGGCGATAAAAGTGTTTCACTAGTGTTTCACTAGTGTTTCACTGCGTCTGCTGAAGTCCCGGTTTCGATTTCTGTCGGAGGGAAATTGTTAGTATATACCGCTGATGAGACTTAATAAAGTCGAAACAGTCTGTACGGTATTCTACACATCGAGCCATCCTTTACAGGGATTACACTTGTCAAGTTCATTTTTCTATAAGAAAAGTATCGAATTTTATGCGATACATGCGTTGTAAGTGCCTTCAAGTAAAAATTTAATATATATTTATCAGCAACGTTTCTAAATAAACAAACATCCAAAAATCTTTATATATATATATATATATATATATATATATATATATATATACTAGAGGTGGCTACCCGGCGTCGCCTGGGCAGAGGGGGGATTTTTTTAAAGTTAGTCTCGCAGATCATTTATTACTGAATTGTGAGTTGGATCCCCACTGGATGCCCCATTAAAATCCCCACATAAAAAAAAGACCTTGCGTTGATCCAGTCACTATGAAAATAGAAATTTATGTCTACTATTTACAATATCAAATGGAAAAAATTCCATGTTGTTATCATTTAAATTTTATTTTTTAGATACCTTCACGAATTTCAATCAAATCATTATTTTTGCTAAAGAAGCAAGATCTGGTGAATGTGTGTGTATGTATATATGTACTTTATTGTTAATTGTTTTATTTTTGTGGTTTCTCGTTAACTGTTTTATTTTTGTGGTTTCTCGTTAACTGTTTTATTTTTGTGGTTTCTTTTTAACTGTTTTATTTTTGTGGTTTCTCGTTAACTGTTTTATTTTTGTGGTTTCTCGTTAACTGTTTTATTTTTGTAGTTTCCTCCAGACACAACTGCCCTTTATATATGTATAGATAGATATCTCAAATTCTTTAATCCAATAGTGACACGCATGTGGCATGACAACCTTCCTCTAAATGCTGAGGTGATGAAGCCTTTGCCGAAAATAGGATGATGAGGAATTATCTTTTTTTGGTTGGGATGAGAACTTTTCAACACACCCTTATAGATGTCATCAATGGTTTGAGATGAGTCAACTTGGTTTACTAACATATATTACTTTTAATATTAGTTTACTAGCAGGACCTGTGGATATACAAGAGTATGATAATTAGATTATTACATTTGATATGTTTATGTTAGAGCTATTGCTAAATAGGTCAATATGTAAAAAGTAAAATAATCTTGATTTAACTATCTCTCACACATTTTTTCTTTCTTTCTTTCCTTCTTTTCATTATGTTCGATTGAAACAGATTAGCATTATCGCTTCCGTGCACTCACCCCTCTCTATCTTTCACCTACTCTCTTTCATTCTTTCTTATATCTTTTCTGTGTAGCGTATCCTTTTTGTTCCCTTTCTTTCTTTCTAATAAAAATGGAATGGTCAATTATTTAGCTGAGGCGATGACATTCATAAGAAATAAAAAATTTGGAGGATAAGCAACACCAGATAATCAGGATTTACATTTTTGCATTTTATCTTGATGATTTGAATGGTCTCCTTTTTAACCAGAGGGTGTTACAATATGATAACGGTGTTACTTATAAGAAACACGAGTATTAATATATAGATTGGTGAATGTCAGATCTTGTAAATAGGGTTTGATATTAAAGATTCCTCTTCTTACTTTTAAGTTAGTATATTTATGTTTATTGTTTTCCGGTTATTTTATCAAATTAGTTAATTTAATTTTGGATATTATACTGAGTTACTGATTTTTCTATCAAAGAGTATTTGAAAATACAGTAAATTGAGATTTATCTCCCTTGAATGAATATCAGTTGAGATGTAAGGAAGGTGAAAACTTTTTTATTTTTATAAAATATAACTTGCCAGATCTCAGGGGTCCCAGTCCTGTATTTTGAAGGCCTGCCTGTGGCATACCAAGCAAGTGGTGACCCCTTCATGCCCGTTTGGCCCTATTACTGCAGATTCCAGGGATTTTTATACAGGTGCTTCTTTGGGCATCTTTAGCATATGACCAAACATGGAATTACTTTAGTTGTGCCACCCAGTTTGATAAAGGAATGGTGTTGCATATCTTTTACAGAGTCTTGTTGGTTTGTTTTGTTTTACGGCATATCAACCTTGTAGAATACTGCACCAGTATCGCCCCATCCCAACCCCTCGAGCCAATCACTTTAACAGCAACTCCAGATTGGCCGTTCCAACAAATAGTAATGGATATATTTTACGTTGGGCATATTGCATACCTTGTTTGCGCAGACCGACTCACGGGCTGGATTATCTTATATCACCTAAAACCTGGTCATGCCACCACTAAAAGATTAATATCTATTTGTAGGAAACTCTTCCACACTTATGGTACTCCTGAAGAGCTGAGTAGTGACGGTGGCCCTCCTTTTAATTCTGAGCAATTTCAGCAGTTTCTCAAGTCATGGTGTGTAAAACATAGAAAATCATCAGTAGCATACCCTCAATCCAATGGCCGAGCGGAACTCGCTGTCAAAACTGCCAAAAGGATAATCCATGGCAACACAGCCCTCAGGGTTCACTAGACAACGATAGTGTTGCCCAAGCAATCCTCCAATACCGCAATACTCCCATTCAAGGCATCGGCCTATCCCCAGCGCAGTTGCTGCTCCACCGCCGACTCCGGGATTCGATCCCATTGAGACCTATCCTCTACAAACCACATTCTGAATGGATAGCCGCAGCACAACGTCGTGAGGAGAGTTTTCGTCAACGGAATGTCCTGCTGTCGGAAAAGTACAATAGGTACACACACAGTCTTGACCGCTACAGAATGGTGACAAAGTAGCCATTCAAAACCCATCAAACCGCCGGTGGACCACTACAGGCACCGTCATTGAGTTCTCCCACATCGGCAATACCGGCTCCGAGTGGACGGATCAGGTAGGATCACACTCAGAAACCGACGCTTCCGGAAAAAGCTGACCACAAAACCAAACCCACACCATTGCCTAGTGCTATGCTTGATCCCATTGGCTCCAACTCTAACACCCCACACCTCAACATTAGGGACCAGGCCTCACCCAATGTCACTCCGCCCCCAAAACCAAGGCCGACGAAAATACCCCGGGCATTGTCAAGATTGCTCCCCTCTAATCAGCCTGGCCGAAAGGAACTAATTTCTCCTCAAAGGCCAATATGCCTGCGCAATGGGAGAGGGGGGGGAGGAAGGGGAGATGTAGAATACTGATAATTGTCATTCTGTGTTACTTTCACCCTTAGCCAGGATTGAACCTGCAGTCTGGAAATGACTGTTACAGATTATTAACTATTGGACAGTAGGACAGTCAAACACCTCCTCAGCTTAATGGACTCTTCCTGGCAGCAGTGGCAGGAATTATTTAAGCTGTTATAGTGGGCTCATTAAGGAACTAGTAACTTCATGTTAGGCTTGGTCAGTCAAACCAATTGTTGACTGTCTAACTGACTGACTTCAATAAACCTCAGTGGGTCATTTAATGCCGATAATGTTTTGAAATAAATCAATTCTTAATGGATAATACAATTTTTTTATAAATACATTTTTCTATTTAACCCATAGATGGGACCCTAAGAGGTACTACCACTCTGGGTCAGAGTTGACCAGGGAGCAATGGTGATGAAGGGGTGCTCCACATTCCCCAAACCTCCAAAACTGGAACCTCACCATCAGATAGAGTTTAACGTCATTCCCAGGACATGTAGACCCGCAGCCACCGCCTTCTAGCACCCATATGATAAAAAGGGGTTGGGGCTTGCCATAAGGGCAATAGGGTTGGGAAAAATCATATAGGTGCTAGGGCTTGACGTGACCAGCCGATTGATCGGAGGGGGCCTCTCCGACTGCCCGTCTAGCCCAAGATAGGGCCAAAGTGGAGTATTGCATGTCATGAACTGCTCATCCACCTGGGCTCTATCCTTAAGCCTCATGGGTCGCCACCCACGGCCAACAGGTGGCCCCATTGGAGGAGTCTTACTCCTCTGCAGAGGTGAAGTCGGTGCATTCTAACGCCCCAGCCGACAGGGCGGAGTCGTGTTGGAGTTTAAGAAATATTGAACATAAACTAGAAAATCCAGAGCAACCAAACGTTTTTGATATAAGTATGATACAATAGGAAAATAATTGAATATTAATCTGGTTTGGTGGTTGGTTTTGAAGACTATCACAATGCAAGTGTAATGAAAAAATGAGGTAACTATTATGCTGTTTGTTTACTCTTAATATTTTGGGATAAAGATCTCTTTTTCAGAAGATTTCTGGAAGCTAAATCTGGAGCTGTTAGCTTGCTGCTAGAATCTGTCCATTCTGGTGGTATCTTCTAAATTCTCTGTGTGTATGTATGTGTAAGTCTGTCTAGTGGTTTTTTCGTTTTTTTTTTGTCTGGTAACTGGACACTAATTACAGACTTCTTGTGAAAGTATGATAAATTGATTCTACACCCACCCCCCTCCATTACATGGGTGTAATGGCCTCTAAGGGGAAACTAATTCCTTTCGGCTTGGCCGATTACAGGGGAAGCAACCTGGACAATGCTTGGGGGATATTTAATGTGTCCAGCGTGGGGTCAAACATGCAACATTTGAGGAAAACCTAACCATTTTCTTTGATTGGTAACTGGATGCTAGTTACAGCCTTCTTTTTGAAGGTGAGTATGATGTTGATTCTATAATAATAAAACACATAATGATTTTATAGTAAGATATTACAATGAATAAGATGGTTCAAATACTTATAAACAGTACTATAAATATATAGATTATTTCTTTTTCCAAAAATAATTTCATGTAGTAATTTTCTAAATGTCATTTATCATTATCATTCACTGATGTACACAGACACATAATTTTGGTTAATATAATCCAAATATTTTGGCCATTGTACCTTTTAACCTTCTTCAGATGTCCATTATTGTTGTCTTGGGACTCCAGAATAAGGACAGTCAATTTAAATAAAAAAAAAAAAATAAAAAAAACAACAGAAAAAAAAAACAAAAATACAATTAAAATAAATATAACTGACTATTAAAGGGTGAAAAATTTTTATGGATTTTTATATCATTTTGGGAATTTTTTTATTAATTTGTCCAAATTTGTGCAAAAGATTTTTTTTCTTTTTACAATGGGTTAAGGAATAGACAGCATCATTTTTTATTCTTGTATTTTTATTTTGGTTTGGACTTAAAAAAAAAAAATTATTTTGACTAGCAAAAGTATACACACGTTGGGGGCATGTATTTAAGTTTTAATATAATAAAATATTGTATTAAATTAGAAAGACTAACAAAACTAAATACAAACGGATATAAAAATATTATTTACCTTAATGTTATTTTAATTGATTTCTATATAAAATTATATATAGGATTACTTTTAATACATTTGAGAATAACATGATAGTATTAGAAATCAGTAACAGCAAATAATTATTCATTAAACCCAGTTTTGTTAAAATCATTATGCAAATTATTCCCATCATATATTATGTAAATCTTTATTTCTTAGAGATATATAACACATATTTCAGAATTTTAAATGCATTAATAATATGGGCAGTTTTGCAGCAAATCTAACTCAGCTAGACTTTAATAGAGATATTGTTAATAAATAAGATGCTAGTTAAGATTAAACAATGACTATTTCATATTCGTTGAGAATATAACTTAAACAACTAAGGAAATCATGACGTCAGTGGTGACATAGTTTCAGTTACAAACTGACAATGACATAATCTGCATTATAATAAGATTTGGACTTTTATTAAACTTTTTTCATGAACTAGTATAAACCCATAATAAGTAAAGTAAAGTCGTCGAGGTGGCCTAAAGTCAGTATCAGCCAATCAGCGAGGGAGTCTATCCCCTTTTCACTAGCGCTAGACCAAATAGATTGTTTTTTCATCTGAGATGGAGCGCCACACCTACCATCAGCTCCTTACTTTACCGCACAGATCCTTGTGCTACTCATACACTGAGTTGGCGAGGGTCGGTATCGAACTAGGAACCTTGTAGTTTCTAGCCGAACGCTCTACCGACTGAGCTAACCCGGCCCTTTCCTTTCTTCTGCTCTCTACTTTTTGTATTATTAATTGAAGATATTTTTGTTTTGGACTTTCTTCAATGACTTGAAAATTTACCTTTATTTCACAAAAGTTAAAAATTGTCTTTTCTTTTTAAAAGTAAAAATCTTCTTATTTAATTGATGTTTCATTGTTTCTTAAACAATGTAAACAAAAAAACCACTATGACCACAATTTAATCACTAAATAGACTAAAATAAATATCATAATTGTTTTTTTATTATGCAACTAACAAATATAGATGATAACTGTAGAAATTTGTATTTAAGTAGCATTCCCAGTTGATTTTTTTAATTAGAGGTTATTGTTATTCAATCACATTAGTTATATAAAGCTGTGTAAATGGAGTTCAAAACTGTTTGAATTATGCAAATATCCCCAGTGGTTCAAAAGTTATGAGAATTTAAAGCCCCGAAATTGGGGGTACAAAAGTGGACATGATTTTGTTAAAAACAATGTCAAATCACAGACCAATTGAAAACAAGAAATTCAGTAATTTCTTCACATTTCTTTATTTTTGGAGCAATCTTGATAAAACTTTGAATTCTTATGTAAAATTGTATGTTCTTTCTGATTCTGCACTCAAATTGTATGTATCTCTATGCTGTAACCCATTATTTAGATAATACAAGCACAGATAGCAGTATTTTATAAAAGTTTACCACAAGATTATTCAACATTTTCAGTTTAATACTGCATGTATACACATATATAGTATTAATTTAAATATATAACATCACTTTGAACTTAAATATAAATTTTTAAATACCTATGTTGAATTACATACTTAGTATATGTCGGACCGGCTTTATTTGAGTTTTGTTTATGTTTCTCGAAATTTTAAGTTGTTTTTTTTTTTTCCAAAAATTGAAAGCTTCACAAAACCCTGACAATACAGCATCATTAATATTTCACACATTATAGATGAAAATAATTCTGACACTATCTTCTATTAATAATATAGTGCTCTTTTTTTTTGCTGATCTTATACTTTTGAAGAAATCTCCGTCAACTTTTGTCTATTATATCTTTGCTTCCAAAGATCGAAAAAGAAAAAAAAGAAGTTCCTGCTTGTAGTTTAAAGTGTCTTTTAATTAATTGTAAAATTTCAAGAATATTGATAAAGATTAGCTACTTTGATTTTACAAATAAAAAATAATGTAAAATTTACTCTCAGAAAAAATTAATGAAGCAAAATACCGTTTTAACTCGCCAGATAAAAATACATACAAATTACATATTTAGAAAGATTATTTTCTTTTCTTTCCAACCATATAAATATTTTTAAATATTGGACCAGAAATATGTGAGAAATTGTGATTTAAACAGATTAAGATCGGAATTTATTAATGACCACCAAAATCAATGAGTGCTGAGGTTCCTAATTTAAGTAATCATTATTGTGTTGCAAGTTGAATCTGTTCTGAGAATCCAGAGTTGGTAGGTTGTTTAAATAACAGGTTGGGCTATTCCACTGTGTACCTTGGCTCAGCTCATTCCCAGGATTATGATTAGCTGCTGGTTTTAGTGTGGATACTTTGATCCATATATACCAAACACATGACTGTGTTCTGGTAGTTTGTTACAGGGCCTGTATTTGGTTACAGTTCCCTCCTTTTTTTTATCTGGTCACTGGATGATAGTTACAGCCTTCCTGTGAAGACAAAGTAAACAAAAAAAAAAACACTTTGATTTCTGGACAGTGGTGAAATAAGTTAGTATAGAGCCCTGCAATAAATGGATATTACTTCATACATGTGAATTATTTGAGTAAATAAAACAAAACCTGCAAATTTGAACCATTTTTAAAAATGTTTTTATTATTATCCAGGCTCTTGTCAGAAGTTTGTAAATTGAATAATGTATGATTTTTGAGAAGAGACGTGTACAAGTTAAAAATTTCTGGCAAAATAAAACAAAAAGGTCCAATTTCTGTTTTTTTTTTTTTTACAAACCTTCAAACCAGCCAAGAAAAAAAAAAAAAAATAATCACAGATATGTATTTTTCAGCAAAGTCTAGACATTCTGTTTTCAGATAAATTGGTGTGGAAGTTTTTCAACGTAACAGAATTTTTCTTTCTTTCTTTTTTACACACAAATATTCAAATTCTTGATAAAACATGGCACACACACCAAGCATTGTTTTTTTTTTAAAGTCCTTGTGTAGAAGTGTTGGCACATTTCAAAGGATATATCATCAGCATCATCATCATCAGTTCATCATCATCATCAGTTGATATTGTTGAAAGAGAGGAAAAGATTATTGGAAGAAAATGTTATAAGAGGAATAATAATAAGAGAAAAGCAAATGACAAAGATGTTTAGAAGAAGAAGAATAAGGGAGAAAAAAAAAGAGGAGGAAGAAGAGAATTGTTTAAATAGTAAAAGGCACAATTCTACAGAATTTGGGATGCAATCAAGAAGAGTTCATTGCTTCTTTTAATGGCGCCTTTTGGGCAATGTTTACCGAACTCAGGAAATATCTGGAAGAATATCAGTCAGACTGCACTGTAATTCTTTGTAATTTGCAATGTGTGCATTCTTCAATATACTTGGTTTTGTATGAAATCGCATGGCAACCTGAAATAAACATTTAAAAAAAAAAAATTGGTTAAACAATTTAAATGCATATCAAACTTCATGGAATATTTTAAGCTGACAAGAAAAAAAGCTTTTTTTTTTTAAAGCTTTTTAAAATTGATTTTTTTTAAATATTGAATTTTTTAAAAAATTGAGTAGATATAAAAGATATAAAAAATTGAGATAAAAAATAAAAAATATATAAAAATTGAGTAGATATAAAAATGAGATATAAAAATTAAAAATAAAAATAACATATAAATTGAGAGATATAAAATGAGATATAAAAATGAGATATAAAAATAAAATAAATATAAAAAATGAGATATAAAATTGAGATATAAAAATGTAGATATAAAAAATGTAGATATAAAAATTGAGTAAATATTAATTTTTTAAAAATTGATTTTTTTTAAAAAGCTTTTTTTTTTTTTTTTTTAAAGCTGACAAGAAAATTTTATTTGGCATATTTGACTTTAAAAATTTTTTTATAAAGGTAAATTGTGTGTGTGCTATGTGTATATATTTCCCAACCTCTCTGCATGAGTAGGATGTGACACAAGGTCAATATTTTAGGCAGAATTTAACAGGTTTGAATTCAGAGTTTTCCTTCTCCTTCATTAGTTGCCTAACCAAGGTTAAATTGATAGGACTTAATGTTTTAAACCACATTAGTATTCAAAGTAGACTGAATCAAATAATTAATTTTTTTTTTAAATACTCATTATCTGATTAAAAATAACAATATAAATTATATGGTTAGTCTAAGCTTGGAATAACATATATCACTAAATAATATAAAATAATCCTATAAACTAATATACATTATTACATATGATTACTAGCTGTAATATCGGGGGAAAGTGTGGGTTATTCACAATTCCCAGTGTATGCTTGAAAATGCTAGCTAATCTGGGTGCCCATACTGGATTTTCAATAGCAACCTTTGCTAGGTGTTTTTATGGCAGATCAATTTTTTTGTATGGAACTATCAATAGCTATTTAAGTCATAAGTTCTTCTATTCAGCTTTCTTCATTCAGAGTAAATAAGCCAGGGGAGGTTTGAGCTTGAAGAGTATCAAACTTATAAGAATTGCAAATTTACTCCCTTAGTGCTCAAGAACAAACACAGAACAATTGAGGAAGTCATAGCAATTATTGAAGAAATTATAACGGAGTAAACATATTCAAGTACTGTTCAAGCACCCTGTACATCACCGTTTGTGGTCTAGTGATTAGAGGTGTTTTGTGGAGGCGCGTGGTGTAATGGTTAGAGTCATAGGAAATGGACTAGTCACCTGAGTTCAAATCCTAGACAAGGCTGTTTACATTTCATATAGTGATAATAACCTTGGAAAAGGTATGCATCCAGCTATGGATAAATAGTAGGGCAGACTGGGTTATTTAATCATGTCTAGTCTAGGAGAAGGAAAACTCTGAATTCAAACCTGTTAAACTCTTAAGAAATTGACCGTGTACCAGATCCTACTTGTATGGAGAGGTTGGAATATATATATATAATATATATAAGAGAGTTTCATAATTTGCTGAAGCTAGAAGGCCATCACAATGCAGTTTGGAATAAATAAAAATAATAATACGGTAACAAACCTGTATTTTTTAATTATTTCTTGAATTTTCGAGTAATACCTCTTTATCAAAAGAATTGAACTTACAGCTATGGCCTAAATGAATTTTTTTTTTTTTTTCTTTTTGAAAATGACGTTATTTTTGAAATAACTGTATTCCCGTGTGAGCGTGAATGCGTTTATTTTTATTTTTATTTTTTTGTACGTGTGCGTATGTTGTAATTGACATTGAAAATTATCCTACGTGGGTATGTGCGAATGAAAAGTGTATTTGTGTTTGTGACGTTTCCTGTTGGATTTTACATCAATTTAATCAATATATATATATATATATATATATATAACCGCTTATAAAGCTCTTTGAATGACTGAAGCAATTCCATAAAACCATCCTGCCCCACTCCCCTAGTAAATATAACCCAATCAAAAAAACACCCTAATAAGTTGGATGAACATTCAGAAGTGTTGACCTTAACGAGGGCCTTGTAACTTTTTATATTCTAAAAATTGATATTGGATAAAAAGGTTTGTTTTCTATCCCCTTTTTATTAGTGCTAGACCAGGGAGATTGTTTTTGCACTCCACCTTAGCAAAAAAAAAAAAACAATCTCCCTGTCTAGCACTAGAAATAGGTCACTCTGCTGACTTTATTTCACTACTAGTTTTAGTAATATATAGATATATCTACAAAAGTTTTGTAGTGGACTATTCTATTGAAGCACCAAATTATTTGATTTAAATCAAATAAAGTTAAATATTTTAAATTTGATGTTTGTTTGTTTTTTTTTGTTTTACGGTCATATCAACCTCAGTGGGTCATTTAATGCCGATAAAGTTTTAAAATAAATCAATTCTTAATGGATAATACAATTTTTTTATAAATACATTTTTCTATTTAACCCATAGATGGGAACCCTAACAGGTACTACCACTCTGGGTCAGAGTGGACCAGGGAGCAATGGTGATGAATGGGGTGCTCCACATTCCCCAAACCTCCAAAACTGGAACCTCACCATCAGATAGAGTTTAACGTCATTCTCAGGACATGTAGACCCGCAGCCCCCGCCTTCTAGCACCCATATGATAAAAAGGGGTTGGGGCTTGCCATAAGGGCAATAGGGTTGGGAAAATCATATAGGTGCTTGATGTGACCAGCCGATTGATTGGAAGGGGCCTCTCCGACTGCCCGTCTAGCCCAAGATAGGGCCAAAGTGGAGTATTGCATGTCATGAACTGCTCATCCACCTGGTTTAAATTGAATATTAATTTGAAGTTTGTATTTCTTAAAATTCTTTAATTAAGAAGAGGTTGATCAAACAAATATAGTTGATTTCTTTTTTAAAAATTTTGTTTGAGTCAATAAATTCAAATTCTAAAAAGAGACTTACTCGTGGAACTCTTCGTCGGCTTATTACTCCATCTCCAACGCTGACATTCTTGAGGGAGGCATACTGTTGGCAGGATATTTTCAGACGTTTCTGTGGTGGTTCCCCAGGGTCTGGACCGAAACCAGACAACAAACAAGATCGGCGGGTTGTGCATTTCTCGTTGTCTGTCGTTCCAAAACATTCGGATTGTGAACAGTCGTTGTTATTTCTCAACATGGAACTGACTGTGTTCAACTGAATAAAATTTTGTACGTTGTCATTCTGGTTAGCGTTTAAATCCATTGGATGGCCGCTGGTGAGTTCACTTCAATATTGGATAGGGGACAAACTCCACTGTCACTGTTATCATTTAGTTCCAAATTGTTGGCCATTGTTAAAAGTTGTTGCTGTTGAAATTGATCTCTTCGACGGCCTATCCACCTTAGAACAGCTGGAAACAAAGAGAAAGAAGAAATATATTTATATACATATAAATCTCATAGTTTGAATATCAGAAAAATACTTTACACACCATAAACAAAGGCTTACAAATTTTTCATTGTCAATAGTTTTCTTGTTACATAATTAATAAACCAGGTGATAGTTTGAATAAAAACCAAAATGCTAGAGAGCATTTTTGAAAAAAAAAAAAAAAAGGAAAAAAAAAGAAAAGTTTCATTCATTCTTCATTTCTATCTTGGTAAATACTACTTTAAATAGCACTACAAGCATTTAGCTGATAAATGCGGACACTTTCAAATTTGCGACCTTAATCAGTTAAATTAGAAATTTCTCAAGTATTTCTAAACCAATCTTAAAAATATTTATATGGTTGAAAATAAAATAAAATAATCTTTCTTAATGTGTAATTTTTATGTGTTTATATCTATTGAATAATTTTTTTACAGCGAGTTAAAATGATATTTTGCTTCGGAAAAATGGAAACATAAAATATGACATTTTTTTTTTTTTTAGACTAATTTTTACACGCTACTTTGTTTTTCAAAATCATAGTGGCTAATCTTTACCAATATTCTTGAAATTTTACACTCAATTAGAAGACACCTGGAAGTACAAACAGGACCTTTTTTTTGTTTCTAGGCTCCGAGGAAGCGAAAATACAATAAAACAAATTTGAAGGCGATTTCTTTAAAAAATATATGAGAGAAACAAAATAAAAAGCACTATACCAGTAATAGAAGACAGACTGAGGATTATTTCCATATATAATGTGTGAAATAAAAACGATTGTATACTGTCAGGGATTTTGCTCAAAGTTTTAATTTTGAAAAGAAAACCGTCAAATTTACTCGATTTTCAAATGTAAACAATCTCTCGTAATTTCGACCTTATCAGCTAAAAAAGGTAATTACTAGTGCATTTCAGGCCCAATTAAAAAATATTCATATAGTTAGAAAGAAAATAAAATAATCTTTCTGAATATGTAATTTTTATGTGTTTTTTATCCATTGCATTATCTTTTACAGCGAGTTAAATGGTATTTTGTATTAAATCGGCTGAAAATGAGTGATAGAAATTTTGTTCCACCGTCGAATTTTCTGTGTTATTTTTTTCGTAAAATCAAAATCTTTATCATTATCCTTGAAATTTTACACTTAAATAGGAGACAGTTTTAACTACAAGCAGAAATTGTTACCTTTGGGAGTGAAACTACAATAGACCAAAGATGAAGACGATTTTTTTTGAAAAATTTAAGATAAGCAAAAAAAAGCACTATATACCGAATACTAGACAGCCTTAGATTATTTCCATATAAAATATGTGAAATAAAGACGATTGTATACCGTCAGGGATTTGCTTTGAAACTTAGGATTTTGAAAAAAAAAAAAACTCAAATTTACTTGTCTCTTCTGTATCGTAAACAACTCTCAGCTAGGCATCGTTTATCAGACTGTAAAGTTTAAATAGTAATTCATTGCTTATTTCTCGTCCAATTTTTAAAATATTTATATGGTTGGAAATAAAATAAAATCATCTTTTTAAATATGTAACTATTATGTGTTTTTAACCATTGAATTATTTTTTACCTCAAAGTTTTAATTTTGAAAAAAAAAAAAAAAAAAAATTTAAATTACGATAAATGTAAAGAAAACACAGCACACTCCGAACAGGTTTGTGTAAAAACATATGTAAATAGGTAATCTATTTCTTTTATGTAATTCAACATAAGCATTTAGAAATGTATTTTTAAGTTCAAATGATGTTATATATTTAAATTAATATTATATATGTGTATACATGCAGTATAAAAATGAAAATGTTGAATAATCTTAAAAAAAAAAAAAAAAATCTTGATATCCCTACTTTTTATTCCCCAAATATTGGGTTCTAGCATGGAGATACATAAAATTTAAGACCAGAATCAAAAAGAACATACAATTTTACATAAGAATGCATAGTTTTATCAAAATTGTTACAAAAATAAAGAAATGGTGAAAAAAATAACTGAATTTCTTGTTCTGAATTGGTCCGTGATTTTACGTATTTTAAAAAAATAAAATCATGTCCACTTTTGTACCCCCAATTTCGGGCTTTAAATTCTCATAACTTTTGAACCACTGGGGATATTTGCATAATTCAAACAGTTCTGAACTCCATTTACAAAGTTCTATATAACTAATGTAAAATTAATAATAATAATAACCTCAAATAAAAAAATAAATTGGGAATGCTACTTTAAACCTGGTACTTTTTTGTGTACACACACATACACACACACATATATATATATATATAATGGGAGTAAATAGGGAAATAAATCTGACAATATGTAGAGAATAGAAAAACATAAAGGTTTGGGACAATCATATATAGATTGGATGCCAAAGACGTTTTGTTTTTATTCTTTCGAGATGGGTATTCAACATTAATTTCAAACTCAATTTTTTTAAACACATTTTTCTTCAAATTCATTTTTTTTTCTATTCAACCCATAAATGGGACCCTAATAGGTACTACCACTCTGGGTCAGTAGACCTGGGAGTAATGGTGATGAAGGGGTACTCCACATTCCCCAGAGCCCCAGAACTAGAACTTCACCATCGGATAGAGTTTAACGTCATATTCAGAACACTGTGATCCTCAGCCACTGCATTCTAGCACATATATGATAAAATGGATTGGAGGATTGCCATAAGGGCAGTAGGGCTGGGACAATCATATAGGTGCTAGGGCTTGATGTAACCAGCCGATTGATCAGAGAAGGCCTCTCTGACCGCCTGTCTGGCCTAAGTAAGGGCCAAAGTGGAGTGTCGCATGTCATGGATTGCTCAGCCACCAGGATTCCATCCTTAAGCATCAAGGGTCACCTCCCCCAAGGATAACAGGTGGCTTTTGCAGTTGCTGTATTCTAAAGCTCCAGCCAGCAGGGCTGTTTAGCACCTGGAGTAAATAATATAATTTCCATTTTATAAATATTGAAAACAAAGAGTTGTCTATCCATGTTGAAACACAAATTCTCACTTGATTAAACCGTGTACACTAGGGTAGGTCGATGTTCAACCTTTTTTCGAGTATCAAAAAGATTCCACCCGAGGAAAGTTGGGTATTGGTATGAAAAGTACTGACACCAAAAAGTAGATTTCTAACTTGCACCAATTTTTGAGCATTTACTCTTAAATATCGTCCAATATGAAACCTCCCAAAATCCTTGTTTATAAAACATTTAGATATAGAATTACTCAAAAATTTTTTTTTTCAATCCAGAAAAGAATATGAATTCATTCAATAATAACTTGCACCAATTTTTGAAAATATGTATAAACTCACTATTAGTAACCTATTTTAAGAGGAGAGTTCAAATTACAATGGTAGCTTATATTCAAATTATCACCCCCTTAATTTGTTCCCAGCAGAGTTCATACTTGTTTGCCTTTGTTCCATTGATAACAGAAGAAAATAACTGTTTTACAATATCTTGCAATGTTTTTACTGACGTATCTCTATTAATGAGGTAAAAGGAGCTTATCTGACCCATTGGGTTGAATTGGAGCTATAATTTCAATTTAAATGCTACTTTTGATACATCTTATTAATTTTATTTAAATAGAATAAATTGATATTCTTTCCTGGATTGAAAAAAATTTTTTTTTTGAGCAATTTTATATCTAAATGTTTTATAAACAAGGATTTTGGGAGGTTTCATATTGTTACATAATTATTGGATCCCTAATGCTTTTATAAGGTATTGTAGAAATCATTATGGCGATTAGTACAGCTGATGGCCTTGAGGGTGAGTGACAGCATTTGACCTCACTCTGACCTTGCTTTCTGGGGATAGACCGTGAGAACCGGAACCCCCATAGAAAGCCCTCTTCCGGTTTAAGGATACTAAGTAAGTAAGAGTCAGTTAGAACTTAGAAGCCGAGCTAGCAACATGTAAGCCTCATCTGCGCAGATTGTCTGGGTGGGGATTTGGAATAAAGTAACATCAACATAAATCGAAGTCTTGTGTTTATTACTAAAAACTAACAATGACACAGGGCTTCTGATAAGAAGAAATCTCAATATAAAGACCAGACCTGTAGAAGATATACCAGACCAAGATAGATGATAGACGATCAGAAGCAAAGCCGGCCGGAAGAATAGACGACAGAGTAAGGAGTAAGAAAGGTATATAACGTTATATAGATTTGGTTTAGTGAAAAGACCAGTATATAACATATACCTATTTAGTGCTGGTAAAGAAGGCGCTATGCAACAATATTGGACGATATTTAAGACTAAATGCTCAAAAATTTGTACAAGTTAGACATCTACTTTTTGGTGTAAGTATCTATCATACCAATAGCCAACTTTTCTCGGGTGAATCATTTTGGTATTCAAAAAAGTTGAAAATCGACCTACCTTAGTGTACACAGCTTAATCAAGTGAGAATTTGTGTTTCAACAAAGAGAGAATAATAATCAACAAATCAATGTCTTTTGTTATACCAACCAAAATGTTAAACACATAGAATAATAATAACGATAAACAAATCAATGTATTTGCTTAAGATCAAATCACGTAGAAAACACTGATTCCTACTAGATCATCAATGAATCTGATTATTACAATAATGATCACTTAGCAACAGCAGGTACTGTAAGTAATCTGTGGCCAGTGTGCCAGACTAAGCAAAGATTATTAAGTCTGCATGGATGGTTGGATTTTATGGCATCTCAATCCTTGTTGGGTTATTTTATGCTGAAAATGTTTTGTTTTATTCATTTATGATGGGTATTCAATTTTTTTAAGCACATTTTTTTCAAACTCATTTTTTTTTCTATTTAACCCATAGATGGGACTACCACTCCGGGTCAGAGTGGAACTGGGAGTAATGGTGATGAAGGGGTACTCCACATTGCCTAGAGTTCCAGAATTGGAACTTCACCATTAGATGCAGATTAACATCATACCCAGGACACTATTAAGTTTGGATCCTGCATGTTGACACCAGTATTATATACTTACCTTGTTCACGAAATTCTCCTGTCAATAGGGTAAAAATTATTTGTTTGGTCCCAGCAGTACCCGCTACCTCACCTTAAAGAGGTGAGGGCTGGGTTTATTGCCGGGCACATGAGGTGTCCCTGAAGGGTTTGATTTCTTTTTGTTTAATGGCATATCAACCATCATAGGTTATTTAATGCCACGGCCATCCTTGTAAAAGAACAGTAATAGTACTATTTCCTCATAGCTGGGATGATGAGGGGGTTCATACCTTTCCCAAGGGTATTAGTTCAAAAGTGAATGTAATAGTATGACTGGAGTTTGAACTCTCTTAAAATGTCACACTCATTAGCCATTACACCAAAGAGACTCCCGCCCCTATAAGCTATATGATAAGGGTTAGGGCTTGCCATTAGGGCAATAGGGTTGGGATAATCATATAGGTGCTAGGACTTAATGTGATCAGCTGATTGATCAGAGGGTCTCTCTGACTACCCGTCTAAGGGCCAAAGTTGAGTGTTATATGTCACGGACTTCTCAGCCACCATGATTCCTTCCTTAAGTGTCATGGGTTTCCACCCATGTCCAACAGGTGCCCTCATTTGGGGGGTGGGGTGTCTTACCCCTCTGCAGATAAGCAACACCAGATAATCAGAATTTACTTTTTTGCATTTCATCTTGGAAAATTTGGATAGTCTCTTTTTTAACCAGAGCATGTTGTAAAGATGATAACAGTTATACAAATAAGGAATATGAGTATCAATATATACATCCACACAGAAAATGAAATATATATATGAAATTATATATGAAATATATAGTATATAGATAAAAAAAAAGGGTGGAGTTTTAGAATAAACACCTCCACCTCTACTTCTGAATGTTTTGTTGGTGACTTTTTTTTCTTCAAAATTTCAATTTTTTTTTAAGCAGCAGAGATTCAGATTATTAAAAAAATTTTTTTTTTTTTAAAGTTAAATTTTTTGAAATATGTTCAGTGCCCTGGGGTATGACGTTAAACTGCATCTAGTGGTGAAGTTCCAATTCTGGGGAATGTAGAGTACCCAGTTATTGCCATTATTCCCAGGTTCACCTTGACTTTGAATGGTAGTACCTGTTAGGGTACCATCTATGGATTAAATAGATTAGAAAATAAGCATTAAAAAAAGAATTGAGTTTGAAAAAGAAAAATTAAATACCCATCAAGAATGAATAAAACAAAATATCTTCAGCATAAAATAACCCAACCAGGGTTGACATGCCATAAAATCCAACCAACCAACCAAAGTATGTTCATGTAAAAATGGACTCTGACTTTGATTTCAGTAAGCATTCCTAATAAAAATATGAGCTATTCCACAAAACTAAGCAAATTTGAAATAAATTTACCCCCCCCCCAAAAAAAAAACGATCACACAATCAAGTGGGTTGGGAGGGGTATTTGAAAGGGAATATTTAGAGTTAGAAACAGCTACCCAGCCGTGACTAGGTAGAAGGGGGTAACTGGTGTATTGATTTGTTTACTTTTAAGATTTACAAATGCCGAACATTTTTAAGTAGAATTTCAATGCTATTTCTATGTATATTTTAATTTTTAGATATCTTTGTGAATAAAAATCAAATCTTCATAATTTTTGCACAAAAAGCAAGAACTGGTGATATTTAATGGGTACATATATTTACTTTGTCGCTAATTGTTTTATTTTCATTGTTTCCTCCGGACATACATACACACCAACTGCCCTTTATGGATAGATAGATAGATAGATGACACTGGACACAAATTCAGGGCCAATTTTAGCATCAACATACATTGCAAACTGAAATCCCCTTAAAACTTAAAATAACTTTTCAAAAAACGAAAAAAGTGTAATCTACGCCTGTTTTGTTCTTAACAATTCAAAAAACCTTGTGATAAAAAAAAATCAATGACTAAAACTTTGGGGGGTGGGGTAAGGCTGCTTAACTCCACCAAAGTTTCTTAGAGAATAGACAGAAGATTTTAAAAAATAATTCTAAGTAAAATGTTGTATAGAACTGTTTTTAAAAATAAGTTTACCGGTTTGTTTTGAATTTCAAATAATTCAAACTTTATTAAGCAAAGTTTCTTAGAGAATAGATAGTTATATAACAGATATATATATGAATAATATAGTTATTTTTATGGGTCCTATACTAGTTATATATATATGTGTGTGTGTGTGTGTGTAGAAAAACATGAAGTATTTGAAAAGATGAGTTTATTCTTGATGGTTAAGTCAACATTTCACCGCATGTCCTGATGAAGGTTGCATAAATCAAAATGTTATAATGTCAAATACTTCTTGATTTTCTATTTTTCTACACACTGTTGGATTCAATTCCATATCTTACTTCCATATATATATATATATATATATATATATACATACACACACACACACACAACTTGAAAAATTCCTCGTGTATATATAAAAATGTTTTCAAATGAATTGGAACAGAAGGTTTTTACTGAACAGATGGACTTGTCACTTCTAATACATTTTTTCACCTGAAATTTTGTGACCTGTCAAACAGTTAAAAAAAACTTATTTAAACTTTCTAAAAACAATTTCATACACAAGAAATTTTCTCCTGACAATGACCTAAGGTCAAAACTAGTTGAGAACAATCAAAATATAAATAACATTAAAGAAATATTCCTGTTTATTTTATCACTTTTTGTATATCTTATATATATCCTATTTGGGCACCTCACGTGGTGTAATGGTTAGCAAGTCAGATTAACAAACCATTGATAGTGAGTTCGATTCTCATTGGGCACCCCATACTTCTAGCCTTGTGCCACATATAAGCTAAGCTTAATAAATAACTATATATATCCTATTTATTAAATGAATGAGCTACCAAATATTTGTGATTAAATTTTTTTATCAAATTTAAAATGGAGTTGTTTTAAATGTATCAAATTTCTAATCTCAAGGACACAACCGAATTTTGACTGAGAAAATTGTGAAAAAAAAAAAAAAAAAAAAGAATAAACATAAATAAAAGTAACCTTTGACCTGTAGAAAATGGTAATTTTTTTAGACTTATTTTGAGTGTGTGTGTGTATGTATGTGGAGGGGATATTATTTTTTATGTTGTATTTAATATTTAAGTAAAAAAAAATCACTCATCATCCACAACAAAACAAAATAAAAAAATAAAAATATTATATCATGAGAATTAAAAAAAAAAAAAAAAAATTGATTATGGCATGCCCTCTTACTTTTGTCTCCAGTGATTTCATATTGATAGATAAAAAAAAAAAAAAGAAAAAAAAAGATTTCCCCAACCTGTTCACCACAAGTAGGATTTGTCACAAGTATGGGGCATCCAGTGAGGATTGAACTCGTTTTTCAGCAGTAATGGAGCTACAAGGCTAGCATGCTAACCATTACACAACAAAAAGACGCCTAATCCCATTAATATAAATGCAGAAAAAATTCAAGAAAGAAAGGATAACAAAAAGAAAAAAAGAAAAAAAGAAAGAAAAAAAAAAGTACCAAATAAAAATACACTATCATAATGATAATGTCTAGCAATAAAGACATACCCCAGAATTTTTTTTTAGTTTCAGAGAATGGATAAATACAAAAAGGAGTGGTTGACATGTAAATCAAACTAGTACCTATAAAAATAAAACAACTAACCAAGCATGATTACAGGAGACTTCTGCGTAGTTCACTTTGAGGTACTAGTGTCCACCAATAAATAACAGTAGACTAAGATGTATTACCATATATTGATTGGTGAATGTCCAGCCTGCAGTAGGATGATGTAAGCCAGCCACACTGTGTTGTAGCAGTAACTATGTGTTAACCGATACAAATCCTCTATTTAAAAGTACACTTACAACTGGTTGATTCATTAGTGAAAAAAGAAAAAAACTTTTAGGAGGTTAACCCCTCCCACCCCAAGGGATGAGAAAAAAGCTGGTCCTTAATCCAACCCTAGTTTTAACGCTTTTATAGTCCAAGCATATTGTGATATCCTTTTTTTCCCACCCAACAGAATTCTTTCATCAAATAAAAAAACTTACCATTCAATATCTTATCTATGAAGATTATATTGATAGCTATCCATTTGTCAATATAGGTATAATATCAATTTACATATACTCGTTTAAAGGCTGCTATCAAGTTTTATGTTATTTACTAGCAGGACCTGTGGATATACCACAGTATAATAATTTAATTATTACATTTGAGAATTTTCAAAGTCCAGAGCATTTCTATAAGGATATATCAATAAATGGCTAAAAATGGCCTATGCATCTAAAGTTACCTGTTATTTCCCTTAAATCAAAGACTTCTAAATATGTTTAATATTACATTTAAACAAAGGCTATCATTTGGAGTAGATTAGGAAAATGAATGAGACTTCCAGCCGGGTGGAATGAGGTGGTATAGGATGTTAAGAGTTAAGAGCTATTGCAAAAGTATAATAATCTTGATTTAACTGTGTCTCGCTCTTTTTTTCTTTCTTTTCATTATATTTGATCGAAACAGATTAGCCTTATCACTTCCACATGCTCGCCCCCTCTCTTTATCTTCCCCTACTTTCTTTCTTATATTTTTTCTGTGTAACATGTCCTTTCCTTTCTTTCTTTATAATAAAAACGGAATGGTCCATTATTTAGCTGAGGGTGATGATACTCATCAGAAATAAGAATTCAGTGGATAAGCAACATCAGATAATCAGGATTTACATTTTTGCATCTAATCTTGGCCAATTTGGACGGTCTCATTTTTAACCAGATGGAGTTGCTGGATGATAACAGTTGTACAATTGAAGAACATGAGTATTAATATATAGATAAAATCTATATCATAATTGCAAAAAAATAAAATAAAGGGGAAGTTATTTGTCCAAATTTTTTAGATGAGGCTTGATAATTTGTATTATTTAGATTATTAGGACTGTTGTCCTTATCGGTGTTTATATAACAATAAAGATGAGGACAACAGTCAGAAAAATCTAAATAATAGTCCAGTTGGACACATGGCGCAATGGATTGAATTAATACAGTTCTAAGTGACAATCATCTGGAGTTGCAGGTTCAATCCTGACTCCAGGCAAAAATGGTTTTGGTTTGGTTTGGTTTGTTTTGTTTTACGGCATATCAACCTCAGTGGGTCATTTAATGCCAACAAAGTTTTGAAATAAATTCATTCTTAATGGATAATACATTTTTTTTAATAAATACATTTTTCTATTTAACCCATAGATGGGACCCTAACAGGTACTACCACTCCGGGTCAGAGTGGACCAGGGAGCAATGGTGATGAAGGGGTGCTCCACATTCTCCAAAACTGGAACCTCACCATCAGACAGAATTTAACGTCATTCCCAGGACATGTAGACCCGCAGCCACCGCCTTCTAGCACACATATGATAAAAAAGGGGATGGGGCTTGCCATAAGGGTCCAGGCGAAAATAACACAGAATACTTAACATAGCTTATCACTTGTACCCAGTCATGGTTAACGGAATAATAACAATCTACACCAATGGATTAAATAAAGGGTTTGGTCTGAAGTTCTGTAAATGCTCCCAATTATGACAAGAAACACCAGAAGAAGAACACATCAGCTGAAATGTTGTGTATATAACAATAAGGATGAGGACAACAGTCCAAAAAATCTAAATAATACAATTTTTTGGACTGGTGTCCTCATCTTTATTGTACAATGTTTCGGCCGATGTGCTCTCTGGTAAGATTAATCCCAAGAGAAATTATGAAAAGTTAACATTTGATAGTTTCTCTTGAAATTAATCTTACATCAAACTTTGTAATTATGAATTTGCAAATTGGATTGGAAATTGCTTTATTCTTGAAGAGAATTTTAATGCAAACAAAAATCTTGCTACAATTTGCCATTGAGTTATGATAACATATACATAATGATTTGGTGCATGGTGTAAATGGTTAGTCATAGGACTTGTCAACCGCAGTTCAAATCCTGGATGAGGCTGTTTGCATTTCACATACTCCTGGGAACGGTATGCAATCCAACTACTCTCCCTCCAGCTATGGGTAAATAGTAGGGCAGACTGGGTTCTTTAACCATGGCTAAGTAACCAGCCTAGGAGAAGGTAAACTCTGAATTCAAACCTGTTAAACTCTGCTTAAGAAACTGACCATGACATCCTCCTTGTGAGAAGGGGGGGGGGTTAGTGTGTGTGTGTATATATAATCATGTCGCGCAATTAGCACGGATATCTAAGACAATCTCTCGCCAAACCTCCCTATCATTCATTGTCCCAGAGAGGTCCTCCACGCAGCATCCAGTATCCTCGCATAGCTGGTCAATGTAGGTCCTTGGTGGCCGGCCCATACTAGCATGTTCATGTGTTGGCTTCCACAGGAGGACGTCACTTATGAGCTCGTCCTTGCTTCTCCAGCAGTGTCCAGCATGCCTTGTCCGTCTCACTCGGATGGTTTGTGAGATGGGGGGCAGGTGTCTGTACAGCTGCTTCCTTGTGGGGTGCTGCTTCGACAACCTATTCAAGACCGCACGCAGCATCCTTATGCAGCTCCCATCTAGCTTACTTTCGAGGCGCTTTGTTAGGATCCAGGTGGTGCAGCCATATAGCAGTACTGATATAACCACAGCCTGGAAGAATTGTCGCTTTAACTTGTTAGTGAGATCGGATTTCCAAATGACTGATAATTTGTTTGTGGCCGAACATGCCTTTCCTATTCATGTATTAACATCGCTTTCTGTGGATGAGATATTACTACCTAGGTATGTGAATTGTTCTACTGGCTTAAGAGGCTTACCTTCGAGTGTGGAGATGTCTCCTTTCTTTTTGAAACTCATGAACTCAGTTTTATCAGAGTTCACGTAGAGGCCGATATTCTTTGCTGCCTTCTCCAGGCATACACACATACACACACAACCTCCCTGCATGAGTGAGATGTGACACAACGTCAGTTTCTTAAGCAGAGTTTAACAGGTTTGAATTCCAAGTTTATATTATATATATGAACATTTTTCATGTTGTGTGTATAATCATCAGACGGCAAAGTTGATGATTGTGCAACCCACATGAACCCTTAAAGTAACAGACTTCTAGAGTTTATAATTTGATTTTTTAAAAGGTTTTTATACTTGCTCTGCTGTAGTAACATTGAGCACTTTTTCTTTCAAACTTTCCTCATTTGCATTAATCTTTTTATTATATATACTAGCAAGTATATATGCCCTCTGCTGGGTTTAAGTATTTAAGTTTTAATGTAATGAAATATATTAAATTAGAAAAACTAATGAAATTAAATAAGAACGCATATAAAAAGATTACACTTATTTTAATTATATTTTGGCTGGTTTCTATATAAAATCATTCATAGGATTGATATGTTGGAGAATAAAACGATAATATTAGAGATCAATAACACCAAGTAGTTATTTATTAAACCCGGTCTTGTTAAAACCACTATGCAAATTAACCACACCATAAACCTTTATTTCTTAGTGATATATAAGACACATTGCAGGATTTTAAATGCACTAATAACATAGGCTGTTTTGAGGCAAATCTAACTACGATATTCATAGAGACATCATTAATAAGATTTATTCTATGTATTAATGTTAATTCTTGTTTTTTTTGGTTGTAATGATGATGATGATGATGATGGTTTAATATTAAAAAAAAATGAAATACTTAACATTGACTAATACTTTTAACTATAAAACATTCTTTGAATACCTCTTATTTTCATTATTTTTGCCTCGGAACCATGAGGTTCCAGGTGTGACGCCCGCCTTCCCCAACTCAGCACCTAAGTTGCACAGCTTGGAACTGTGCAGTAAAGTGGGGAGCTGATGGTAGATATGGTACTCCAGCTCAGACACAAAAACAATATCTCTGGTCTAGCACTAGTGAAAAGGGGATAGACTCCCTCATTGTCCAGTTGATACTGACAATAAGCTACTCCACCAATTTAACTTTTATTCTCTCTCTCTCTCTTTCTATATATATATATATATATATATATATATATATATATATCAAATAAAATGAGTGGTATTTATTCAGCCAACGCTCCACTCATTTTATTTGAACCTGTGTTTTTTCACTATATTACATTATATATATATATATATATATATATATATATATATATATAGAGAGAGAGAGAGAGAGAGGGATAATATAACAATTATCAGCATCGAAAATGAACCTAGCCGAAACGCTATACCGACTGGGCTAAACCTACCCTTTAGGATATATATATATCCTAAAGGGCTGATTTATATATATATGAGAGAGAGAGAGGGTAATATAACAATTATCAGCATAGAAAATGAAATTTTTGAGCTGTACTCAAATTCTGGGCGTGAGGTTGTTTACATTCACTTTGCACCAATTCCCTTAAGAAAAGCATGAATCAATCCTTTCCCGTTTCCGCTAAATAAGTAGGGCAGACTGGGCTCTTTAATTTTGGTAGAACAATCCTAAATTCAACCACCCCCCTCTCTGCCAACATTTTACAAATCAGCATGACAGGTTAAGGCCCATTACTCCCCATGTCTTACAGTGAGTTGGAAAAAAGGCTGATGGGATATATGCACTCACTGTTTGATTGAAGGAAAAAATAAGCAAATCTTCATGCAATTTGATATATGACGACTAATTGTAAGGAAGTCAACTCTTGTGGCAAGTCGACTCTCATTCTTTCTTTTTCTTTCTTTTTTTTGGCTTTCTGTCTTTCTAATTCATATTTCTCTGTTTTTCTTCTTTCTTTTTCTTTCGTTCTAATTTATGTATTCTTTCTTTCTTTTTTCTTTCTAATTCATATATATATATATATATATATTTTTCTTACTTTTTTTTTTCTTTCTTTCATTCTAATTTATATATATATATATATATTTCTTTTTCTTTCGTTCTAATTATATATATATATTTCTTACTTTTTTCTTTTTTCATTCTCATTTATATATATACATATATTTCTTTCTTTTTTCTTTCTAATTTATATATATATATATTTCTTACTTTCTTTTTCTTCTTTTTTTCATTCTTACTAATTTATATATATTTCTTTCTTTCTTGGTCTACTTTCTTTCTAATGTATGCACATCATTTATTCATTTTTCTTTCTCCCTTTCTTTTTAATTTTGCCTTGAGAGAAGTAGGATGTCAACAGTTTTTATTTTGAGTGGCAGAAGGTCAAGGCTGTTTCCTATTTGATTTCTTTGTATACTCCCATTTTCTTGTGCTAGAAATAAGCAGAGTAATTTCTACATCAAAGAAGAAATGAATGAAAAGAAATAACAGGATGGGGAGGGGTTGCATTTAATTTTTTGTTTCTTAAAGATGGAGTTTGCTGAAGAGTTCACTCCTTTTGTTGTACAGCATTGGCATGTTTCTCTTATTAGCAAGAATATTTAGACAGTCTCATTTTTAACCAGAGGGTGTTGCAAGATGATAATGGTTGTACAATTAAGGAACACAAATATTGATATATAGATGGGCTAAAAAAAACCAAAAAACAAATTCCCTAAGAAAAGATATATTAGGGTATTTGAAAGGTTAGGCTCCCATTTTGTAATAACTAAAAAAAAAATGAGAATATAAATTTGATCTTTGCTGGGTGCCTCACCACTGTGACCTTCCAAAAAAAGGCTTATTAGTAAATTCTTTCCTTTGATATTAACAATGGATAATTAGAAGAGTTTTTTCTGCTATTTAGTTGTTAATAACTAACTAATTGTGCTAGAAGGTAGTGGCTGAGGGTCTTAATGTTCTGGGTATGACATTAAATTCTATCTGATGGTGAAGTTCCAGTTCTGGAGCTCTGGGGAATGTAGAACACCCCTTCAATCACCATTGCTCCCAGGTCCACTCTGACCTGGAATGGTAGTACCTGATAGGGTCCCATCTATGGGTTAAATAGAAAAAATTTTTATAAAAAAAAAATGAGTTTGAAAATTTTTCTCCCAAACTATCATTACAAATCTTTCAGAACTTTGTCAGCATTAAATGACCCACTAAGGTTGATATGCCGTAAAACAAACATAGAATTTGAATTTGTGTCCGTTTCCAATGGTGTAAGATACTACAGGCTGTCCATAAAGTCCCACTACAGGTTAAAAATGTATCAACAAAAATGTTGGTCATGTTGAAGTGGAATAATAAAAACATACATCAATATTAAACCTTTTAAGAGTTGAACTTTTATATGTTTTTTTTTGTTTTTTTTTAATGAAAAGATTTGATCATTTGTACAATGTGAGTTATTAATATTCAATTTTAAAACTGTTTCAAGACTTTGTGGACACCCTGTAGAATTGAATGATAAACAAACATTGTTGAAACTTTACAACAGTTTATTCAGTTGAAATTCAACATAAACAATCTATGTATCCTTTAACTCTTTGTTGATGAGGCAGTGATATACTGATGCTATACTTTATCTAGAGGATGTTGATTCTTTGTAGTAGCTTTTAGCAAAGTCTACAAAAGACTCTCTGGATGACTCACAAAGACTGGCAGGTGTTGAGTTTTTCTACAACCCACAAAGTTGGGTAGATTGGGTTCACAGCATGTCAACTCTTGTTGGGTTATTTTATGCCAAAGACATTTTTTTTTTCATTCATTCTTGATGGGTATTAATTTTTTTTAAAAACTAAAAAAAAAAATTAAATCCATTTCTTTTTATTTAACCCATAAATGAGATCCTAACAGGTACTACTACTCCGGGCCAGAGTGGACCTGGGAGTACTCCACACTCCCAAGAGCTCCAGAACTGGAACTTCACTATTAAATCCAGTTTAATGCCATACCCAGGACCCCAACCCACAAAGACTGACTAGCTTGTCCAATCATGTTTCATATATAGACCCCTCCCCACCTTTATCACATTTTAAATCCCAAGCAATTAATTTCAAAGTGTGATTATCTTTTATTTTTCTTCCTTTTTGCAATAAGCTTCCTTGTTCAAATCATTTGGTTTTTACTCAGACTAGCAAATATATGCACCCTCCGGGTGCAAGTATTTTAGTTAAATTTTATAATAAAATATTATATTAAATTAGAAATGCTAATGAAACTGAATAAGAATGTAGATAAAAAAGATTTTGAACAGAGGGGGTATGATTGAAAAATAGAACAACTTTGAAACTAACTCTTCCCTCATTTTCTGTTACTCCCGTCTTTCATTGGTAAATTTTCCTAATTAAACTGTTTAGTTAAAATAGGAAGTAAAGAATAATATTACAGTTATTTCTTCTTGTTAAGGGATTTCTTTTAAGATTTATCGAAGAGATTTTTGCTCATATTCATTAAGATAAAACCAAACAATTAGAAATCAATAATACTAAGCATATATTTATTAAATTTAATTTTTTAAGATCAATATGCAAATTAGCCTTCCCATTCATACTGTAAACCGCTATTTTGTTGTATATATAAATACAATTGCATGTTATTAGTATGTAGATATGGTCAACAGTGTAAGTAATGAAAACAATTTCAAACCAATAATCATGTCAACCACATTGTAAGTGTGGGGGGGGGACTCAGTTTGACTGAATTTCATTAAATATATTAAATTTCTCCCAGGTTCAATCCTCACTAGTGCTAATTATGGTTGATTAGTTGGATTTTACAAAAAACTTCAAATGATTTTTTTAATATCATAAACAAAGATAAATATATAAAGATTTTTGAAGGCAATTTACAATGCAATATGTGTTGAAAATTATATTTATTTAACTTTTTTTATTTTTAATTCTAAATATTTTCGGAAATAAAATTCCATCATCAGAGTTATTGAAAGTACTAGGTGTTTTTTTTTATAGTACTTATCCCACGGTGATGTTGTAATCACGGAAATAGCCGATTTAAACATCACGGAAGTAACCAAAAAAGAAAAAAAAAATGTTCAAAATATACAGCATTCCTCAACTTCTTAAAACAACAGATGATTACAACATCGCCGTGGGATAAGTACTATAAAAAAAAACACCTAGTACTTTAATAACTCTGATGATGGAATTTTATTTCCAAAAATATTTAGAATTAAAAAAAAAGAAAAAGAAAAGTTAAATAAATATAATTTTCAACACATATTGCATTGTAAATTGCCTTCAAAAATCTTTATATTACACATACACACAATGCTTCAAAGATACCATAAAAAAAACCCTTTAAAGATAAATATCATGGCCAATATTCAATTTAAGACTATGTAGATAAAAACATTAATTCTTTTGAGGTTCAACCCAATTACAAGATTCAGTTAAACAAAATAATAGATATATTCTTGCAGGAGGCACACTTAGCATAATGGTTATCATCATAGAAAATAAAATTGGCAACTCTAGGTTCAAATCCCGGACAAAGCTTTTTACGTTTCATTTGACACAAATGTCCTTGAGAAAGGGATTAATCCATCTTTTCTCTTTCCAACAATTGGTAAATAGTAGAGTAGATTGGGTTCTTTAGCTAGGGTAAGTCAACCAGTCTAGGAGAAGGAAAACTCTGAATTCAAAAACCAATAGTAGTCCACTTAAAGATTTAAAAAAAAAAATAAAAAAAATTCAAGTGAAATTGTCAAACTGAGCCCCCCACCCTACCACCACCACTTACAACACACTGATAGCTTATTTCCTATAACTCCAACATAAACAAAGGGGAACCACTCTTGACTGATGAATTATTTATTTATTGATCTACTAGGAAAAAAGAAGACTGGTTAGGTTTAGGGTTAGTTTAATGGGAAAATAAATAAATGATTCATCAGCCAAGAGTGGTTCCCCTTTGTTTATGTTGGAGTTATAGGGAATAACCCACTGATATGTGGTTGACATGACTAATGGGTCTGAAATAGAATAATATCATCTGCATTTCAGTGGGTTGTAAGCAGATGTTGGAGTTAGAAGCAATTGAGTCACTGGAGTCGGAGTTGGTAAAACCATACCGACTCCAGTGGAAAAAATAAGCAAATCTTCATGCAATTTGATATATGACGACTAATTGTAAGGAAGTCAACTCTTGTGGCAAGTCGACTCTCATTCTTTCTTTTTCTTTCTTTTTTTTGGCTTTCTGTCTTTCTAATTCATATTTCTCTGTTTTTCTTCTTTCTTTTTCTTTCGTTCTAATTTATGTATTCTTTCTTTCTTTTTCTTTCTAATTCATATATATATATATATATATTTTTTTACTTTTTTTTTCTTTCTTTCATTCTAATTTATATATATATTATATATTTTTTTTTTCTTCGTTCTAATTTATATATATATATTTTTTTTCTTTTTTAATTCTCATTATATATATACTATTTTTTCTTTTTTCTTTCTAATTTTTATATATATATATTTCTTACTTTCTTTTTTCTTCTTTTTTTCATTCTTACTAATTTATATATATTTCTTTCTTTCTGGTCTACTTTCTTTCTAATGTATGCACATCATTTATTCATTTTTCTTTCTCCCTTTCTTTTAATTTTGCTTGAGAGAAGTAGGATGTCAACAGTTTTTATTTTGAGTGGCAGAAGGTCAAGGCTGTTTCCTATTTGATTTCTTGTATACTCCCATTTCTTGTGCTAGAAATAAGCAGAGTAATTTCTACATCAAAGAAGAAATGAATGAAAAGAAATAACAGGATGGGGAGGGGGTTGCATTTAATTTTTTGTTTCTTAAAGATGGAGTTTGCTGAAGAGTTCACTCCTTTTGTTGTACAGCATTGCATGTTTCTCTTATTAGCAAGAATATTTAGACAGTCTCATTTTTAACCAGAGGGTGTTGCAAGATGATAATGGTTGTAAAATTAAGGAACACAAATATTGATATATAGATGGGCTAAAAAAACCAAAAAACAAATTCCCTAAGAAAAGATATATTAGGGTATTTGAAAGGTTAGGCTCCCATTTTGTAATAACTAAAAAAAAATGAGAATATAAATTTGATCTTTGCTGGGTGCCTCACCACTGTGACCTTCCAAAAAAAGGCTTATTAGTAAATTCTTTCCTTTGATATAACAATGGATAATTAGAAGAGTTTTTTCTGCTATTTAGTTGTTAATAACTAACTAATTGTGCTAGAAGGTAGTGGCTGAGGGTCTTAATGTTCTGGGTATGACATTAAATTCTATCTGATGGTGAAGTTCCAGTTCTGGAGCTCTGGGGAATGTAGAAACCCCTTCAATCACCATTGCTCCCAGGTCCACTCTGACCTGGAATGGTAGTACCTGATAGGGTCCCATCTATGGGTTAAATAGAAAAAATTTTTTATAAAAAAAAAATGAGTTTGAAAATTTTTCTCTCCAAACTATCATTACAAATCTTTCAGAACTTTGTCAGCATTAAATGACCCACTAAGGTTGATATGCCGTAAAACAAACATAGAATTTGAATTTGTGTCCGTTTCCAATGGTGTAAGATACTACAGGCTGTCCATAAAGTCCCACTACAGGTTAAAAATGTATCAACAAAAATGTTGGTCATGTTGAAGTGGAATAATAAAAAAAAAATACATCAATATTAAACTTTTGAGTTGAACTTTTATATGTTTTTTTTGTTTTTTTTTAATGAAAAGATTTGATCATTTGTACAATGTGAATTATTAATATTCAATTTTGAAACTGTTTCAAGACTTTGTGGACACCCTGTAGAATTGAATGATAAACAAACATTGTTGAAACTTTACAACAGTTTATTCAGTTGAAATTCAACATAAACAATCTATGTATCCTTTAACTCTTTGTTGATGAGGCAGTGATATGCTGATGCTATACTTTATCTAGGGGATGTTGATTCTTTGTAGTAGCTTTTAGCAAAGTCTACAAAAGACTCTCTGGATGACTCACAAAGACTGGCAGGATGTTGAGTTTTTCTACAACCCACAAAGTTGGGTAGATTGGGCTTCACAGCATATCAACTCTTGTTGGGTTATTTTATGCCAAAGACTTTTTTTTTCATTCATTCTTGATGGGTATTAATTTTTTTTAAAAACTAAAAAAAAATTAAATCCATTTCTTTTATTTAACCCATAAATGAGATCTAACAGGTACTACTACTCCGGGCCAGAGTGGACCTGGGAGTACTCCACACTCCAAGAGCTCCAGAACTGGAACTTCACTATTAAATCCAGTTTAATGCCATACCCAGGACCCCAACCCACAAAGACTGACTAGCTTGTCCAATCATGTTTCTATATAGACCCCTCCCACCTTTATCATATTTTAAATCCAAGCAATTAATTTCAAAGTGTGATTATCTTTATTTTTCTTCCTTTTTGCAATAAGCTTCCTTGTTCAAATCATTTGGTTTTTACTCAGACTAGCAAATATATGCACCCTCCGGGTGCAAGTATTTTAGTTAAATTTTGTAATAAAATATTATATTAAATTAGAAATGCTAATGAAACTGAATAAGAATGTAGATAAAAAAGATTTTGAACAGAGGGGGTATGATTAAAAATAGAACACTTTGAAACTAACTCTTCCCTCATTTTCCGTTACTCCCGTCTTTCATTGGTAATTTCCTAATTAAACTGTTTAGTTAAAATAGGAAGTAAAGAATAATATTACAGTTTATTTCTTCTTGTTAAGGGATTTCTTTTAAGATTTATCGAAGAGATTTTTGCTCATATTCATTAAGATAAAACCAAACAATTAGAAATCAATAATACTAAGCATATATTTATTAAATTTAATTTTTTAAGATCAATATGCAAATTAGCCTTCCCATTCATACTGTAAACCGCTATTTTGTTGTATATATAAATACAATTGCATGTTATTAGTATGTAGATATGGTCAACAGTGTAAGTAATGTAAAACAATTTTATTAATAATTGAGGTTTAAATAAAAATCAAATCATGGAGAATGTGATGTAAATAACAAAGGGAATTGTGACTTGTATAGTAATATAGTTTCGGTTACAGACAGACAAACCCACAATCTCCATTATAATAAGAAGATATGTGACCATCAACAAACAGCACTTAGTTGACCAACAAAAAACTTCAACTGATTTCTTAATATCATAAAAGGAAGATAAATATTTATGGTCAATATTTAATTTCAAACAATTAATCATGTCAACCACATTGTAAGTGTAGGGGGGGGGGACTCAGTTTGACTGAATTTCATTAAATATATTAAATTTCTCCCAGGTTCAATCCTCACTAGTGCTAATTATGGTTGATTAGTTGGATTTTACAAAAAAATTCAAATGATTTTTTTAATATCATAAACAAAGATAAATATATAAAGATTTTTGAAGGCAATTTACAATGCAATATGTGTTGAAAATTATATTTATTTAACTTTTTTTTATTTTTAATTCTAAATATTTTCGGAAATAAAGTACTAGTTGAAAGTACTAGGTGTTTTTTTTTTATAGTAATTATCCCACGGTGATGTTGTAATCACGGAAATAGCCGATTTAACATCACGGAAGTAACCAAAAAAGAAAAAAAAAAGTTCAAATATACGGCATTCCTCAACTTCTTAAAAACACAGATGATTAAACATCGCCGTGGGATAAGTACTATAAAAAAACACCTAGTACTTTAATAACTCTGATGATGGAATTTTATTTCCGAAAATATTTAGAATTAAAAAAAAAAAAAAAAAGAAAGTTAAATATATATAATTTTCAACACATATTGCATTGTAAATTGCCTTCAAAAATCTTTATATTACACATACGCACAATGCTTCAAAGATACCATAAAAAAAACCCTTTAAAGATAAATACCATGGCCAATATTCAATTTAAGACTATGTAGATTAATTCTTTTGAGGTTCAACCCAATTACAAGATTCAGTTAAAAAAAATAATAGATATATTCTTGCAGGAGGCACACTTAGCATAATGGTTATCATCATAGAAAATAAAATTGGCAACTCTAGGTTCAAATCCCGGACAAAGCTTTTTACGTTTCATTTGACACAAATGCCCTTGAGAAAGGGATTAATCCATCTTTTCTCTTTCCAACAATTGGTAAATAGTAGAGTAGATTGGGTTCTTTAGCTAGGGTAAGTCAACCAGTCTAGGAGAAGGAAAACTCTGAATTCAAAAACCAATAGTAGTCCACTTAAAGATTTAAAAAAAAAAAAAAAAAATTCAAGTGAAATTGTCAAACTGAGCTCCCCACCCTACTACCACCACTTACAACACACTGGTAGGTTATTTCCTATAACTCCAACATAAACAAAGGGGAACTACTCTTGACTGATAAATTATTTATTTATTTATTGATCTACTAGGAAAAAAAAGACTGTTTAGGGTTAGTTTAATGGGAAAATAAATAAATAATTTATCAGTCAAGAGTGGTTTCCCTTTGTTTATGTTGGACTTATAGGAAATAACCCACTGATATGTGGTTGACATGACTAATGGGTCTGAAATTGAATAATATCATCTGCATATCAGTGGGTTGTAAGCAGATGTTGGAGTTAGAAGCAATTGAGTCACTGGAGTCAGAGTTGATATAACCATACCGACTCCAGTTGAATATAGCCCTATATTGTTAAGGCACACTCCTTATAAAAATAAGCAGGGACTTTGTGGTTCCCAGGCTGATGCTCTATCGACTGAGCTAAGCCAACCCTACTGACTTCAGT